>JAWMAR010000230.1:666131-873983 GCA_036785375.1 Leucoraja ocellata
TCTCCTCCCACCCAATACATTCCCATTTTTGCAACTGACGTGGCGACATGACTCCACCCATTCTGGCCCTCGCCAGCCATGTGCGCTCTTGACTTATTTGTTCAGAGTCGTTTCATTTTAACAAAGTGAAATCAAAGAAAAGTGGAATTAATACCCAGAACCCACTTCTCAAAATATAAGAGATACAATGGCCACTCAATTTATATAAACAACACATATTGTTCCCCATTAAACGCTGTACGTCTCAGGGAAGAATGTTATATCTTAACCCATAATCCTAAATACAGGGTCCTAATGGTTATACAAAAAAGCTGGAGAAACTCAGCGGGTGCAGCAGCAGCAGCAGCGTCCTAATGGTTAATCCTTTATATTTATATACACAATATACCTGGTCCCAGAGCACATATAGTTTTATTACACATCACATAGTTAGAATATAATTCACCGAAAAAGTATGAATTTGGTTTATCCTTGCAAAAGTCTACAAGATTCCAATCCCACTCCTATCTCCAAGCACACATGGGTCGTATAAATGTCATGCCTCTTGGCTAGCTCACACACCCTCCCCCTCTCTTGTTATCTTTGGGGGAAAGGGAGAGCTTCAATCTCAACCGAGGGCCTCATTTTATGGAGGGTCTGAAGAAGGGTTTCGGCCCGAAACGTCGCCTTTTTCCTTCGCTCCATAGATGCTGCTGCACCCGCTGAGTTTCCCCAGCTTTGTTATGGCTCTGCTTTCACGCTGAGAGCATTGCACAAAGGGATGTTTACAGCTGCAGACCACTCACTTATATCAGATCAAAACAAAGTTACTTTCTTAGATACACCACAGAGAGCATATTAACGAATGGCGTCTCTGTGTGGTATCTAAGCTGCGCGGAGGCGGAGAGGAGAGCTCTTTAGCGCGTCGTCCACAGAGCGCAGAGGATTATTGGGACACCGCTACCAGCCTTGGAGGACATCTACCACACACGGTGCCTGAGAAAGGCCGTCAGCATTCATAAAGACTCCTCACGTCATTGTAATGGACTGTTCGAACTACTTCCCTCCGGCAGACGTTACAAGGCTTCTACGCCCGAACCTCCAGACTCAGGAACAGCTTCATTCCCAGAGCTATGGCGGCTCTGAACCGGCCCTGCTGAGTGCCCCCCACCACAGAAAAATAAAACCACAAGCTGCACATATCGGTCGACAAATTAAACTCAGGGTCCTTAATTTGTAATGCTCAGCCTTATAGTGTCCTTTCTCTGGAATCCTAAATAGATGGGCCAAAAACCCACCCCCCACTATACTAGGGTGGGAAAAAAGATCCAGCTCTCCTCACAATCTATAGTTTAATATTTATCTGGTATAGAAACATAGAAACATAGAAAATAGGTGCAGGAGTAGGCCATTCGGCCCTTCGAGCCTGCACAGCCATTCAATATGATCATGGCTGATCATCCAACTCAGTATCCCGTACCTGCCTTCTCTCCATACCCTCTGATCCTCTTAGCCACAAGGGCCACATCTAACTCCTTCTTAAATATAGCCAATGAACTGGCCTCGACTACCCTCTGCGGCAGAGAGTTCCAGAGATTCACCACTCTCTGTGTGAAAAATGTTCTTCTCATCTCGGTTTTAAAGGATTTCCCCTTTATCCTTAAGCTGTGACCCCTTGTCCTGGACTTCCCCAACATCGGGAGCAATCTTCCTGCATCTTGCCTGTCCAACCCCTTAAGAATTTTGTAAGTTTCTATAAGATCCCCCCTCAATCTTCTAAATTCTAGAGAGTATAAACCAAGTCTATCCAGTCTTTCTTCATAAGACAGTCCTGACATCCCAGGAATCAGTCTGGTGAACCTTCTCTGCACTCCCTCTATGGCAATAATGTCCTTCCTCGGATTTGGAGACCAAAACTGTACGCAATACTCCAGGTGTGGTCTCACCAAGACCCTGTACAACTGCAGTAGAACCTTCCTGCTCCTATACTCAAATCCTTTTGCTATCAACATACATTATGGTATGTCTTGCACATCTTCGTAGCATTCTATCCTCGGTGTCTCCTTCTTTGGGAACCAGATTTACCTTTAATCTGGATCGACGAAAGTTGCTTTGCAGTGGCTCTTACTAGAAAAAAAACTAACACAGGGTAAGACACAACATAGCACCACAAGAACCCCCAGCACTGCAGCACCAATAGTCACCCCCATCTTATTCAGCCATGCTCCCCAACCGCCTAAAATAGTCTCCAGCCAACTAAAGACTAAATAGAGAAAACGGGGAATTACAGACCAGTTAGTCCAACATCGGTAGTGGGGAAACTGCTAGAGTCAGTTATTAAAGATGGGATAGCAGCACATTTGGAAAGTGGTGAAATCATCGGACACAGTCAGCATGGATTTATGAAAGGTAAATCATGTCTGACGAAACTTATAGAATTTTTCGAGGATGTAACTAGTAGAGTGGATAGGGGAGAACCAGTGGATGTGGTGTATCTGGACTTTCAGAAGGCTTTCGACAAGGTCCCACATAAGAGATTAGTATACAAACTTAAAGCACGAAATAAATGAGACGCCGGGTATTTCTGTATCGCTATTATGGGAAACCTTTAAGGCATACAGACATATTCGTGGCGCTATAATCTCTAATAAAAGTTTTCAAAATATAGAAAATGAAAGAGAACTTCAGCGGATAGAACAGGAAACAAAATTACTAGAACTGGACAATGCAACTGACCCAACCATTGATAAACATAATAACATAACCTTATTGAAATTTAAACTCAATAGAATATTATCGACAAGAGTAATAAGACTATTCCAAATTACAAAACAGGCACACTTCGAATTTGGGGATAAGCCACATAAATTACTAGCGAGGCAACTGAAGCAACAAGAAAATGAAAATACTATCACTAAAATTAAATCGGATAAGGGTGAGCTTCTAACACTACCAAAGGATATTAATAAGAGGTTTGCCCAATTTTATCATAATTTATATACAACTAAAATAAATACAGATGTTAGTAAAATTACAAATGTTTTTGATAATTGCAATCTCCATAAATTGGATATTTAAGAACAAGAGGAATTAGGAGCACGGATTACTAGTGAAGAAATAAAACAAATAATAAACTCACTGAAAAATGGGAAGACCCCAGGACCAGATGGTTTTAGTAATGAATTTTATAAACTGGTTCAGGACTCAATTGTACCAAGATTACTCAACTTATACACGCAGGCTTATACCGAAAATAAACTACCAGAAACTTTAACAGAAGCAACAATAACGCTTATATCAAAAAAAAGATAAAGATTTAGATGAAACGGGTTTTTACAGAGCTATATCACTTCTAAATACGGGTCAGAAAATCTTAGCAAAGATTCTAGCTAGAAGACTGAATAATTATATTTACAAATTGGTAAACCCGGATCAAACGGGATTTATACCCAAAAGACAATCATTTAATAATTTGAGAAGGCTTTTCAATATAATGTACTCTCACAATGAGGACATTGCAGATATTTCAGTTGTTATGCTGGATGCAGAGAAGGCATTTGATCAGGTAGAATGGCAGTATTTATACAAGGCACTCCAAAAATTTAACACGGGAGAGAATTTTATTAGATGGGTTAAACTACTTTATGATAAACCTACGGCAAGAATATTAACTAATAATATGTTATCTCCAAAATTTTATTTATCAAGGGGTAATAGGCAGGGTTGTGCCTTATCACCATTGCTATTTGCCCTTATGATAGAACCGTTCTATAGAATACTAAGAGATTAGTATACAAACTTAAAGCACACGGTATTGGGGGTTCAGTATTGATGTGGATAGAGAATTTGCTTGGCAGACAGGAAGCAAAGAGTAGGAGTAAACGTGTCCTTTTCAGAATGGCAGGCAGTGAATAGTGGGGTACCGCAAGGCTCAGTGCTGGGACCCCAGCTATTTACAATGTATATTAATGATTTGGACGAGGGAATTGAATGCAACATGTCCAAGTTTGCGGATGACACGAAGCTGGGGGGCAGTGTTAGCTGTGAGGAGGATGCTGGGAGGCTGCAAGGTGACTTGGATAGGCTGGGTGAGTCGGCATATGCATGACAGATGCAGTATAATGTGGATAAATGTGAGGTTATCCACTTTGGTGGCAAAAACAGGAAAGTAGACTATTAACTGAATGGTGGCCGATTAGGAAAATGGGAGATGCAACGAGACCTGGGTGTCATGGTACAACCGTCATTGAAAGTAGGCATGCAGGTGCAGCAGGCAATGAAGAAAGCGACTGGATTGTTAGCATTCGTATCAAACGAATTTGAGTATAGGAGCAGGGAGGTTCTACCGCAATTGTACAGGGTCTTGATGAGACCACACCTGGAGTATTGCGTACAGTTTTCGTCTCCTAATCTGAGGAAGGACATTCTTGCCATAGAGGGAGTACAGAGAAGGTTCACCAGACTGATTCGTGGGATGTCAGGACTTTCATATGAAGAAATACTGGATAGACTCGGCTTGTACTCGATAGAATTTAGAAGATTGAGGGGGGATCTTATAGAAATTCAGACAATTCTTAAGCGGTTGGACAGGCTAGATGCAGGAAGATTGGTCCAGAACAAGGGGTCACAGTTTAAGGATAAAGGGGAACCCTTTTAGGAATGAGATGAGAAAAACATTTTTTACACAGAGTGGTGAATCTGTGGAATTCTCTGCCACAGAATGTACTTGAGGCCACACTTCATTGGCTATATTTAAGAGGGAGTTAGATGTGGCCCTTGTGGCTAAATGGATCAGGGGGTATGGAGAGAAGGCAGGTACAGGATACTGAGTTGGATGATCTGCCATGATCATATTGAATGGCGGTGCAGGCTCGAAGGGCCGAATGGCCTCTACTCCTGCACCTATTTTCTATGTTTCTATGTGAGTAAGGTGAGGGGAAAATCGGGACCGGTGAGAAGGGAGGTGAGTGGGTCCCGATTTTTCCTGACCTTACTTATTCTTTCTTAAACTTTTCGAACTCTTAATACGTGTTGTATTAAAATTAAAATTGTTGTATTGATGAAATACATCGATACCAACGCTTAAGATGTGGATTTCAAACATGTTGGAAACCCTGCATCTTGAAGAAATACGATTCCTCCTAATGGACAAAGTAGACCAATTCCAAAGGACTTGGTCTCCATTTGTCGATTTCTAGGAAGCATATGGTGCAACACAAACGTAGAAACAATCTGTTTCAGGACTGGGTGGTCAACAATAATACATAGCTATCTCTCCTTTATTCTTCTGCTTTCTAACTCTGCTTTTCCTTTCATTTTCTTTCTTTTCTCATTTTCATTTTCTCACTTTCTGATATCACACACGTTTCAATTTATTTTCTATTTTTTCTCTGTCTTCTTTTTATTGTTAAAATAAAAATAATAAGAAACTGTACATTAATTATAACTTGCCAGTATATACTAGGTACCTATCGTAACTTTCGGTCTGAACGAAATTTCGTTGCCTGCAGTCATTCACAATAATAATAAATAACAAAACATACAATTAACACAAATTAACATCCACCACAGTGAGTTCACCAAGCACCTCCTCACTGTGATGGAGGCAAAAGTCTTAGTCTCTGTCTCTTCCCTCCTTGTTCTCACTCTGCGCTGAGGCGATTCAGGCCGAAGAGGCCGCCCTCCAGTCCAGCGGACCTCCGAAGTGATGTCGCCGCCGCCTCAGCTCCGAGTCGGGCCGCTGTCGAAAGCCGGAACACCACCTCAGCGAGGCGGGGCCGCCACCGCCTCAGCTCCGAGTCGGGCCGCTGCCGAAAGCTGGAACGCCGCCTCAGCGAGTCGGGCCGCTGCCGAAAGCTGGAACGCCGCCTCAGCGAGTCGGGCCGCGGCCGCCCCAGGTCCGAGTCCCGCAGCCTCAGCTCCTGAATGGTGGAAGTGTAAGAAAGTGGATGAGCTTGTGGCACAGTTAGAAATTGGCAGATGTGATGTTGTGGGGATTACACAGACGTGGCTTCAAGAGGGTTGGAGCTGGAAGCTGAATGGTCAAGGACATAAATCCTGCCGGAAATACAATACAATACAAGTTTATTGTCATTTGAGCCCCAGTGAGACTCAAACGAAATTCCGTTTCCACAGCCATACAAACAAAGACAGTCCTACAGACATACACACAATGAAATTCACACAAACATTCATCACAGTGAACTCACTGTGATGGAAGCCAAAGTCTTTTCTCTCCCCTGCTCTCAATTTATCTCCTAGTTGTCCAAGCCCCCAGGCGGGTGATGATGAGTCCCACGGCCATTTTAGGCCGCGCCGGGCGCTGTACGGCCCCGCTCCCGGTCTGAAAGTACAAGGTTGGAGCACCCACGGGCGATGGTGAGTCCCACTGCCATGAAGCCGCGCCAGGTGATGTACAGTCCCGGTCCGGGTCGTTTCAACTGGAGAAGTCGCGTTGCGGGAGCTCCGGGAAGCGGTCTCTCTCCACCCGGACCCGCGAGCTCCCGATGTCCCGGTCCACCGGACTTGCGGCTGCGTTGCTGGAGCCTCCGGGCCCCAGGAGTCGAGTCGCAGCAGCGAGTCACCACCGCTCCCCACGCTCCGTGGCCGGCCAGCCCCACGATGGTGAGTAGTCCACAGCTCCACAGCTCCGCAGTCTCCCGAGCCGCCGGGTCGTTCAGGTTGGAAGCCGCTCCACGGTGCTAGGCCCCAACGACAACGGAGACCCGACAGGGAAAAGGTCGGGTCTCCCAGATAGGGAAGATATTTTAAACAGTTTCCCCCTCCCCCACCCCCTCCGCCCCCCACATATACACATTTAAAAACACTATTAAAAAACACCAAACACTACATTTAACTAGACAAAAATTTAAAAAAAAGACAGACAGGCTGTAGGGGCCGCTGCAACGGGTGAGTCGCGCCGCCAACTCCGACAAGACAGACAGGTTAGTAGCTCTATTGGTAAATAATGAAATTCCGTCCTTAACGGCGTTAAATGTGTTCAGAAGATGTAATGCCATTGTGGATAGATCTGATCAATTGTAAGGGTAAAATACCCTAAAGGGAGTTTTGTATAGGCCCCAAAATTGCAGCCAGAATATAGGGTACAAGATGCTTACTATCAGGAGAAACAGTTGGCATGTAAACAGGCAATGCTAGGATGGTCATCGGAGATTTATATATGCAGAAATATTGGGGATGTCAGGGACTGCATCTGATACTGGACACCAAGAAATATAAATGTTCCCTCGAGTGCCTTCGAGATGATTCTTAGAACAGTTTTTAGTGGAGCCTACCAGGGAAAAGCCAATTCTGGATTCAGTGTAATAAACCAGGTTGAAGGGCCGAATGGCCTCATCCTGCAGCTATTTTCTATGTTTCTAATATGAACGTGATGAAAGCTGTACGCAGTTGTGTACATGTGAATACTTCTGTGAATAAAGTTTTAGTTTGCAACGTGTTCACCAAAGATCCTATAGCAAAGCAAGATGGGTTACTCTCACGCAAACGTGAGGTCCGCTCATAGGCGGATTCATGGGTGATTATAGGACACATTTTAGCAACCTGACTCCGCCATCTTGCTCCGCTTTCTTGCTCCCGCCTTCTTGCTTCCGGTCAAAGATTGGATCCGCCGCGAGGAGAAGGAGTGCGGGGTCCGGGGCAGCGGGGAGAGAGAGTGCGGGGCCCGGGGCAGCGGGGAGAGAGAGTGCGGGGCCCGGGGCAGCGGGAGAGAGAGAGTGCGGGGCCCGGGGCAGCGGGGAGAAGGAGTGCGGGGCCCGGGGCAGCGGGGAGAAGGAGTGCGGGGCCCGGGGCAGCGGGGAGAAGGAGTGCGGGGCCCGGGGCAGCGGGAGAGAGTGTGCGGGGCCCGGGGCAGCGGGGAGAAGGAGTGTGGGGCCCGGGGCAGCGGGGAGAAGGAGTGCGGGGCAGCGGGGAGAAGGAGTGCGGGGTCCGGGGCAGCGGGGAGAGAGAGTGCGGGGCCCGGGGCAGCGGGAGAGAGAGTGCGGGGCCCGGGGCAGCGGGAGAGAGAGAGTGCGGGGCCCGGGGCAGCGGGAGAGAGAGTGCGGGGCCCGGGGCAGCGGGGAGAAGGAGTGCGGGGCCCGGGGCAGCGGGGAGAAGGAGTGCGGGGCCCGGGGCAGCGGGGAGAAGGAGTGCGGGGCCCGGGGCAGCGGGGAGAAGGAGTGCGGGGCCTGGGGCAGCGGGGAGAAGGAGTGCGGGGCCCGGGGCAGCGGGAGAGAGAGTGCGGGGCCCGGGGCAGCGGGGAGAGGGAGTGCGGGGCCCGGGGCAGCGGGGAGAAGGAGTGCGGGGCAGCGGGGAGAAGGAGTGCGGGGTCCGGGGCAGCGAGGAGAGAGAGTGCGGGGCCCGGGGCGGCGAGGAGAGGGGAACAGGAGGGGGAACATTGTAGTAAGGGGGGCAGACGAGAGTGCGGGGGGGATAAGGCCTAGTGTGTGTGAAGTTGCAGGGAGTTTTACAATGTTTCTTATTTACAATGTTTCTTATTTAATGTCCCTTGTCTAGTCTGAAATAAAGTTCATTATTGGATTAGAAGAAATATAATTATGTGTGTTATATACATTTATATAATTTTCATGTATGTGTGTTTATAAACATTTTATTCTTTAACAAGAATCAACAGAATTATGAATCTAACCCTATATCACGCACAAAAAGTCCCCCCCTGTCAATCACCCTGCGAGTCGGGTCGGTTCCGGTTACTACAAAATCAACTCAAACACTGTTTGTGAGCCATTTAAAAAGAAATGAGTTAAAAAACATTAAAAAAAGACAATTACCAGAATCAAATTTTATTCTTGACAAGAAGTTTGAACTGACAGATTTATGAATCTGACCCACACAAACTGTTGCCCCGCAACATTGATTACAGTGCGAGTCGGGTCGGGTCAGGTAGGCTCAGGTTTCTAAAATGGGCGTGGAAAAATGCCCATGATCCCCTCCATAGCGTACTACACGTCAGTCCATTGCATTTAGCAGGAGTAGTCTATCTTGCTTTGCTATAGGATCTTTGGTGTTCACTGCTCTCGGGACTGGCGTTTGGAACGTGAACTGGGATAGACTTCTCCTCCTCCACCTTTCATTATGAAAATGCAAAAACACACAGAAACAGCGGCCGTATCTCGTTAGTGGGTCTTCGCTGGTCCCAGGGTCCTGCGTGGTCGCGAGGGTTTGACGGTTCCCACTGCCCAGCCCTGCCTTGGGACGGTGTCTGTCTCTCTGTCTGTTTGTCTCTCTCTCTCGCTCGCTCTCTCACCCTCTGGCTCTCTCCCTCCCCCCTCTCTCCATCTCTCTCTCTCACATCCTCTCCTGCCTCTCCCAGTTACCGCCCTGCGTTGCCCGTAGTCTTCGTCCAGTCGGAGTTGGCACTTGTGAGTGACGAGGAGGCCGCTCGTTTCTGATCGATTGTAAACAGGGTGCCTTGCATTTGCCCAATCTGAGAATCCCCCCCCCCTCCCCTGCCCTTACCCCGTCTCACACACTCCCTCTCCGCAGCCCCTCCACTTCCAGAAAAGGTTAAACGTCGTGAAAATCTCGCCGCTCCCTTGCAATTTCAAGACGGATTCCCTCCTCTCTCCCCTCCCCTTCTCTTCCAGAGAACGTTAAACGTTATGTGGAAATCTCTCCTCTCCCCCATTTTCCCTCTCTCCACTTCAGAGTCCACCCCCCCTCTCTCTCCACTTTAGACAAGTCCCTTCAATCTCTCCCCCCCCCCCATCACTTTAGAGTCAACACCCCCCTCTCTCTATCTCTCCTCTTCAGAGATAAGACCCCCCTTCTCTCTCCCCCCTCCACCCTCCTTCCAGAGGGCGTTAAACGTTGTGTGAAAATCTCTCCTCACTCCCCCCCTTTCTCTCTCTCTCTCTCCACTTGAAGATCCCCTTCCAGTGCCGCACCCCCCCTCAAACCCACGCCAATTCCCCCCTCTCCACCCCTTCCCCCGCCCCTGAATAACTCCAGCGCCGCTACACCCCTCACCCCTCCTCTCCTCCATCGACGATCAGAGATGTTTTGAGCGTTCTACTGTATATAAAAAGTATATTTTAAAGTTTGCTTCATCTGTTGGGGAGAATGTTTGTACATTCCTGAAGCCATTTACACACTAATTGATGAAAGGGGCATCAATCTATTTTTCTCACGCCTTTCCGCCTCTCATTTCAACTCGAAACGATGTGAAATCGGTCTAGAAAAGACCACCGATAAAGAGTTTTATGCGCGTGTATGTGTGTGCGTAAATATATATGTTTGTAACGGTAGAACTAACCATGTTTCAGTTTTTTTTTCTCTCTGCTGCTCCCCTACCCATTTTTCGTCCCCCTCTCTGCTCAGCTCGGACGGAGCCCGGGCAGAAACGCCGCTTGGAATAAAAAACAAGAGCTCGGAGCCCAACAAAATTAAATTGAATCTAACACGATTAAAATATAGATAGAGAGAACGAAACGCAAAAAGAAAAAGAGACGCAGTCCATCAGGCCCTGGGGATTTATTAATCTTCAATCCCTCTACACAACACCATGTCCTGCCTAATGTGGATTTCCTTGTTCCTCCGTCACCCCAGATCCTCTTCCCACTAGAACATCAGGAAGATTGTTTGTGTCCTCCTTAGTGAAGTCGGATCCAAAGTACCTGTTCAACTCATCTGCCATTTCCTTGATCCCCATAATAAATTCATCTTTTTCAGTCTTCAAGGGTCCAACTTTGGTCTTAACTATGTTTTTCCTCTTCACATACCTAAAGAAGCTTTTACTATCCTCCTTTATATTATTGGCTAGCTTACATTCGCACCTCAACTTTTCTACCCGTATTGCCTTTTTAGTTATCTTCTGGTGCTCTTTAAACATCACCCAATCCTCTTGCTTCCCGCTCATTTTTGCCACGGTGTACCTCTTCTCGTTTGTGTTTATACTGTCCCAGACTTCCCTTGTCAGCTACGGACGCCCATTACACCGCTTGGAATCTCTCTTCCTCTTTGGACTGAACTGAGCCTGCACTTTCTGTATTAGTCCCTGAAGTAGCTGCCATTGTTATTCCACTATCATGTTATTCCACACTAGGGTGGCTTTCCAGTCAGATTTGACCAGCTCCTCCCACATGTCTCCGGTGGTGAATGTCTCGGAGCGGAGAGACTGGGGCCGCCTCTGGGATGGATGAGCTCAGGGCGGGGATTTATTAATGAGCCGAAGCACTGAGGTGAGCGGATATTTCACCGCGCTCTTCACCTGCTCCCTGAACTTGGACTGGGTCACCGCGTAAATAAATGTGTTGGTGCAGCAGCTGAGATTACTCAGCAAATACCCGACGTTGTTAAAGATCCATTGAGAATCATTGCGGTCAGTTGCAATTCCTGTGATCTGATAATAGACGAAGTTTGCCACCAGCGTCAGCCACAGGAGGATGAAGCTGCCGGAGATGGTGAAGAGTAAAACCACAGACCTCCTCCTACTCTCCATCTCCGGGTCACTGCGGTTCTCCCCCTTGCTCTCACCCATCAGCCTCTTGCGGACCCGACTGGCCACTAAAATGTGGCGGACTGTCAGAACGTTGAGCAGCAGGATTACAGCGAAAGGGAGGAGCGGAGTAGAAACCGTATCGATCCAGTCAAATGCCACCCACCCGGGGTCAGTGTAAAAACTGACCGCCGAGCGACAGCCCCACGGGACATTGTCTATGATTCTCCAGGGGTCCTTTGTGAAGTAGCGGGGAAGATTTTTCAGACAGAACAGAACGCCGGCTGTTGCCAGAACCGCAGCCGCAGTTTTCTCGCTGCAATATTTAGTTTTCAGCTTCTGGCAACAAATGGCGACAAACCGATCAAAGGTGAAAGTGACGGTGAACCAGACAGAACAGTCTGTAGCTGCATACGTCAGGACGTTTATAACACGACACACCGGGGTGAATGACAGGAAACTCCAATAAAAGTAATAATATCGGAGCTGATATAGAATGACCGCGATGATGAGCACCAGTAGATCAGCCGCTGCCATGGCCACCAGGTAGCGAGTGGTGCAGGTGGAGAGGCCGCACTTTCCCCGGGACAGGATCACAATCGCCGCGAAATTCACTGCGGAAAGAGAAGGGAACGGACACAAAGCATTTACTCAACACGTTCTCCGGGGATGAACACCGGCTCGACTTTCAGCTCAAGATCAGGAGTGTTACAGTCGGTGCGCGGCTGCTGCATGTTTAACAATGTCAGAGAATGCTCCGACTGTGCCCGACCTGCCTGCTTCACAGAGAAGTTGACGGGCGGGGAAGGAACGAGCAGCCACGGGCTGCACGCACGCACGCATACCCCCATCCACATTAACGGGACGGAGGTGGAACGTGTTTCTAGCTTCAGGTTCCTGGGAGTCAACATCTCCGATGACCTCTCTTGGACCCACAATACCTCTACTCTGATCAAGAAGGCTCATCAGCGTCTCTGCTTCCTGAGGAGACTGAAGAAGGTCCATCTGTCTCCTCAGATCCTGGTGAACTTCTACCGCTGCACCATCGAGAGCATCCTTACCAACTGCATCACAGTATGGTATGGCAACTGCTCTGTCTCCGACCGGAAGGCATTGCAGAGGGTGGTGAAAATTGCCCAACGCATCACCGGTTCCACGCTCCCCTCCATTGAGTCTGTCCAAAGCAAGCGCTGTCTGCGGAGGGCGCTCAGCATCGCCAAGGACTGCTCTCACCCCAACCATGGACTGTTTACCCTCCTACCATCCGGGAGGCGCTACAGGTCTCTCCGTTGCCGAACCAGCAGGTCGAGGAACAGCTTCTTTCCGGCGGCTGTCACTCTACTCAACAACGTGCCTCGGTGACTGCCAATCACCACCCCCCCCCCCACACTTATTATTTTTTATTCAAATCATTTGCTATGTCGCTCTTCAAGGGAGATGCTAAATGCATTTCGTTGTCTCTGTACTGTACACTGACAATGACAATTAAAATTGAATCTGAATCTGAGTCTGAATCTACACCAGGCGCAATGGTCCATTCTAGAGATAACCCTGCTGCTGCTCACAATCTCTGTCGGGGCCGGATTCACAGACTTAACCGTAACCGGCCGCGTTTAACCAGGGCTCTGGGAACTCCCCATCTGATGGGGACCCGGAGGGTTGACGAAGGAAGGCGGGGACAGTTTGTAATCCGGCAGCACAGTGGCTCTGTTTATAGGCTCATTCCACACAGTGAGTTCAGTTTGGTAACATCACAAGCCGATAGTTCCGCGGCCACTGGTTCAGGAGATCGATCCTATTATTGACCAAATTTGACTGTGACAGACAGACTCCACACTGAGACTTGTCCACAGGAGCGGGTTTTCACTCTGATCAATAACTCAGACACAGTGAACTTTAGAATGTAAACCCCTCCCAGTCACACCGCCCCGGGGAGCCGACTGTCATAGAAACATAGAAATTAGGTTCAGGAGTAGGCCATTCGGCCCTTCGAGCCTGTACCGCCATTCAATATGATCATGGCTGATCATCCAACTCAGTATCCCGTACCTGCCTTCTCTCCATACCCCCTGATCCCCTTAGCCACAAGGGCCACATCTAACTCCCTCTTAAATATAGCCAATGAACTGGCCTCAACTACCCTCTGTGGCAGAGAGTTCCAGAGATTCACCACTCTCTGTGTGAAAAAAAGTTCTTCTCATCTCGGTTTTAAAGGATTTCCCCCTTATTCTTAAGCTGTGACCCCTTGTCCTGGACTTCCCTAACATCGGGAACAATCTTCCTGCATCTAGCCTGTCCAACCCCTTAAGAATTTTGTAAGTTTCTATAAGATCTCCTCTCAATCTCCTAAATTCTAGAGAGTATAAACCAAGTCTATCCAGTCTTTCTTCATAAGACAGTCCTGACATCCCAGGAATCAGTCTGATCAATAGACAGTGGACGGTAGGTGCAGGCCCTTCAGCCTAGAACCGTCATTCAATGTGATCACAGCTGATCATTCACAATCAGTACCCGGTTTCCAACTTCTCACCATATCCCTTAATTCAGCTCTCCCTAAAGTTTCTATCTAATTCTGTCACACTCACAACTGTCTGTGTGGAAATGTCTTTCTTCGACTCCGTTCTAAACGGGCTACCACTTATTCTTAAACTACGTCCCCTGATTCTGGACATTCCTGCCTCTAGCGTGTCCAAACCATCAATAATCGTAAATGTTTCTCCTACGATCCCATCTTATACTTCTAAATCTCAGAGTATACAAGCCCAGCCGCTCCAATCTATCAACAGATGGTAGTCCCGCCTTCCCGGGATTTAACCTCGAGAACCTACGCTGCACAGGAATCAGTCTGGTGAACCGTCTCTGCACTCCCTCTATGGCAATAATGTCCTTCCTCAGATTTGGTGTCCTTCCTCAGAGTTGTCCCCGAGCACTGGGACAACTCTGGGCAAGATCCCACTGAAGGCAGGAACAACATTCTAGTGGGTCCCGGCCAGCAGCAGTGTGAGAAAAACAGGGTTAGTTTCAGTTGTCTGAAAATAAGAAAAATCGCAGCATTAATTAAAAAATATTTCACTGAGATGATTGATATTCTGGTACAACGATCATCAGTAACATGGTCAGATTCCGCTCAACATCTGTTCACACACGGAGTTATAGAACTTGAATGGTTCTGCTCACTTACCAGGGATTCCAACGGCAGCAATTATCACGTATAAGACTTTCTGCACATTCTCATACTCCACAAGCCCCATTTACTCTGTGCAGCGACGTGTCCCCGTGAGCTACATGTAATCTCTCGCAGTCAAATGCTGGGGCTGAACATTGCCGGAGATTTTATACCATTTTCCGTCTCCACCGGGACAGTGGAGTTTCGACAGAGTTTAAAAATAGAGGTTTTGAAATTATTCGCAAACAGATGACATCACCCCGAGTGTAATCCCCGTTGAGAAAGGATTTGATTTATTCAGGGAATTGATTGAGAAACTCCAAAGACTTGGGAATTGTGACGATAGATACTGAGGGATGGAAATTGGGAACGGCCTTGTTCCAGCAATGGGAATATTGTTTCACTGATGGAGGGACACACTGTGGTGGTACTGATGGAGTGACACACTGTGGTGGTACTGATGGAGTGACACACTGTGGTGGAACTGATTATGGGGCAAACTGGAGTTGTTCTGGCAGTTACACACTGTGGTTCGTTCTGATTAAGTGACACACTGTGGTGGTACTGATGGAGTGACACATTGTGGTGGTACTGATGGAGTGACACATTGTGGTGGTACTGATGGAGTGACACACTGGTGGTGGTACTGATGGAGTGACACACTGGTGGTACTGATGGAGTGACACACTGTGGTGGTACTGATGGAGTGACACATTGTGGTGGTACTGATGGAGTGACACCCTGTGGTGGTACTGATGGAGTGACACCCTGTGGCGGTACTGATGGAGTGACACACTGTGGTGGTACTGATGGAGTGACACCCTGTGGTGGTACTGATGGAGTGACATACTGTGGTGGTACTGAAGGAGTGACACATTGTGGTGGTACTGATGGAGTGACACACTGTGGTGGGTCTGATGGAGTGACACACTGTGGTGGTACTGATGGAGTGACACATTGTGGTGGTACTGATGGAGTGACACCCTGTGGTGGTACTGATGAAGTGACACCCTGTGGCGGTACTGATGGAGTGACACACTGTGGTGGTACTGATGGAGTGACACCCTGTGGTGGTACTGATGGAGTGACACACTGTGGTGGTACTGAAGGAGTGACACACTGTGGTGGTACTGATGGAGTGACACACTGTGGTGATACTGATGGAGTGACACACTGTGGTGGATCTGATGGAGTGACACACTGGTGGTACTGATGGTGCAACACACTGTGGTGGGTCTGATGGAGGGACAAACTGCTGGGTCTAATGGAGGGACATACTGTGGTGGTACTGATGGAGTGAGATTGAGTAGACTAGACCTCTGTTCTCGAGAGGTTGGGTGTATTGGAGGAGATCTCCGTGAAATACAAAGTTCTTACAGGGCTCAGTGGGCTAGATGCAGGGAGGATGTTTCCCCTGTCTGAGGGGTCTGGAGAAGGGGCACCCTCTGAGAATGTGGGCTGTACCATGACGGACAGAGATAAGGAGATATTACTGCATGCAGGGACTGGGGAACCTTTGGAATTCCCGACACCGGTGGCTGTGGAGACTCAGTCATTCAGTGCTCTTGGAACAGAGTCATGGTTCTACATTAGAGTCAGCCTCTTCGGCCCATCGTGTCCAGAACCACCTTTTCCCCAGCTATACTAATCGATATACACACATTACATCGGTGTTCTTCTACACCTCACCGATTTAAGTGCCTCAAATATAGTGATTATATCTCACTCCACCACCTCCTCTGTAGCATGTTCCAGACATCACCATCTCTCAGTGTAAAGAAAACTTCCAACGCAGATCCACTTTAAAATTCCTTACTCTCAATATAAACCTGCACTCTCTTGATCTGATATCCCTGCATGCCGATACGATGTTGATAATCTACCCTACATTCTGCTGCAAACTTTGACAACCTTCCCCGCAATCCACAATTCTTGCGTCCTCCACAGACATACAAATCACACTTCCTACATTCACATCCAAGCCATAACATAAATAGGAAAGATTGCAGCACCGATCTCTGCTGCACTTCACCAGTCGCAGACCTTCAAGCAAAAAAAAAAAAATCATCCTTCCACTGCAACCTTCCACTTCCAGCCACCAAGCCAATTTTGGATCTATTTCACCAGCTCGCCTTGGATCCCACCTGCCTTCAACATATTCTGCATCGTTTGTCCTTGCACTTTATGGATCGTCAAAGCAAAATTTGATTAACTTGGGAATTGGGTCTGCTGAAGGGGAATGTCTTCACTTTCTGTTAAATTGAGTGCATACACTGTTCTCTGCTCAGCATTCAGCAGAGGCCCATTCTCCTCAACAAATTGCTGTCGTTCAGTTCTATCATATTGCAATTCCTGTAACAATTGTGCATTGTCATCATCAAGGTGCATCCTTCCATTTATTTTGTGGGAAATTAAAGAATTCCATTGTTTTGTTGTGATTCACAATCCTCTGGGCTCATTGAAGAATTTGTGCAAAGCATTTTTTGAGGTGGGGGATGTCGGGGTGGGGTGGCAAACGTCCTGCAGCCGAGGGAGGGGGACGGCTTCAGGCGGGGGCTCTCGTGGGCTGATGAGGGAGGGGGAGGTGTCCTGCAGCGGGGGATGGGGCGGCTTCAGGAGGAGAAGCATCCTATAGCCGGGCGGAGGGCAGTGTCTTGAGGTGGGGGTTTTAAGGGGTGGTGGTGAGCGACCTACTCATGGCCTCTGGACTCACTCGCTGCCTTGGGATTAACTCATGGTCTCTGGACCGACTGACTCACTCACTCATGGCCTCTGGACTGAATCGCGGCTTATGGACTGGCTGCCTTATGCCTGACTTCTGGAGTCACGTCCGACTTATGTAAACTGAAAAGTGTAACACCCACATTGAGGAACAGCTTCTTCCCGACAGCCATCAGGCTATTAAACATAACGAATAAGCTCTGAACTACGAAAGACTATCTAATTTGTACTATTTGTTATTTGTTACACGCACACACACAGACTCACACACACAAAAAAAAATGGCGCGGCCCTGTCCAGTCGCCGTTGTGGCAGCTCCGCGAAAATTGTGTGTGTTTTTAACTTTAATGTTCCTTTTTAACTTATTTCTAAGTTCTAACTCCCTAGTACTAACAAAGTATGACAGGGAAACCCTCTTAAATCTAAACTCCAGGGCAAACGGAGACTTTTTAAACTCTGTACTTACTGATCCAGCATGGCCAGCAGAGATCAACAGAAGCTGCTGCAACAACAAAGGGAGCTCGGCTGCAAGGAAAAACCCGGAGAAAACATCGAGGGAAGCGGGGGGGGGGGGGGATTCGGAATAGGCTGAAAGCCCAAGCCTTTCGTCCCCCTCTGCCCAGCATTCTTCTGGCGAATGTCCAGTCCATGGAAAACAAACTGGATGACCTCAGGGCGAGGATCAGATTCCAGCGGGACATAAGGGACTGCAACATCCTTTGCCTGACTGAAACATGGCTGACCTCACTGATTCCGGACCAGGTAATCTGCCCAACCGAGTCCTTCACTGTCCACCGTACTGACAGAACAGAAGCATCTGGGAAATCCAAGGGTGGAGGAGTCTGCTTCATGACCAATAACAACTGGTGCAACCCTGGAAATATCAAGATGCTTTCCAGCTCCCGCTCGCCGGACCTCGGCCTGGAGCACCTGACAATCTCATGCCGCCCATTCTACCTTCCCCGGGAGTTCGGCTCAATGATCGTCACAGCTGTCTACATTCCACCGCAGGCGGACACCGAGGTGGCACTTTCGGCCCTACACGATGTGCTATGTCGACATCAAAACAAGTACCCGGATGCGGCTATGGTGGTGGCTGGAGATTTTAATAAATCAAATCTCAAGGAGGTCATGCCGAACTTCTACCAACACATCACGTGTGCCACCAGGGGGGAGACAACTTTGGACCACTGCTACACACCCTTCAGGAAAGGCTACAAGGCCGTTTCACTCCCTCCCCTAGGAAAATCTGACCACGCTGCCATTTTTCCTGTTGCCAGAGTATAAACAGATGATAGTTCGGGAAGCGGTAGAGACGAGGGACGTAAAGCGGTGGTCCGACCTGTCAGAGGCCATGCTGCAAGATGCACTGAGTGATGTCGACTGGAATATGTTCGAAGCAAGTTCCAGTGACGTCAGTGAGTTCGCGGAAGCAGTCACGGACTTCATCGCAACAATAACCGTCAACATCGTCCCCACGGTAAGGGTAAGCACCTTTCCGAACCAAAAACCCTGGGTAGACAGGTCTGTTCGTGTGGCCCTGAATGCTCACACCGCTGCCTATAACTCGGGCCTGGCATCAGGAAACATGGACGTCTACAAGGCAGAGTCCTACCGACTGCGAGGGGCGGTGAAGGACGCAAAGAGAAGGTGCAGGGACAAGATGGAGTTACAGATGGAGCAGCAGGACACCAGAAGCCTGTGGCAGGGGTTACGGATTGTAACCAACTACCGAAGCACCCCTCCCTCATCCGCAAATGCCGGCACCTCCCTAGCTGATGACCTGAACTCCTTTTACGCTCGTTTCGAGAGGGGCAACACCACCCCAGATCTGCCGACTATCGACAATACCGCCAGCGGGCTGGCTACCGAAGCTGAAGAGAGGAATGTGCACACATTCTCGCTGTCCGAGCACAACGTGAGGAGGGCTCTGACACGGGTGAACACGAGAAAAGATGCAGCCCCGATGGCATCTCGGGGCGAGTACTCAAGTCCTGTGCTACGCAGCTAGCTCCAGTGCTCACTACATTATTCAACCTCTCCCTGGACAAGTCCGTGGTCCCTGCCTGCTTCAAAAAATCCATCATTGTACCGGTACCAAAAAATGCCTCCACAGCCTGTCTGAATGACTACCGTCCGGTGGCCCTTACCTCGGTAGTCATGAAATGCTTTGAGAGGCTGGTGAAGAATCACATCTGTGCCTTCCTCCCTCGGAACATGGACCCGTTGCAGTTCGCATATCGTCCGAACAGGTCCATGGATGATGCGGTCTCCCAGGTCTTGCACACCGCTCTCTCCCATCAGGACAGCCAGAAGGGGGGCTACGTGAGGATGCTGTTCATAGACTACAGTTCAGCCTTCAACACGATAGTCCCCACCAGACTGGCCGGGAAGCTAATGGAATTGGGGTTCAACACCTCCCTGTGTGCCTGGGTCCTGGACTTTCTCACCGCCAGGCCCCAGGTAGTCAAGATGGGAGGGAATACATCGGAGTCCCTCACCCTGAGCACAGGATCGCCCCAGGGTTGCGTCCTCAGCCCCCTATTGTACTCCCTGTACACACATGACTGTGTGACTAGGTTCAGCTCCAATTCAATAATTAAGTTTGCTGATGACACTGTGGTGGTGAGCCTGATCTCAGACAACGATGAGAAGGCCTACCGGGAGCAGGTGGCTGATCTAGCACTCTGGTGCCAGGATAACAGCCTCCTCTTGAACATCAAAAAAACAAAGGAGCTGATCATGGACTTTAGGAGGGCACATCATCCGAGGACGTACACTCCATTGAGGATAAATGGGGATCCTGTGGATAGGGTGAACTGTTTTAAATATCTGGGAGTCCACATCTCAGAGGATATGACATGGGCATCACACACCTCAGCACTCGTGAGTAAGGCAAGGCAGCGCCTTTACCACCTCAGGCAATTGAGGAAATTCAGAGTGTCTCCGAGGATCCTCCAGTGCTTCTACGCAGCGGCGGTGGAAAGCATCTTGTCCGGAAACATTACCATCTGGTTTGGTAATTGCTCTGCCAAGGACAAGAAGGCTCTGGAGAGAGTAGTGCGTTCCGCCGAACGCACTATGGGAACTTCACCCGCCCCCCTGCAGGAACTATACAACAGGAGGTGCAACTCCAGAGCAAATAAAATCATGGGAGACCCCTTCCACCGCTGCAACGGACTGTTCCAGCTGCTACGGTCAGGCAAACGCCTCCGTTGCCATGCGGTGAGAACGGAGAGGTTGAGAAGGAGTTTCTTCCCAGAGGCAATTCGGACTGTAAACGCCTATCTCACCAGGGACTAACTCTACTGAACGTTTTTCCTTCCATTATTTATTATGTAAAAGAATATGTGTGTTATGATTGTGTTTATAATTTGTTTGGTTGTTTTGTTGTTTGTCTTTTGCACAAAAGTCCGCGAGCATTGCCACTTTCATTTCACTGCACATCTCATATGTGTATGTGACAAATAAACTTGACTTGACTGTCAGACAGACTCTCAGACACACACAGACTCAGACACACACACACACACTCTCAGACACACAGACACTCTCAGACACACACACACTCAGACACACACACACTCTCAGACACACACACAGACATGTACACACACAGACATATACACACATAGACTCACACTTAGACTTTCAGACACACTCACACACACATATAGGGAGGTTGCATGGCAGTCGGGTTACGATCCGTGACTCATATTGTTGTTACGCTACGCCAACTACAGTACACGCGATGAACTGCAGGTAAGCACTTACCATTGTTTCCAGCGTAGCGAACCTGTTAAAACCCGCCGAAATGGGTCATTTTTTGCGCTGTAAATAATTGTGGAAATCGGGGTAAGAGTGAGAGACATTTAGCCTACTTCAGAATTCCAAAAGTGAGGAGAAATGACAGTAGATAGAAGCGAGAGCTGAAGTGACACCAACAGCCAAAGTGCTTGGCGAACATTGGCCGTGCAGATATCGAGATTGAAAATATTGTGAATTATCGCATTTGCTCACTGCATTTCATCAACAGTAAGGCATTATTTGTGTTTTTTCTTGATTCCTTTGGCATCTAAAAAGTTTCAGGTGATAAATCTGTTTGTAAAATTTTTAAATCGCCCATGGTTCTCATGTGGGTTTTTTATATAAAAAAGAAATAAAACTGCTCCAACATCGTGGAGCTCTGGTTTGGAAAGCTTCCAATGTGGGCGGCATTGACCGTCATCGCGGAGTCCTGGGGCTCCTTGCAGAGGGCCGCCAGCATCAGTCTCCGCCCGGCGCGGCCTGCGGACTTTGGGAGCCGCCGACTCTGGTAGGATGGGGCCGACTCTGCTGCCCAGGCTGCTGAGGACGTCACCCAGCCCCAACATCGGACTTCCATCACCCCGGCAAGCGGGCCTGAACATCGGGCCGCCCGTAGAGGTGACTGCGGAGGGCTCGGGGAGGCCCCGACCATGGGTGAACATTGGGGAACATTGGAAGAAGATGACTGACTTTGGTGCCTTCCCTCACAGTGGGAGACTTTGATTCTGCTGTGTGGGGATGTTTTTATGTTGAATTCTATCGTGTGGTGTGTTCTTTATTTTTATTGTATGGCTGTATGGTGATCTCATTTCACTGTGCCATCCGGCAGTCACACAGACACACACTCACTCACACACACAGACTCACTCACACGCACACACACACGCAGACTCACTCACACACACATACTCACTTACACACATTCACTCGCACACACACAACCAATACTAAAATGCCAAGTAACTGCCAATACATTTTCTGAAAACACACTCACTCACACACTCACAACAAATACTAAAATGCCAAGTAACTTCAGAACGTGGTAAACATAGTGTGTAAACCGAATGATTCAAACGTTTAAAGCCTCCTGTAGAGGCTGCTGCTGAAGCAAAAACGTGCTTTAAATAACGTCCAACTAACACACTCACCATAGACAGAGCAGCAGCTCTCTTGAATTATTCAACGTCTTCACTCTGTGTCTTCTGCAGTCAGTGCCATCTTGCACCGAACCAGAAATGTCGCACTCAGCGTCATCTTGCCGCTAACCGGAAATAACGTCATCGGCGCCATCTTGCCACTAAGCAGAAGTCACGGAATGAGCGCCAATTTTGCGATTAAACACAGTCCTGATCTAATAAAATGTTTATTCACGCTTTATCCATCTGAAAAATGTTGCAACCATTTTAAAAGCGAAGACAAACAAATTTGCAAACACTTTACAACCAATACATTTTCTGAATACATTTTTTAAAAATCCAAGACAAACAAATTTGCAAACACTTTACAACCAATACATTTTCTGAATATATTTTTTAAAAATCCAAGACAAACAAATTTGCAAACATTTTACAACCAATACATTTTCTGAATATATTTTTAAAAAATCCAAGACAAACAAATTTGCAAACACTTTACAACCAATACATTTTCTGATTTTTTTTAAGCCAAGAGAAACAAATTTGCAAACACTTTACAACCAATATGTTTTCTGAATACATTTTTTTAATAGCCAAGAGAAACAAATTTGAAAACACTTTACAACAAATATATTTTCTGAAAACAATTTTTTAAAAGCCAAGAGAAACACTTTACAACCACATGGAGGCGACTCACCATCGAGCGTTCAGTGTTATTTGCAGCTCAGAGCCGTGACACTCTCACTTCCTCCATCTCGCAGAGACTGAGTGAGGCACAACACTTCCGGGTTTTATAGTCCCTACACCCCGCTGCCAGTATAGAGAATGGCGACATTTTTAAAAACATTAATAACTCTGATTTTTCATCGATGGGGAAAATCCTCGGTCCAATCCGGCGGAGGGGGACTCTGAGAGAGGTGGCCAAAAATGACGGCCGTAAGTGGCGGCGTTCTTTCAGAAATCATAAAACATAAGTCAGAAAGTGGTCAAGATCTTAGTTTTAGTAAAATAGAAATCGCTGTTAGGATCTGGGTGCATAGTTGGTGTCCCCACGCTACTGGTGAATAATAAGCAACAGGTCTGTGCGTATCCCCGTGTTTTTGGGTGAGGACCGCAGTTGAGCACTCAGAAAGAATGGTACAGTAGAGTTGGAAGGGTTATCGTGGAGTGGCCTTCCTAGTGCTGGGGCCTGCATTAAAGATCTCTTTAGATTCTCAAATGCTTTCTGAGCTTCTTCGATAAACTGAAATCCACCCTCTAGGCGAGTATAAGGAGTCAATTCCTTGGTGTCTAGTGCAATATTAGGGATCCAGGGTCGGCAGTAGTTCATCATACCGATGCCACTCTCTCATTTGCTCCGCCTCTTTTGGGACAGGAAATTTGCAAATTGGATCAAGCCTGCTGTTTTCTAAAATACTCTCTGTAGGCAAAATTATTACTCCCAGAAATGTTACTTTATGTTGAGCCATTAATACCTTGGACTGAGAGACCACATATCGTAAAGTTGCCAGGTGGGGCAATAATTGAGCAGTGTCCTCACGATTGCTCTGCTCATCTAAACTAGCCACTAACAAGTCGTCCATATAATGTACTAAAGTGGATTTCCTTTTGAAACACAAAGTGCTTAACTGCTCTTGAAGACATCGTGAAAACAAGATGGGCGAATACCTGAGGTAGTCTTGTCCATGTATATTGTTGTCCCCTGTAAGTAAAGGCAAATACATACTGGCTGTTCTTGTGCAGAGGTTATGAGAAGGTCTACAAAGATTTTTGCTTCCGCTGGGATTAATGCTAAACTATGAGCCGGGTTTGGCACCAAGGCACCAAGGCATGGAGCGGTTCTACCACTAAATTGACTGATCTTAAATCCTGGACAATCCTGGCCAAACAGACTCAAAAACATTTTTTATCCCACAGCAATAACTACAGTTAATATGGCCACCAAATGAGCGCAGGAGCACTACATACCAAAGGGATTGTGCAATCGACAGAAGAATGTATGGTTGTTTGTTTATGCTTGTTTTTTTTCATGTTATTTATTTTAGTTGTTTATTTTAGATATTTCTCTTTCACGTATCGTTAGCTTTTAGATAATGTGTGACTGGTGCACTGACTGGTTGGCATTTTTAATTTCGTTGTACATGTTTACATGTTATAATGACAATAAAGAACCTATACTATACCTATTGGTGATCATTTTCCAATGTTCAATAGATTCAGGATCAGTTCCTTTGGATTGGAGAATAGCTAATGTTATCCCACTTTACAAGAAAGGAGCGAGAGAGAAAACGGGGAATTACAGACCAGTTAGCCTGACTTCGGTGGTGGGAAAGATGCTGGAGTCAATTATTAAAGAGGTAATAATGGTGCATTTGGATAGCAGTAAAAAGATTAGTCCAAGTCAGCATGGATTTTTGAAAGGGAAATCATGCTTGACTAATCTTCTGGATTTTTTTGAGAGTGTGACAAGTAAAATGGATGAAGGGGAGCAAGTGGATGTAGTATATCTAGACTTTCAGAAAGCCTTTTATAAGGTCCTGCACGGGATCCTCCTACATGTGGGGTCCCACAGGGCTCAGTTCTTTGCCCTCTCCTCTTCTCTCTCTATTTGCTGCCACTTGGTCCCATACTAAAGAAGCATGGAATTTCATTCCACTTTTATGCAGACGACAGTCAGATTTATGTGCCTCTTAAAAAGGATGAACACTCTGTCGGACTGTTACTTGAGTGTCTCAATGACATAAAGGCCTGGATGGCTCTGAACTTTTTTAATTTTAATGATAAAAAGACGGAAGTAATGGTTTTTGGTGGCACCACTGGGGCCCCCCCTGTAGATCTGGGCTCCCTGGCCCAGTATATCAGACCAAGCATCACAAACCTAGGGGTTAAAGTGGACCCTGAGCTTAAATTTGAGTCAGATCAAGGCTGTTAAATCAAGCTTTTTCCATTGGAGGCAGCTGGCCAAAATAAAGCCAATTCTGTCAAGGCAGCACTTTGAGACGGTAATCCACGCCTTTGTTACCACTCGGCTGGATTACTGCAATGCACTGTATGTGGGGGTTAGTGGGTCCTCCATCGCCCGTCTCCAGATGGTACAGAATGCAGCTGTACGTCTTTTAACTGGCACACGTAAACATGAGCACATTTCGCACATTTTAGCCTCACTCCACTGGTTGCCTATTCAGTTTAGGATCCATTTTTAAATTCTTTTATTTGCTTTTAAATCGCTGAATGGTCTTGCCCCGCCCTACCTATCTGAGCTTCTACACCCTTATACACCCGCCCGCTCCCTCAGGTCAGATAATCAGCTGCTCCTGAGTGGGCCTAAAACTAAGCTGAAGCTCAGAGGGGACCGTGCCTTTGCTGTGTCGGCACCCAAATTATGGAATGATCTGCCTCTCCACATTAAACAGGCCTCTTCTCTGTCTGTTTTTAAATCACTTCTTAAAACCCATCTCTTCTCCGTGGCCTTTGATACCCAGTAAGATGTCGACTTTATTTATTTACTTGATTTAATTTCTTATTTTTTGATTGCTTTTATTCCGTGGCTATTATTTTTACTCATGTTTTATGTCTTTTAATTTATTGTTGTATTTCATATGTAATTTTTGCGCCTCATATGAGCTGTTATGGTGTTTGTTTATGACGTCTTGTTTATTCTTCTGTACAGCACTTTGGTCAACATTGGCTGTTTTAAAGTGCTTAACAAATAAAGTTGGATTGGATTGGATTGGGAGACTGGTGACTAAAATTAGAGCACATGGTATTGGGGGTAGGGTGTTGACGTGGATAGAAAATTGATTGGCAGACAGGAAGCAAAGAGTAGGAGTGAACGGGTCCTTTTCAGAATGGCAGGCAGTGGCGAGTGGACTGACGCAAGGCTCAGTGTTGGGGCTGCAACTGTTTACCATATATATTAATTATTTGAAAGAGGGAATTAGGAGCAACCCTAGCAAGTTTGCGGATGACACAAAGCTGGGTGGCAGTGTGAACTGTGAAGAGGGTGTTAGGAGGTTGCAGGGTGACCTGGACAGGTTGAGTGTCAGATACAGTATAATATAGATAAATATGAGGTTATCCACTTTGGTGGCAAAAACAAGGGAGCAGATTATTATCTCAACGGGGTTAGGTTAGGTAAGGGGGAGTTAAAGCGAGACCTGGGTGTCTTTGTACACCGGTCACTTAAAGTTGGCGTGCAGGTACAGCAGGCACTGAAGAAAGCTAATGGAATGTTGGTCTTCATAACAAGAGGATTTCAGTATAGGAGTAGAGAGGTTCTTCTGCAGTTATATAGGGCTCTGGTAGGACCACATCTGGAGTACTGTGTACAGTTTTGGTCTCCTAATTTGAGGAAGGACATCCTTGTGATTGAGGCAGTGCAGCGTAGGTTCACAAGATTTATCCCTGTGATGGCAGAACTGTCATATGAGGAGGGATTAAAAAGACTAGGCTTGTATTCACTGGAGTTTAGAAGGATGAGCGGGGTTCTTATCGAAACATATAAAATTATAAAAGGACTGAACAAGCTAGATGTAGGAAAAATGTTCCCAATGTTGGTTGAGTCCAGCACCAGGGTTTAGAAGGATGAGGGGGATCTGCACGGGATATATATATTTACAATATATATTAATGATTTGGACGAGGGAATTGAACGCAACATTTCCAAGTTTGCAGATGACACAAAGCTGGGGGGGCAGTGTTAGCTGTGAGGAGGATGCTAGGAGGCTGCAAGGTGACTTGGATAGGTTTGGTGAGTGGGCAAATGCATGGCAGATGCAGTATAATGTGGATAAATGTGAGGTTATCCACTTTGTTGGCAAGAACAGGAAAGTAGACTATTATCTGAATGGTGGCTGATTAGGAAAAGGGGAGATGCAATGAGACCTGGGTGTCTTGGTACACCAGTCATTGAAAGTAGGCATGCTGGTGCAGCAGGCAGTGAAGAAAGTGAATAGTATGTTAGCATTCATAGCAAAAGGATTTGAGTATAGATATTGAGTAATGATATTAAATATAATGCTAGTAAGAGTGCTGTTATGATCTGTAGAACCAAAGAGGATAAATGTCTAAAATTTCCTGATTATAAATTGTCTGACAATAATCTTAGTGTCTGTAATGGTAAAATATCTAGGGCATTTTATTACAGAACAAATGACAGATGATGAGAATATTTATGGGCAACGACACATGCTGTATGTACAGGCGAATATTCTCTTGCGTAAATTTGGTGCGTGTGCAGATGTGAAGATGTCGCTATTTCGAGCATACTGCACACCACTCTACACTGCGCACCTGTGGTCGAACTATGGAAAGAAGTTTGCAGAGACTAAAGGTGGCATATAACGATGCTATGAGAACACTGCTAAGAAAACCTAGATGGTGTAGTGCCAGTAATATGTTTGTGGCTGCAGAAGTCAGTACTTTAGAAGCTATCCTAAGAAATCACATGTATAAATTCATTTGCAGGATAAATAACTTTAAAAATGTAATTATTGTGGCCTTGTCAAACATAAGGGTTAGCACTACACGCTACGAATCCCAGCTGTGGAAACAATGGTATCGTTGCCTCGTTGTAGGCCATTGATCATTCTTTTAATCTGGATTTTTAACTCATGTATTGTGTTTTTTAAATATATTTTATGATGCTTTTATAAGTGATATACTAAGACCTGGGGAGCCGTTGGTGAGAGGAGTTGCCTGGAGCTGCGAGTATAAAAACAGCGCGGGGCTTGCTTCTACAGAGGCCCGGGGAGCCGTTGGTGAGAGGAGGAGTTGCCTGGAGCTGTGAGTATAAAAACAGCGCGGGGCTTGCTTCTACAGAGGCCCGGGGCTCCGTTGGTGAGAGGAGGAGTTACCTGGAGCCGTGAGTATAAAAACAGCGCGGGGCTTGCTTCTACAGAGGCCCGGGGAGCCGTTGGTGAGAGGAGGAGTTACCTGAAGCTGTGAGTATAAAAACAGCGCGGGCTTGCTTCTACAGAGGCCCGGGGAGCCGTTGGTGAGAGGAGGAGTTACCTGAAGCTGTGAGTATAAAAACAGCGCGGGGCTTGCTTCTACAGAGGCCCGGGGAGCCGTTGGTGAGAGGAGGAGTTACCTGAAGCTGTGAGTATAAAAACAGCGCGGGGCTTGCTTCTACAGAGGCCCGGGGAGCCGTTGGTGCGAGGAGGAGTTACCTGGAGCTGTGAGTTACCCAAATCTGCAACGTCCCATCTCACTTCCAGAGAAGGATTCTGGTGGAAGCCTCTGATTGGTGGAAGAGGACCAGAGGAAGCAGCTGATTGGCTTGTATCCCGGGTAAGGCTTTGTATTGTATTCAGGATAAGGGGGAGAATGAGGGCCAGGGCAGTTTACTGTTCTGGATGTCAGATGTGGGAGGTCATGGAGTCTGAGTGCTCTCCAGACGTCCACATCTGCGCCAGGTGCGTCGAGATGGGGCTCCCAAGGGACCGTGTTAGGAACGTGGAGCAGCAACTCGATGACCTCTGTCTGCTCAGGGAGAGCGAGGAGGTCATAGAACGGAGTTACAGGGAGGTGGTCACTCCAAGACCACGGGAGACAGAAAACTGGGTCACAGTTAGGAAGGGCAACGGGCAGAGGCAGGGACTGGTGAGTACCCCGGTCTGTACACCTTGAAAATAAGTACTCATGTTTGAGTAAGGGTGGGGGAGACAGCCTACCTGGGGGCAGCGACAGCGGCCGGGCCTCTGGCATAAAGACCGGCCCTGCTGCTCAGAAGGGTAAGGAAAAGAAGAGGAGGGCAATTGTAATAGGGGACTATAGTCAGGGGGTCGGATAGGCGATTCGATGGACGCAGACAGGAGACCCGGATGGTAGTTTGCCTCCCTGGTGCCAGGGTCAGAGATGTGGCTGAACGTGTCCAAGAAATCCTGAAATGGGAGAGGAGCCTGAGGTTGCGGTGCATATAGGTACCAACGACATAGGTAAAAAACGAGAAGAGGTCCTGAAAGAAGAATTTAGGGAGTTAGGTAGAGAGTTAAGGAGAAGGACTGCAAAGGTAACAATCTCAGGATTACTGCCTGTGCCACACGACAGTGAGAGTAGGAATGGAGCGAGGTGGAGAATAAATGCGTGGATGAGGGACTGGTGCAGTGGGTATGGATTCAAGTTTCTGGATCATTGGGACCTCTTTTGGGGAAGGTGCGACCTGTACAGAAAGGACGGGTTGCACTTGAACTCGAGGGGGACCAATATCCTGGCGGGGAGATTTGCAAAGGCTACTGGGGAGACTTCAAACTAGTATGGTTGGGGGGAGGGATTTGAATTGGGAAAGCTAGCAGTCAGTGTGTAAGGCAGGAGGCAGAGAATGGTAGCACTCTGACCCAAAATGTAGGGGAGAGAGAAGAAAAAGACAATAAACAGAGAATAAGAGATGGTGGGTTTCTTAAATGTGTATATTTTAATGCTAGGAGCATTGTAAGAAAGGTGGATGAACTTAGAGCCTGGATTGACACCTGGAAGTATGATGCTGTGGCGATCAGTGAAACAGGGTTGCAGGAGGGCTGTGATTGGAACCTAAATATTCCAGGATTTCGTTGCTTCAGGTGTGATAGAATTGGAGGGGCAAGAGGTGGAGGTGTTGCATTGCTTATCAGGGAAGATATTACAGCAGTGCTTTGGCAGGATAGATTAGAGTGCTCGTCTAGGGAGGCTATTTGGGTGGAACTGAGAAATGGGAAAGGGGTAGCAACACTTATAGGGGTGTATTATAGACCGCCAAATGGGGAGCGAGAATTGGAAGAGCAAATATGTAAGGAAATTGCAGGTATTAGTAGTAAGCACAAGGGAGTGATTGAGGGAGATTTCAATTTTCCACACATAGACTGGGAAACACATTCTGTAAATGGGCTGGATGGGTTGGACTTTGTAAAATGTGTGCAGGATAGTTTTTTTGCAGCAATACATAGAAGTACCTACTAGAGAAGGGGCGGTGCTGGACCTCCTGTTAGGAAATGAGGCGGGTCAGGTGGCAGAGGTATGCGTTGGGGAACAGTTCGGGACCAGTGATCACAATACCATTAGTTTCAATATAATTATGGAGAGGGTCAGAACTGGACCTAGGGTTGAGATTTTTGATTGGAGAAAGGCTAACTTTGAGGAGATGCGAAAGGATTTAAAAGGAGTAAATTCGGACAGCTTGTTTCATGGTAAAGATGTGGAAGAGAAATGGAGGACATTTAAAGATGAAATTTTAAGAGTACAGAATCTTTATGTCCATGTTCGGTTGAAAGGAAATAGTAAAAATTGGAAAGAGCCATGGTTTTCAAGGGAAATTGGACACTTGGTTCGGAAAAAGAGAGAGATCTACAATAATTATAGGCAGCATGGAGTAAATGAGGTGCTTGAGGAGTATAAAGAATGTAAAAAGAATCTTAAGAAATAAATTAGAAAAGCTAAAAGAAGATATGAGGTTGCTTTGGCAAGTAAGGTGAAAGTAAATCCAAAGGATTTCTACAGCTATATTAATAGCAAAAGGATAACGAGGGATAAAGTTGGTCCATTAGAGAGTCAGAGTGGACAGCTATCTGCAGAGCCAAAAGAGATGGGGGAGATATTGAACAATTTATTTTCTTCGGTATTCACCAAGGAAAAGGATATTGAATTATGTGAGGTAAGGGAAACAAGTAGAGTAGCTATGGAAACTATGAGGATCAAAGAAGAGGAAGTACTGACACTTTTCAGAAATATAAAAATGGACAAGTCTCCAGGTCCGGACAGGATATTCCCTAGGACATTGAGGGAAGTTAGTGTATAAATAGCAGGGGCTATGACAGAAATATTTCAAATGTCATTAGAAACGGGAATAGTGCCGGAGGATTGGCGTACTGCGCATGTTGTTCCATTGTTTAAAAAGAGGTCTAAGAATAAAAGCTAGCAATTATAGACCTGTTAGTTTGACGTCAGTGGTGGGCAAATTAATGGAAAGGATACTTAGAGATAATATATATAAGCATTGGATAAACAGGGTCTGATTAGGAACAGTCAATATGGATTTGTGCCTGGAAGGTCATGTTTGACTAATCTTCTTGAATTTTTTGAAGAGGTTACTCAGGAAATTGATGAGGGTAAAGCAGTGGATGTTGTATATATGGACTTCAGTAAGGCCTTTGACAAGGTTCCTCACAGAAGGTTGGTTAAGAAGGTTCAATTGTTGGGTATTAATGGTGGAGTAGCAAGATGGATTCAACAGTGGCTGAATGGGAGATACCAGAGAGTAATGGTGGATGGTTGTTTGTCAGGTTGGAGGCCAGTGACTAGTGGGGTGCCACAGGGATCTGTGTTGGGTCCACTGTTGTTTGTCATGTACATCAATGATCTGGATGATGGTGTGGTAAATTGGATTAGTAAGTATGCAGATGATACTAAGATAGGTGGGGTTGTGGATAATGAAGTAGATTTTCAAAGTCTACAGAGAGATTTATGCCAGTTGGAAGAGTGGGCTGAAAGATGGCAGATGGAGTTTAATGCTGATAAGTGTGAGGTACTACATCTTGGCAGGACAAATCAAAATAGGACACACATGGTAAATGGTAGGGAATTGAAGAATGCAGGTGAACAGAGGGATCTGGGAATAACTGTTCACAGTTCCCTGAAAGTGGAATCTCATGTAGATAGGGTGGTAAAGAAAGCTTTTGGTGTGCTGGCCTTCATAAATCAGAGCATTGAGTATAGAAGTTGGGATGTAATGTTAAAATTGTACAAGGCATTGGTGAGGCCAATTCTGGAGTATGGTGTACAATTTTGGTCGCCTAATTATAGGAAGGATGTCAACAAAATAAAGAGAGTACAGAGGAGATTTACTAGAATGTTGCCTGGGTTTCAGCAGCTAAGTTACAGAGAAAGGTTGAACAAGTTAGGTCTTTATTCTTTTGGAGCACAGAAGGTTAAGGGGGGACTTGATAGAGGTCTTTAAAATGATGAGAGGGAGAGACAGAGTTGACGTGGATAAGCTTTTCCCACTGAGAGTAGGGAAGATTCAAACAAGGTGACAGGATACTGAGTTGGATGATCAGCCATGATCATATAGAATGGCGGTGCAGGCTCGAAGGGCCAAATGGCCTATTACTGCACTTATTTTCTATCTTATAGAAACATATACAATTATAAAAGGACTGGACCAGCTAGATGCAGGAAAAATGTTCCAAATGTCCCGGCGTCACGTAAAGCCACCCATAAGTCTGCCAGACCCCTAGACTGGGATGAGTCCGGGGAAGAGGGATACCCTCCCTCAACGGGAAGCGTCCGAGGACGACTCTCCCATATGGAGCAACTTGTGGAGAAGTTCCGAAGGAGGGAGTGATATCAGCACGAGTCCCCTCAACAGACCGTGCCAGCAGCCTCGTACACGGGACAGCACAATGTCTTCCCCATTGAAGGGGGAAGTACATATGGGGACTACTCGGAAGCAGAATACGGAAGCACAAGGGGGGAACATTCCCAGGGGAGAATGGCGGAAGTACCTCTACAATCATCCAAGTTTGCTATTACCACATCACTGGCTGCACCCCTGGATGAAGATCTGGTAAGTAACATAAATTACTTAATATCTCACCAACTCAAAGAACTGGTCATGGAAGAAACGATGAACAGGTACCCCCCACCATCTAACTGTGCTTCCCTGAAGGTTCAAGCAGTGAACCATGTAATCTGGGGACAAATTGGTCCTATCATCAGGAACCAAGAACTAATATTCCAGAAAGTACTAAGCCTGCTGGGGTCTGGTATTACTTCATTTGCAGGAGGAGTGGAAGGAGGCCTCCTCACTGACCGGAAACAAGCCCCCAATGCGCTACTATGCAATGCCCGCTTCATGATAAATTGCATTTGGAAGGATGCAATTAAACCAGCAATCAACTCGAAGTTCGCAGCTCTTTGTAAAGCCAGCAATATCTAGCCCGTAAACTACCTGTTCGGGGAAGACCTGCCGAGACAGGTACGGGATCTGGATGACGAGGCAAAGACCATGCGTCTCATAACCAAGGGTCATGCTACCCTTAGGGGTCCATCAACAAGATTTCACCTCTACAGCTCTCGGCGTTTCACGCCTAGAGAGCCAGGCACTGGAGGAAGGCCCACACCCGAGTCAAGGTCATTTTTAGGGGCAGGACCCAGCAGGCCGACAGCGAGGATGAGGAGAGAGCAACCACCAGCTCAGCTCCTCAAACCTCGCGGACGAAAATCAGCGGCATACTGCCAATAATAACAGAGGTAAGTCATACCAGTTCCTTAGGGAACATTCCAGACAAACCTCACTTACAGGTGGGAGGAAGGTTAAAATATTTCTTGATAGAATGGTGTTGGTTCACTAAGGATCCCTTTGCACTGCACAGTATAGAAGGGTTCAAAATTGAGTTCAATTTGAATTCATCACCACCCACAACACATTCCAATATTCGCACATATGTCTTCTCCCAAAAAGATACCATGGATACACAGAAAGAAATTGAAACATTATCTGATAATAATGTAATTGAGAGGTCACATACAGAACCTCACCAATTTATATCCAATATATTCTCAAAAGAGAAGAAAGATGGAGGGGGCCGCATCCAAGATGGCGGCGCTGGCGAAACGCCACGTTGGTAAAAATTGAAAAAAAGAGTGTCGTAAAAGCTGAACGTAGGTGGCGGAAAACAAATCTCCAGGTTCACTATTGCATCTATAAAGAAAGACTTCGAATCTACAACTTGGAACTGAGAAATGCAAGGCAATCCTTCTTCTCTGACTCTGCCAAAAACAATAATAATGCACGGGCCTTGTTTACTACTATCGACAGGCTAACAAACCCTCCTGTGTCAGTAGCCGCTGAACTGCTTTCCACAAGGGCCTGGAATTAATTTGCCTCCTCCCTTACCAACAAAATTCAGAAAATGAGGCAAGCAGTCAGTGCCTCCACATCAGGTGCAGGACATGTGTTGTCCATGTGTCCACTTATAATCAATTCAAATACCACGATGTGGCGGCTCCTAAGGGTCGTGCTATTATACTGCCGAACCCCTCGGCACAGGAGTGGTGCAGTCCGGAGGCGGCCCTCAGCCGGAGGGTTTAAAAGGCAGGGTTTGGGTGCCATCTTCCTCTGGTTTCGTCTTCCCTTCAACCGGGAGGAATACAATAAAGGTGCTTCTCAAACACTGGACTTCGTGCCTCCTTTTGAGACCCACGCACCACAACGACACAATTTTATGTTATTAACCATAAAACCTTGGAGGACTTTATACAACGTTTAAAATCCTCCTCCTGCCTAGATATTCTACCAACAGGCCTTTTCAAAGGTGTATCAAACTGCATGACCTTCTACAGATTGTAAACATGTCCCTTCTCTCAGGTGTCTTCCCACAGGCCCTGAAAACTGCTGTTATCAAGCCTCTCTTAAAAAAGAACAACTTAGACACTTCACTACTGAACAATTATAGACCAATATCAAACCTTCCATTTCTCATTAAAATCATTGAAAAAGCTATTTTTAAGCAGCTGAACAATTTCATGTTAATGAACAGCTGTTTTGATGCCTTCCAGTCATGATTTAGACCACACCACAGCACCGAGACGGCTCTTGTTAAGGTCTTCAATGACATTCACTTAAACACAGACAATGGCAACATTTCAGTCTTAGTATTACTAGATCTCAGTGCTGCATTCGACACAGTCGATCACAACATATTACGAGACCGTCTGGAAAACTGGGTGGGACTTTCGGGCACAGCATTAAAATGGTTTGAATCCTACTTGAAGGACAGGGATAACTTTGTGTCTATAGGTAATTACACATCTGAGCGTGCAAAAATTACATGTGGAGTCCCCCAGGGCTCCATTCTGGGGCCTCTTCTGTTTAACATGCTTCCACTGGCTCAGATCATGAAAAACATCAAAATATGTTACCATAGTTACGCAGACGACACACAAATCTACATAACAATATCACCAGGAGATTATAGTCCAATACAAGCACTGAGTAGATGCATTGAGCAAATCAACGATTGGATGAACCAGAATGTTCTCCAAATTAAACAAAGAAAAAACTGAAAGAATTGTTTTTGGAGCCAAGGAAGAACGATTAAAAGTTAGCACCCAGCTTCAAATGGTAATGTTAAAAACAACAAACCAAGCCAGAAACTTAGGAGTAGTCATGGACTCAGACCTGAACTTCAACAGCCACATAAGAACAGTCACAAAGTCAGCCTACTATCACCTAAAGAATATATCAAGGATTAAAGGACTTATGTCTCAGCAGGATTTGGAAAAACTTGTCCATGCATTTATCTTCAGCAGGCTCGACTACTGTAACAGTGACTTCACAGGTCTCCCTAAAAAGCCGATCAGACAGCTGCAGTTAATTCAGAACGCTGCTGCTCGAGTCCTCACTAACACCAAAAAAGTAGATCACATTACTCCAGTTCTGAGGTCTTTACATCAGCTTCCTGTCTGTCAAAGAATTTTGTTGGTTTACAAAGCACTGAATGGTTTATGGCCAAAATACATTTCTGATCTTCTGCTTAGCTACGAACCACTCAGACCTCTCAGATCGTCTGGGACAGGTCTGCTCTGTGTCCCCAGAGTCAGAACTAAACATGGAGAGGCAGCATTTAGTTTTTATGCACCACATATCTGGAACAAACTCCCAGAAAACTGCAGGTCTGCTGCAACTCTCAGCTCTTTTAAATCTAGACTGAGGACTTTTCTGTTTGCCGCTGCCTTTCAGTAAACAATACAATTTATTAATTACCTATACTGCAATGTAACTTCTATTCCTGGTTTTATTCTATCTTACATATTTTATTTGATTGCTTTTAATTTTGTAATTATTTTATCTGAATAATCTAATAATTGTTTTACATCTAAATGTCATTTTATATGTGTTTCTTTCCAATGCTTTTAATGTTTTATGTAAAGCACTTTGAATTACCTTGTTGTTGAAAGGTGCTATACAAATAAACTTGCCTTGACTTACCTTCACCATTGTCTACAAAAAGGGTACTGAAATGCACGTTGCGGACACTCTCTCTCGCGCTACCTGTGATCGCCACCCCTACGAACGGGAAGACCTTCTGGTGCTCGGCGTTGACTTCGTCCCCACTAAGGAGCTTCAGTGCCTAGCCGAGCATACTGCCGCCGACCCCATTCTGCAGCGACTTTCTTCCGTGATTAAAGGGGGTTGGCCGAGCAAGCGTGCCTGCGGAGACACAACCTTTTTTCCTGGTTCGCGACTAACTAGTCATCCAAGACGGCGTTATTGTTAAGGGCCACAAGGTTGTGGTCCCCTCCTCCCTGTATGACAAGTACTACACCGTGGCCCACAGCGGGCACCCGGGCATTGATGCCACGATCGCCCATGCACAGTGCCAATTCTACTGGCCTGGAATGGCTAAGTACATTCGGGACCGTGTCTCGTCTTGCTCTACCTGCAACAGCCTTGCGCCCTACCAGCAAAGGCAGCCCCTTTTGCAGCAACCCGCGCCTTCCCTCGCCTGGACCTCGATGGCCGCTGACATTTTCGAGTGGCGCGTTAAACACTACCTTGTCCTGGCTGATTCGTACTCGAACCGGTTCGAGGTTGACCTTCTGACCTCCCTCACGTCCGAGATGGTCATCCGCAAGCTGAGGAAACATTTTTCCACTTTCGGCGAGCCTGTCCGTCTGCAGACCGACAACGTCAGGCAGTTTATCAGCCAGGAGTTCAAGCACTTTGCCAACAAATGGAACTTCCTTCACTTCACGAGCAGCCCTGAGTACCCGCAGAGTAACGGGCTAGCTGATCGGGCTGTCCGTAGTGCCAAACTGCTAATGGAGCAAGCGCGCCTGGCGAATTCCGACTTCTACCTCGACCTCCTGAACCTAAGGTACATTTCCAGGGACGCAACCCTGGGGTCACCTGCCCAGCGGCTGATGTCCAGAACGACGAGACCATCGATTCCGATTGCTCAACACAAGCTGCTACTTCGAGTGCTGGAGCCTGCCTCTATCCAGACGCCCATTCAGGAAAAGCACAACATTCAGAGATGGTCACATGATAGATCGTGCAAACCACTCATGCCTCTACTGCCCGGACAGGCCGTTCGTCTACAGACTGCTAGCGGATAACCCCGCCTGGCCACCGTGGTTGGCATTGCCGACACGCCTCGTTCGTACCTTGTGGACTTTGAAGGGACTGTTTACCGCAGGAGCTGTTTGCTGGGATCTTCCAGGACCACCCTCCGGCAGCCTCCCCGTTCAAGGGAGGGGGACTTTCCAGATCTCACCAATGTTCCCTCGTGTTATCTGGACCTGAAGGAGGTGTTCAACAGGGCCAAGGCCACATCTCTTCCACCGCATAGACCGTACGACTGCTGCATCAACCTTCTGCCAGGTACAGCGCCTCCTAAGGGTTATCTCTACTCCTTGTCTTCACCTGAGCGGCTCGCCATGGAAAAGTACATTGACGATGACCTTGCTGCTGGGATCATCAGACCTTCCTCTTCACCTGCAGGAGCTGGATTCTTCTTTGTGAATAAGAAGGATAAAACACTTCGGCCCTGCATTGACTACAGAGGACTCAATGACATTACTGTTAAAAACAGGTACCCTCTTCCTCTTATCTCCTCTGCATTTGAACTGTTAAAAGAAGCTAAAGTATTCACTAAGTTAGATCTTAGAAATGCTTATCATCTGGTGAGGATAAGGGAGGGGGATGAATGGAAAACTGCGTTTAACACACACAGTGGTCATTATGAATATCTGGTCATGCCGTTTGGTCTTACTAATGCTCCAGCAGTTTTTCAAGGCCTGGTTAATGATGTATTACGTAACATGCTGAACAAATTTGTGTTTGTGTACCTTGATGACGTTTTGATCTTTTCTCCAGACGAGACTTCCCATGTGCAGCATGTACACCAGGTGCTGGAACGTTTGCTCCTGAATGATCTGTTTGTGAAAACTGAGAAATGTGAATTTCATGCTAACACTGTTCTATTCCTTGGTTATGTTGTATCACCTGCTGGTATACAGATGGACCTGAGCAAGGTCAGTGCTGTGGCCACCTGGCCTACACCCTCCAGTCGTCAGCGGCTTCAGGGGTTCCTTGGATTTGCTAATTTTTATAGGAAGTTTATCCGGAACTTTAGTGTCACTGCTGCACCACTCCATGCTCTTACCTCACCCCACGTGCCTTTCTCTTGGTCCCCTCAAGCAGAAACTGCATTTATGAGACTCAAGAGGAGCTTCACCTCAGCCCCCATCCTGGTTTACCCTGACCCGTCACTCCAGTTCGTGGTTGAGGTGGACGCCTTGGGTGTGGGCATCGGGGCCGTACTCTCCCAGAAATCCCCCACAGATGGTCGACGGCATCCCTGCACTATCCTCTCAAGAAAGCTTTCTCCTGCTGAGAGAAATTACGATGTGGGTAACCGTGAACTGTTAGCGGTTAAAACAGCCTTGGAGGAATGGAGACACTGGTTGGAGGGCATCGAGTAGCCGTTTCTAGTTTGGACAGACCACAAGAACCTGGAATACATCAAGTCAGCCAAACGCCTCAACTCACGCCAAGCAAGGTGGGCTCTCTTCTTTAATCAGTTTGATTTTGTACTGTCTTACCGCCCTGGTGCCAAGAATGGCAAACCTGATGCTCTCTCCAGACAGTTTGTACCTGACCCGGCCCCTAAGGTTTCAACTCCCATTCTGCCTGCTTCCTGTTTTGTTGGGGCGGTTACTTGGGAGATTGAGAAGAGAGTTTCCGAGGCTACTGCTGGTATTCAGTCTCCGCTTGGGTGTCCCCCTAATCGTCTGTTTGTTCCCGAGTCTCTTCGCTCACAGGTGATTCACTGGGCTCATCCGTCTCGGATCTCCTGTCATCCCGGTACCCTGTTTGTGGTCAAACAGCGGTTTTGGTGGCCTTCCATGGAGAGGGGGATTAAGGAGTACGTCGCCGCCTGCAGTATCTGTGCTCAGAACAAGACCTCACGTCGGCCCGTCTTTGGCCTCCTGAGTCCGCTGCCTGTCCCCTCACGCCCCTCTTCAGACATCTCCATGGACTTTGTCACGGGCCTGCCCTCTTCTGAAGGTAACACCACAGTCATGACTGTAGTGGACAGATTTTCTAAGATGATCCACTTCATTCCGTTGCACAAGCTTCCCTCCGCCAAGAAAACGGCGGAGGTCATGTTGTCTTATGTTTTTCGAATTCATGGATTTCCCAGAGACATTGTGTCTGACCGGGGGCCTCAGTTCGTGTCCAGGTTTTGGAAGTTTTGTTCTCTATTGGACGCCACGGTCAGCCTTACATCTGGTTATCACCCGGAATCCAATGGACAGACTGAACGCCTTAACCAGGAATTGGAAACAGGACTGTGGTGCTTGGTGGCACAGGACCCTTCAACTTGGAGCAAACACCTTATTTGGGTGGAGTATGCACACAACACACTTCCTTGCTCATCCTCTGGTCTCTCTCCATTCCAGTGTGCCTATGGTTATCAATTTATCAGACTAAAAACATTAAAATGTCAAGATCTGACAGATTATAAAACTATCCAAATTATGTTCAAAGCAGCTAATCAGCAATTGCCTTGTAATATCCAGGGGTTCCAACGGAGAGAAAGCAAACACAACCTGAGAGGAACCTATATATTCGAAAAACCGGCAATAAGAACAAATGCAAAACTCCATTGTGTTACAGCAAAGGGTGTTAGTCTCTGGAATAACTGCCATGATGAGCTGAAAAAATCTAAGACTCTATTCACTCTTCAGAAACAAAAGATTGAATGGTTGTGAGCTGGACCAGTGATTTTCTTTTCTGTTTGGTTATTTCTTGTTTGTGGATTGTTCAACAGATTTTGGGTCCATTTGTTCCCATTATTTTGTTATTCCATGAAAATGTATAGAAAATAAGAGGGGGTAGAACCAGAAAAGTTTTCAAACTTCTCCTTACCCCTTTTGAACATGAACGATATTATTTGTATCATTTGAGTTAATTACTTGTTTGTTTTCCTTTGTGTTTTATTTTCATTTTTTATTGCTTACAAGTTTATTTGTGTTTGCATTTATTTAACATGTTCAATAAATTAATAAAGTTAAAAAAAAAGTAAAAACCGCCATTGTTCCCTGCTGTGGAGAAGGAGTCCAGTGTGCCCTCCGCTCAGGCTCTTGTCCGTCGCTGTCGCAAGGTTTGGAATGGGGCTCGTCAGATGCTGTTGCGCAGTTCTGCGTGTTACAAGAGGATGGCTGACCGTGGAAGAACGCCGGCTCCAGTATACTCGCCTGGCCAAAAGGTGTGGCTCTCCACTCGAGACTTACCTCTGAGGGTGGAATCCCGGAAGCTGGCTCCTCGTTTTGTTGGTCCTTTCCCCATATCAAAGGTCATCGATCCTGTGGCGGTTCGTCTCCAACTCCCCCGTGCCATGAGGGTCCACCCTACTTTCCATGTGTCCCGACTGAAGCCATTTAAGGAGAGCTCTCTGGTCCCTGCCTCCAAGGTCAGGTCTCACGTTTGATCTAGTTTCTGTTTCTTATTGTTTTTATTATTATTGTTTGCATTCTTGTTTTATTTTGGTGTCTCACATCTCCTCTCGTTTCAGGTCCCATTTCCTGTCATGTCGTTTCCCCTCGTGTGATTGTTGGCCCCGCCCTGATGTGTTTCACCTGTGTCTCGTTATCCCGTTAGTCTGTGTATTTAAGCCCTTTGTGTTTTAGTTCTCATTGCCAGTTCGTTGTGTATGTTACTTTGTATCACCTCGTGCCAGCTCTGGAAATTTTTTGACCTTGTTATCTCGCCCATTGCCTGTTTTTCGACCACTGTTTTTGCCTGCTACTTGATTGTACTGTTGCCTCCGTTTTTTTGCCAGCTCTGGAAATCTTTTGACTTTGTTATCTCGACCATTGCCTGTTTTTCGACCACTGTTTTTGCCTGCTCCTTGATTGTACTGTTGCCTCCGTTTTGTTGCGTACCTGTGTACCGACTTGGACCGATTAAACTCTGAAAACTGATCTGCTCTGTGTCTGAACCTGCATTTGAGTCCTCCTCCTCGTTCAGTTCTGATAACCACGAGATATGAGCCTAAGGATTTGAAGATAATGATAGTAGCAGGAGAAACAGAATTAAGGCAATTGTATGAGGAGGGAATACCGACATGGGGGAAAGGGAGCCAACACCTGGCTTGCCTGGATGATGTACACGGCCAGAAGTATGCAACAAACCGATTGCTACGCCTGCGCCGGAGCTAAGCCTCAGCTGGTCCCAGTACCATTTCCCCTGAATTGGGATAGGACACCTGGGGCTGTCATGCATACTACAGCTATTCACAAATCCCATCCTACCAAAGAATGCGACCTGCTAGAGTTATCATTACCTATTCCCGGCTAGCAACAACAATACGAAGGGCCGAAGGAAAGACCCTCGACCTCCTCCATTTACCATTCCCCTTCGGGAAAACCCGTCAAAGTTCCGTTTGGTCGGACGATTAAATCAAACTGCTTGTCGACCTGGAAAAACGATTCCAAGGAGCCCAAAAGATAAACGCCGAGATAAGCAAGATTTTACTTCGGAGTCCCGTGAGTCACCCTGCTTACGACGCATGCGTGTCATATCGCTACACACATTGCAACGAGTCACACTTGGGGAGGACGTCCCCTTGAACGGGAGAAGAGAAAAAGCCGACGAACGGCAGGTAAGTGACTCTGCATTTCAAACTTTTGTAGGAAATGGACAGAGTAACTCGGAGAAAGTCTGTGAGGAAGGTGCAGGACGAAAGTCGGGATGGAGCCGGGGACCTGCAGCAGCAGCCGACGGCACAGGAGATTCCTATGGAGGAACCAGCTGTGCCCGACTTAAACCCCGCGCCGGCAAAATCTACTTCTCGGCCGGGCGGGAAGGTAAAGCGAAAATTGCATCGCTATGAAAGTGATGTGGTCATGGAGCAGCCAGGAGCGGCCAGTTTTATGGAGCTGGGAAGCCGGTACGAGTGGCTGGAGGATGATCAGCTGCCAGCGACAGGTGCCCATGAGTACCGGGACCGTGAGGAGCGGCATGATTATATCGGGCGGCCGGGAGCGACCAGTGCCCATAGGCATGGGGACCGGCTGCAGGAGAAACCGCGTGTGACTAGTGCCTGAGAGCACCAAGGTCGGCAGGAGCGGTCGTATAATTTAAAGCACCCGCGATCGACTAGTGCCCGAGAGCATGAAAGTCGGCTGGAGCGGTTGCTGGAGGAAATTCTCCAGAGTGGCAGGACCCGGGATATGGAGGATAGCCACAGTGGGCAAAATATAAGTCCCACAGCAGATTCCAATAAAGGGCTGCATGAAATATCATACTCCTCTGAGGAGGGTATTGAAGGTCTGACTGGGTCAGAATCTGAGCAGGAGATGGAGCCACCTTCCCCTATTGAAGGGGAGAAAAACAACCTGCTGGACATGGTGGGCCAGTACTTCCAGCAGGAACAAACTGGGAAGGATCTCGAGGCCAGGATGGCTCTCAGTATTGAATATATGTCCACCCATCAACTTCAAGCCAATACTTTTGCTGAGGTGTTGGCAAGGAATTTACCCCCGGGCAATTGTGGTGCTCTTAATGTAGCCAGTGTCAATCGGTGCATTTGGAGACATGTTGGGCAAGCCATTAGGAGTTAGGATATTAAAATCCAAAATGCCCTGAAAGGTCTCACGGCGGGCATAACAGCCTTGGCCCGCACGTTAGAAAAGGTGGACATGACTAGTGACCACAAGGATGCCTTAGCACTATTCTGCAACATGCAGTTTGAACTGAATAATATTAGAAACGGGGCCATTCAGCCAGCTCTAGATCCTAAGTTCGCTATACTGTGTAAGCAAAGGGCTATAAGACCTGAAACCCTGTTATTTGGGGGGACCTGTCCAAACAGGTTAAAGATTTGGATGAGGAGGCCAAGACTTTGGGGCTGATTAGAGCATCCAAAGGATATCTGAGGAAAAGATATCAACCTTATGGGCCTCCTAAGAAAGGTAGTTTTTATACTAATAGTGCAAGAAATTGGAGAGAGGCCAGAGGTACCCAACAGCAGCGTCCTTTTTTAGGGTTTGGCCCGGGACGACCACTGTGGAAGATGTGAAAGCCTCTACTTCAGCATCTACCCCAACCTCAACCTCAAGGCCCTCCACAACCACGAATGAAAACAAGAAAATAACTCAGTTACCACCGATAACCATGGAGGTAGGTGAATCTGGGGCTCCAGAATTAATAGGGAGCACGGAAGTTGGAGGGACATTGCAACTTCATTTGGAAGCATGGTGTAATATAACTATGGACAGATATATCCTTAGCGGTATTGAGGAATATCTGATAGAGTTTATACACAAACAAAACCCTCCAGTACCACATACACCGGGCAGAATATACATGCTTACTAAATTGGAACAAGCTAAAGCTCACATAGAACTACAAAGATTATTCACTAAAGGAGTAATTGAACAAACCAAACATGAACAACAGGAATTTGTCTCAAACATATTTATTAGAAATAAGAAAGATGGGGGTTGCCGTATTATTATTGATTTATCAACACTTAACAATTTTGTGCAATATGTTCATTTTAAAATGGATACTTTTAGCACTGCTAAAGAGATAGTTTCAGCAGGCTACTTTATGGCAAGTATTGATCTTAAAGATTCTTACTATACAATTCCCATCAGAGGTAAACACAGGCGGTTTTTGAAATTTAACTGGATGGGACAGCAATGGCAATACAAGGCGCTACCAAACGGGCTAACGTCAGCCCCCAGATTATTTACAAAAATTCTTAAACCAGCTTTGGCATTGCAGTGACAACAAAAACATAGAGTAATGGCATATTTGGATGATATACTGATTGTGGGAACAATTTATGAATTGGCATGTCAGGCAGTGGTTGGCACAAAACAATTGTTTGAAACGCTGGGATTCATTATCCATCCAATTAAGTCAAAATTAACACCATCAACTAATATTGATTACTTGGGGTTCACCATTAACACAATTGATATGTTAGTGACTTTACCAATAGGGAAAGCCCCAAAGTTACAAAAGGATTGCAGAGAGCGTATTAATACATTTAAACCATCCATTAGACGGGTAGCCAGGATGATTGGGAAAATTGTGGCCACATTTCCTGCCATACAATTTGCGCCATTACATTACCAAAATTTACAGAGAGAGAAAATTAGAGCACTCAAAATTAATAGAGTCGGTAGTGGGGAAACTGCTAGAGTCAGTTATTAAAGATGGGATAGCAGCACTCGGAGTGGCGGCGCGGCTCTAGCTGCAGCGGCTTACCGGCGGTCCCGTTGTCTTTGTGTTTTTTATGTTGTTTATTTTGTTTGTTTAGTTTAGTTTTTTGGTTTTAGCTTGTGTTTTTGGGGGGGGGGGGGGGTTGAAACGGGGTTTGCAGTCTCTCCCTGCGGGGGAATACGACCTTTTTGTCGTATTCCCCTTCTCTGCCTCCGTCTGCGCTGAGGTCTAATGGAGCTGACGACCTCGAGGCTCCGGAGGCAGAGCCCGCCAGGACTCGCTCTGAGCTCGCTCCCGTGAGGGTGGTCCGGCTCAGGGCTGGAAGAGGTTGGGACGCTCCCGTGAGGGCGGCCAGCCCGAGGGTGGAACGAGGCTCCCGTCGGAGCGGCCGAGCTCGGGAAAGTGCGGCGCTGGCAGCCCGAGGGAGGTTCGGCGCCCAAGTCGGGGCGGCCCGGTCCGGCGGAGAAGCGACGCCCAAGTCGGGGCGGCCCGGTCCGGGGGAGAAAGCGACGCCCAAGTCGGGGCGGCCCGGTCCGGGGGAGGGTCGGCGCCCAAGTCGGGGCGGCCCGGTCCGGGGTGAGGTTCGGTGCCCATCTCGGGGCGGCCCGGTCCGGGGGAGAAGCGACGCCCAAGTCGGGGCGGCCCGGTCCGGGGGAGGTTCGGCGCCCAAGTCGGGGCGGCCCAGCCCGAGGCTGAAGACAGCACAGTACTCACGTGAGGGTGGCTGGGACGGTGTTCTGGCGGCGGTGGCCTGAGTCCGGGGTTCGGCCGCGGGCCAGCAGCTGCTTCTGCAGAACTGGTGGGCGGCAGCTTCAACCACCCCGGGCCACGGTGTTTGAGCTGCGGGACTGTTCTTAACATCGCCCGGGGGGGGGGGGCATCGCCCCAGCGCAGAGGGAGAAGAGGAGGGAAGAGACTGCGACCTAAGACTTTTGCCTCCATCACAGTGAGGAGATGCTGGGTGGACTCACTGTGGTGGATGTTAATGTGTGTTTATTGTTGTTTTATTGTATGGTATTATATGTATTATATGTATGACTGCTGCAATTTCGTTCAGACTTCTGAATGACAATAAAAGGCTATCTATCTATGTATCATTTGGAAAGTGGTGAAATCATTGGACAAAGTCAGCATGGATTTACGAGAGGTAAATCATGTCTGACGAATCTTATAGAATTTTTCGAGGATGTAACTAGTAGCGCGGATAGGGGAGAACCAGTGGATGTGGTGTATCTGGACTTCCAGAAGGCTTTCGACAAGGTCCCACATAAGAGATTTGTAGATGTATGGTTATGCATGCAACCATATATGTAACTACCTCATTAGCATATTGTCCCTCCTACATTCTATAGTATAACTGTAGTATCTGCATGTTCCCTCCCTGTTAGGTTCCAGTACGTGTGTAGACCAGCTGTGGTTAGTACTGGAACGTGAGTGATTAGTGTCTGAATAAAGACTTAGTTAAAGGACTATGAACGACGTCTAGTTTCCTTTACATGGTGTCAGACCCTGTAAATCTGCGCCTCTGTGTATCAGGTTTTATTTTGTTTATTGAGTGAGTGTGTGCAAGGATGGCTTTGTCTTGTCCCAAGCCTTCCCCGTTAGTTTTTGATGCCGACATCGCGGAGCGATGGGAGACGTTTGTAATGGACTACAATCATTATGTTAACATCGCACACCACAATGATCCTCCTGCTCTCAGGGCATCTTTGCTGCTGAATCTCGCTGGACCAGATGCCATGAGGAGGGCTAACTCGTTTGAATACCGTCCAGCAGTCCTGGATGCGGCTGACCAGGTTGTTGAGCCTGCAGAATCTCCGAACGACCCAGCTTGCCTCCTGAGGAAGTTCACGGAGATTTGTGACCTTCCTTCAAATCGAATTTTGGAGCGAACACGTTTGTTTTCCCAAAAGCAGCCGGTGGAATGTTTCATTGCTGACCTCCGCCACCTGTCGCAACGCTGTCGTTTTGGTGAGTTGCGTGATGAGCTCACGCGGGATATATTGGTTAATGGCATGCTTGACCAGAAGCTGCGGACTGAGTTAATGAGGAAACCTGACCTCACGTTGAACGAAGCTATGCATGCCTGTCGGTTGGCTGAGGTCGTCACTCCGGTCAGTGGGGAGAGAGGTGCTGGGAACCGTACCATCGGTGTGGCCACTCTGTCTGTGCCGCGACGGGCACCTAGCAATTCCAAACCACAGCCTCGCCTCCCTTTTGCCCCCCGCCCCCAGGGTGCCAGGAAGTGTCCTAATTGTGGGTATGGTCATTTGCCACAGGCTTCTTGTCCTGCTATCGGAAAAGCCTGTAACTATTGCAGAAAGCAAAATCATTTTGCATCGGTCTGCCGTTCCCGTGGGAATGCGGCTCAGCCACCTCGCCAGGTGCTCAACAATCTCCAAAGGATCGACAATGTCCTTGATTCTCAGCTCGACGAGGATTCAGCCCTCGAGTCCGACTCCAGCATTTCGATGAGGGATGCTAGTGTTTACGCTCTGCTGCACAACCAGACTCGACTCCCTGATCCATCGGTGCTAGTCACTGTCAATAACAAAACCTTCACTGCGAAGTTGGATACTGGTGCGAAGGTCAGTGTAATTTCAACAAAGCTCTTCCACCAGATAAGGACTAATGAGCAACTGTCTGCGGATCGCTCGGTGCTAAGAGCCTACGGTGGGGAGGAACTGACTCCTGTGGGGAGGGTAACTTTCCACTGCAAGCTACAGAAGACATCTCGTGACTTATCCTGGATTGTGATTGTGTGCCTCTACTGAGTAATCAGGCTTGCCAGGACCTGGACCTGGTTGCATTTGACAGTACTGTCCATGAGGTACGGGTGAAGTTAGACCCCGTATCTGAATACCCCGATCTTTTTGATGATCAGTTGGGGAAGCTACCACTCGTCTACAAAATTGCTGTTGACTCATCTGTCACCCCAGTGTGCCGTCCGTCTCATAGGGTTTCTTTCGCGATGAAAGACAAGGTCAAAGCCATGCTGGATAAAATGGTGAACCTGGGGGTCCTGGAAGCTATCAGCGAGCCCACCAGCTGGGTGTCCACGATGGTTGCAACCCTTAAAAAGGGCAAGAACGAAATCCGGGTCTGTATCAACCCGAAAGACTTGAATACTGCCATAAAGAGACCCCACTATCCTATGCGGACTGTCGAGGACGTAGCTGCCCAGGTTGGCCAAGCCACCGTGTTTTCTGTCCTTGATGCCAGAAGCTCCTTCTGGCAGATTCCTCTGCACAGCCAGTCGATCGATCTGACAGCTTTCGCTACGCCTTTTGGGAGGTACAAGTTTCTCAGAATGCCTTTCGGGATAAGCTCCGCCAGCGAAGTTTTCCAGCGTTCCCATGTGCCATCATTGTAGATGACATCCTAGTATACGGCCGGGATGTCGCAGAACATGACCTGAATCTCCGCCAGGTCCTCGACCGCGCTCGCCAGATAAACCTCAAGCTGAACCCTTCCAAGTGCAGGTTCCGGCTGTCTGAGGTTTCCTACGTCGGACACATTTTCACCTCTCAGGGTCTGAAGCCCGACCCTGCTAAGACTACGGCCATTTCGGAGTTTCCTGCCCCTGTTGATGTTGCTGGTCTGCAAAGATTTCTCGGGATGGTGAACTATTTGGGCAAGTTTGTCCCGCGTCTCAGCGAGCTCAGTGCGCCGCTGCGCCTCCTGACCAAGAAAGACGTTGCCTGGTCATGGAGCCCGCAGCACCAACTGTCGTTTGATGGTTTGAAAAAAATGGTGGTTGACACTCCAGTCCTACGATTTTTTGACCTCAGGCTCCCGATTGTTGTGACCTGTGATGCTTCTCGGTTTGGCCTCGGTGCTGCCTGCATGCAGCTCTGTGATGGTGCTTCTCTGTTGCCTGTCTCGTTCGCCTCTCGCACCATGACTGACACGGAGCAAAGGTATGCTCAAATCGAGAAGGAGCTCCTGGCTGTGGTGTTTGCCTGTTCGAAGTTCCGGGACTTTCTCTATGGTGTACGGTTCACGGTCGAAACGGATCACCAGCCACTGGTGACAATATTGAATAAGCCCATCCATGCCGCCCCGGCCCGTTTGCAGCGGATGATGTTACAGCTGCAGCGATTTGAATTTGACATTGTGTACAGGAGGGGCACGGAAATGCATGTTGCCGATGCCCTGTTGCGGGCGCCCCTGTCCTCTTGTGCCCAGCATCCTTATGAACAATCTGACCTGCATGTCCTCAACGTGAATTTCGTCCCCTCGAAGCAGTTGCAAAGTCTCATCGAGCACACCGCTGCTGACCCTGACTTGCAACAGCTGTCTGCTGTTATTCTGCGTGGTTGGCCCTGCAAGCCACACTCCCTGCCTGCTGCCGTGCGGCCGTTCTTCCTGGTTCGGGACGAGCTCGTGCTTCGGGATGGTATTGTCATTAAAGGTCACAAAGTGGTTATTCCTGCCTCGTTATATGACGCCTACTATACTGCTGCTCACTCCGGACATCCGGGTGCGGACGCTACCGTTGCCCATGCTCAAGGGCAGTACTATTGGCCTGCTATGGCCAAGTACATCAAGGCTCGCGTTGCTGCGTGTGCTGAGTGTAACTCCATGGCCCCTCACCATCAACGCCAGCCCCTGCTGCAGCAGCCGGCCCCTGACATGCCCTGGTCTTCACTGGCTGCTGATATTTTTGAATGGCGTGGGAAGAACTATCTGGTACTTGTTGACTCATATTCGTCCTGGTTTGATGTGGACCTTCTTCCCACCATCACCTCGGAGATGGTCATCGGGAAGCTGCGCCGTCACTTCGCTACCTTTGGCTCACCGGTCAAGCTTCAAACTGACAACGTCCGGCAGTTCACCAGTGCCGAATTTGCTGCCTTTGCGTCTAAGTGGAACTTTGCCCACTACACTAGCAGCCCGGAATTTCCGCAGAGCAACGGGCTGGCTGAACGTGCTGTGCGCAGCGCTAAGACTTTGTTGGAGCAGTCTCGTTTGTCTAACTGTGATTTCTACCAAGGACTTTTAAATTTGCGTAATGTTTCTCGAGATGGGGTTTTGGGTTCTCCTGCTCAACGGCTCATGTCTCGTGTCCTCCACCCACCTATGCCCATCTCTCAGCAGTCGCTGATCCCTGTGGTTCGCCCCCCTGATGTGGTCCACCGCCGCATCTCTCACCGCCATGAGATCCAACGCCGGTCCTATGACAAGTCTTGTCGTCCTCTGCCCTCCCTTTCCGCGGGGCAGGTCGTCCGTATGCAGACTCCCACCGGGTTTTCTAAGCTTGCCACTGTTGTAGGGCTGGCTGACTCCCCTCGGTCCTATTTGGTCGATTACGAGGGTACTGTGTACCATCGCAGTCGCCAGCATCTGCTGGCTGTTCGTGAGCCTGCACCCCCGATCCCTTTCCCGGACATGTCCCCTCCTTGGCCTGCCTCTCCTCCTCGGGCTGTCCCACGTACTCCTACTGTCGTTCATGAGCCTGTACAACCTACTTTGGTGCCTCCTGGGTTCTGTTCTCCTGCAGATGCGTTTTCCCCACGGCCTTCTCCTGTCAGTTCTCCCGTTTCGTCCTCCCCTTCTCGTTCGTCTCTCAGTTCACCTGTTTCTAGTCCCCTACCTGTTTTGCCGCCTGTTCCATCCCCCCGTTCTTCTCTGCCTTTGTCTTTGGGGGAGGGAAGTGAGGGTGTTGTACGGACCCGCTCTGGCAGAGTTGTGCGGGCCCCTGATCGGTATGGTGATTATGCTTAGGTTTTAGGATGTTCACTTACTATTATTGTTATTATGTGCAGGTCTGTATAATTACCTGCTACTGCTGTTTATCTTACGGGAAGGGATGTAGATGGTTATGCATGCAACCATATATGTAACTACCTCATTAGCATATTGTCCCTCTCACATTCTATAGTATAACTGTAGTATCTGCATGTTCCCTCCCTGTTAGGTTCCAGTACGTGTGTAGACCAGCTGTGGTTAGTACTGGAACGTGAGTGATTAGTGTCTGAATAAAGACTTAGTTAAAGGACTATGAACGACGTTCCTTTACAAGATTAGTATACAAATTTAAAGCACACGGCATTGGGGGTTCAGTATTGATGTGGATAGAGAACTAGTTGGCAAACAGGAAGCAAAGAGTAGGAGTAAACGGGTCCTTTTCACAATGGCAGGCAGTGACTAGTGGGGTACCGCAAGGCTCAGTGCTGGGACCCCAGCTATTTACAATATATATTAATGATCAGGATGAGGGAATTGAAGGCAATATCTCTAAGTTTGCGGATGACACTAAGCTGGGAGGCAGTGTTAGCTGTGAGGAGGATACTAGGAGACTGCAAGGTAACTTGGATAGGCTGGGTGAGTGGGCAAATGTTTGGCAGATGCAGTATAATGTGGATAAATGTGAGGTTATCCATTTTGGTGGCAAAAACGGGAAAGCAGATTATTATCTAAATTGTGGCCGATTGGGAAAGGGGGAGATGCAGCGAGACCTGGGTGTCATGGTACACCAGTCATTGAAGGTAGGCATGCAGGTGCAGCAGGCAGTAAAGAAAGTGAATGGTATGTTGGCTTTCATAGCAAAAGGATTTGAGAATAGGAGCAGGGAGGTTCTACTGCAGTTGTACAGGGTCTTGGTGAGACCACACCTGGAGTATTGCGTACAGTTTTGGTCTCCAAATCTGAGGAAGGACATTCTTGCCATAGAGGGAGTGCAGAGAAGGTTCACCAGACTGATTCCTGGGATGTCAGGACTGTCTTATGAAGAAAGACTGGATAGACTTGGTTTATACTCTAGAATTTAGGAGATTGAGAGGGGATCTTATAGAAACTTACAAAATTCTTAAGGGGTTGGACAGGCTAGATGCAGGAAGATTGTTCCCGATGTTGGGGAAGTCCAGGACAAGGGGTCACAGCTTAAGGATAAGGGGGAAATCCTTTAAAACCGAGATGAGGAGAACTTTTTTCACACAGAGAGTGGTGAATCTCTGGAACTCTCTGCCACAGAGGGTAGTTGAGGCCAGTTCATTGGCTATATTTAAGAGGGAGTTAGATGTGGCCCTTGTGGCTAAGGGGATCAGAGGGTATGGAGAGAAGGCAGGTACGGGATACTGAGTTGGATGATCAGCCATGATCATATTGAATGGCGGTGCAGGCTCGAAGGGCCGAATGGCCTACCCCTGCACCTAATTTCTATGTTTCTATGTTTCTAGACGCCATTTTGATCAGCCAATGGAGCTAACAATTGAAGCCATAAAAGAATTACAATGGTGGGAACACAATGTTAAGTATGGCTACAACCCAATAGTTATTGACAACCCGTCTGTGGTATTACAAACAGATGCCAGTGCAATTGATTGGGGTGCAACTGATACCATCTCGAGCTGTGGAGGGAGATGGAATATACAAGAAGCTAACCTACTTAACACTAAGGGTATAAATTACTTAGAAATATTAAGTGCGTTTTATGGGCTAAAATCTTATTGCTCAGGAATGAAACAGCAGCATGTTAGATTGCAGATAGATAATACCACGGTGGTGGCATATATAAATCATATGGGTGGAAATATATCAACATCTTGTGATGAATTGGCAAACTCAATTTGGCGATGGTGCGTCCAAAGGAATATTTGGTTATCGGCTACGTATCTACCAGGGATACTAAATTCAGTGGCAGACGCCAGGTCACGAAACTTTAATGAAAATACTGAATCGATGTTGGATAGAACGGTATTTGCTGAAATCACAGTAAAGTATCGAAGGCCGGATATTGATCTTTTTGCATCCAGGTTAAATCACCAGTTACCGAGGTATGTATCATGGGAACCAGATCCTGGGGCAGAAGCTACAGATGCATTCTCACTGCACTGGGGGAAATGGTTCATTTATGCATTTCCTCCTTTCTGCCTCATCAATCGGGTACTAAGGAAAATTCAACAGGATTCGGCATCTGGGATTCTCATAGTACCTGATTGGCCTACCCAACCATGGTTCTCGGTGATACAGGACATGGTGCTGGAACCATGTATAACTTTAAGACATAGTCCTAAGTTGCTGGTGCATCCAGTAACTCAGGATAGCCACCCATGCCATAAAAATATTGATTTATTGGGTTGTAGACTCTAAAAGACCCGCTACGGGACATGGGGCTATCAAGTAGAACTGTGGACATGATCACAGCAGCACAAAGAAGGTCTACACAAAAACAGTATTTAGGTCATATTAGAAAATGGACTAATTACTGCCATAATAACCATCTGGACCACAGAAATAAGGATGTTCCGGTGGTGCTAGAGTTTCTCACCAGCCTGCACTATGATGGACTTAGTTACAGCACTGTGAATAGTGCCAGAAGTGCATTGTCAAGTTATTTGTGGCAAGGAACAGAAAGACAGTCTGTGGGATCACATCCTCTGGTAGTTAAACTTTTAAGAGGCATCTTTAACACCAAGCCACCCAAAACAAGATACAACCAAATCTGGGATATAAGTGTGGTCCTGACCATGCTAAGGAATTGGTCGCCGGCTACAGCATTAACTCTGGACAAACTAACTAGGAAAATGGTAATGCTGATGGCGCTGGTCACAGCGCAAAGGGTCCAGTCATTGCAAAAATTAAGACTGGATGGCTTGACTATGACGGCAGGAAGTTTGGTTTTTGTGATCCAGGACCTTATTAAACAAAATAGACCAGGATCAGCGGGACAGGTCATAGAATTTATGCCCTGCCCGGAGGACGAACGCCTCTGTATAGTGAAGCACATTTTGTTATACATTGAAAGGACAAAGGTTATCAGAGGCAAGGAAATGGCTCTTTTAATCAGCCATAAGAAACCGTACCATAGAGTGTCAACTCAGACCATTTTGCGGTGGCTGAAATATGGGTTAAGAAAGGCGGGAGTGGACACTAACATATTTAAATCTCACTCCACCAGGGCTGCAGCTACATCCGCAGCAAAACGCCTTGATGTATCCATGGACCAAATCCTCAGGATTGCAGGATGGTCGTCGGAGAAAACGTTTCAGAAATTTTATAACAAACCAGTTAGGAGTATAGGAACGTTTTCGGGAAAAATTTTAAGTTCTGTATGGTAATTTATCCCTGAAGAATACAAGGGTTATGATTTGAATTAATAAAATATTATTTATCATTTACGTTAAATAATTGGTATGAATGTTTTTTGAATATCATTAACAATTTCTCCCAAACTACCAAGGCAGTTGTGAAGCATGGACTCGTTCCACGGCATGAGGTCACAGAGCTTTGAAATCTTCACGTAGTCACTCACGTGACTCCGAAGTAAAATAGTAAGATTAAACGAGAACTTACCAGTTTGAAGTTTGATCTTTATTTTATGAGGAGGAACGTTGAGGGAACACGTGCCCTCCGCTCCCACCCTCGTATGGTCATATCTTAAACTGGTATCTCTTTAATAATCTTACTATCTTAGGTCATTATAGTGTATCTGTGACCTCACACCGCTCCTTTGAAGGATGACATGCATGCGTCGTAAGCGGGGTTCTTCACGTATTCCCTCAACGTTCCTCCTCATAAAATAAAGATCAAACTTCAAACTGGTAAGTCTCGTTTAATCTTGCTATTCTGACATCCAACAGACAGATATCAGACAAGCGACGAGATCCGCGTCTTAGAACAAAGCTGGCTGAAATTGATGCCCAGAACAGAAACATCCCCATAGAAACGGGTAATGAATCACAACTTGCTGATACTGAAGAGTTGGCCTCGTCTGACTAAGGACACACCAGAACCGATGCCCGACCAAGAAAACCAGTGCATGGACCCCCGAAACATCCTGACCTAGCGAGAGAGAAAGAGAAAAAGCACAATTGCAAACTCACGCAGACTTTATTTCAAAAAGACAGGAGAAGACTGGCAGGCCAAAGCATGGGCGCTCCAGCCGCATCAAACTGCCCACTCAGTAGGGAGAAACTGGAAAGTTGCTTTCGAGCAAAATTATCCCATCCGAACATCAAAGCCAATATCAATAAAATGGCACCATATGATGGCACCACAGATGTAAACTTGCTAATGGAAGCCATTAAGTTAGAAGAGGTGGAAACAGCAATTAAGTGAAATGAGTATGAAGAGTGCAGCTGGGCTGGACGGAATGAAGGTCAACCACCTTGAAAACATCATGGTCAGGAAGAGACACTGATACCTCGCATCTTCTCTTTATGGCAAAAATTAGCATTCATACCAACGGCCTTGAAAAAGAGCCAAACATTGCTAATTCCGAAAACAGAGGATGCAGAACTCCTCAGAAACATCGATAACTGGAGGCCTATCACAATTGGGCCGATGTTGCTCCGGCTCTTCATGAAAATCATTGCGAGGAGACTGTCTGAGGCAGCGACGCTTAATCCTAGACAGAAAGGATTTATCGCAGCCACCCCTGGATGCAACGAGAAAATTGCGATCCTAGAGAACGTCATGAAGGGGGTAAAGAGCAACAAAAAGGAATTGGCGGTAGTCTTTGTAAACCTGGCAAAGGCATTTGACTCCATTGGACACAAGATGCTCACTGTTGGACTTAAGAGGATGGGTGTACCGAATAGGTTTGTTCACCTTGTGGAGAGTCTCTATACCGACAACACAACGATGATAGAAGGTGACAGGACCGCTACAGATCCCATGCTCATAAAAAGGGGAGTCAAACAAGGCGACCCACTATCACCACTGCTATTCAATATTACCATGGCCCCCCTGATATGTACGCTGGAGCAGGCACGGATGGGTGTCGTGATGAAACATAAGAACAGGGCAGTCAGCTGTTCTTCACTAACATTTGCCGACGATGTAGCCATCCACAGTGACTCCTACGCAGGAATGGCGGCCAACATGAAAATCGTACAGGCTTTCTGCAAGAACCATCGTCCACAAAACAGACAAACTGGAACTACAAATTGCTGTAAACACCTATGTTCCCGAATGCTGTGTGATGATCGTAACAGAAACCTGGTTACACCCGCTGATCCCGGACACTGCAATACAACTGACGGGCCGTACCGCCCATCGCCAAGACTGAAACGGTGACTCCGGTAAGAACAGAGGAGGTGGTCTTTGCATTTATGTACATAATGACTGGTGTACAAACAACAAGATCATTTACACCCATTGCTCTCCTCACTTGGAAGTAATGACTCTCATTTGCCTTGAGAGCTCACAGTAGTGATGATGACAGCTGTCTATATTCCACCGGATGCTAACATTAGCACATCTGCATGACACCATAAACAAACAGCAGCAGGCTCATCCTGAGGGAGTTGACATTGTTGCGGGGGATTTCAACCAAGCAAGCTTCAAGTCAGTGCTTCCTAAATTCGTACAATACGTACAGTGTTCCACCAAGGGTAAAAACACACTGGACCACGTCTACTCCAACTTAAAGCATGCATATAGAGCAGTACGTCTCCCACATTTGGGCCGGTCTCATCACTCATCACAGCATATACTCCCCTCAGAAGGAAAACCAAGACCATAAAAACCTGGCCTGATGGAGCACTCTCTCAACTGCAGGATTGTTTAACACGTACAGCAGTGAATATATTTGAACAACAGGACTTCCAGGAATTCACAGAAACTGTACTGTTCTACATAATGAACTTCACCGATAATGTTACTGTTGAAAAACGCATCCGGGGTTTATCCCAACCAAAAACCCTGGATGACTAGTGAAGTACAGTCACACCTGAGAACCCGCAACTCTGCCTTAAGATCGGCTGACAGGGCCCAATGCAGCATGGCAAGAGCAGAATTGAGGGGAGGCATCAAAGCAGCAAAGGAGGCCTACAAGAAAAAAGTGGAGGACCATCTCACACACAATAACCCACGTCAGGGTGGCAAGGATTACAGCAAATCACCAACTACAAAGTCAACACACCCGTGACTGTCGGTGCTAACGCCTCGCCGGCAGAGGAACAAAACCATTTATTTGCTCGCTTTGAGGCAGACACGCAGCTCCCACCGACCCCCAGCTCACAATCGCTCACTCTGCAGGAACACCGTGTGCAAACCAGCTCTCAGGGGTCTTTACCAAGATCTTCAATCTTTCCCTGTACGTCACCATACCACCTTGTCTGAAGTCGGCTACCATCATCCCTGTCCCTAAGAAGCCAGTCATATCCTCGCTAGAATTTAGGAGATTGAGGGAGGATCTTATAGAAACTTACAAAATTCTTAAGGGGTTGGACAGACTAGATGCAGGAAGATTGTTGCCGATGTTGGGGAAGTCCAGGACAAGTGTTCACAACTTAAGGATAGGGGGGAAATCCTTTAGGACCGAGATGAGAAAAACTGTTTTCACACAGAGAGTGGTGAATCTCTGGAACTCTCTGCCACAGAAGGTAGTTGAGGCCAGTTCATTGGCTATACTTAAGAGGGAGTTAGATGTGGAACTTGTGGCTAAAGGGATCAGGGGGTATGGAGAGAAGGCAGGTCCGGGATACTGGATACGGGATAATTCTTCCCTTCCCTCTCGTACCACCCGCTCCCCGGGCACTTTCCCTTGCAACCGCAAGAGATGATACACTTGTCCCTTTACCTCCCCCCTCGACTCCGTTCAAGGACCCAAGCAATCGTTCCAGGTGCGACAGAGGTTTACCTGCATCTCTTCCAACCTCATCTATTGCGTCCGCTGCTCTAGATGTCAGCAGATCTATATCGGTGAGACCAAGCGGAGGTTGGGCGATCGTTTCGCCGAACACCTCCGCTCGGTCCGCAATAACCAAGCTGACCTCCCGGTGGCTCAGCACTTCAACTCCCCCTCCCACTCCGTCTCCGACCTCGCTGTCCTGGGTCTCCTCCATGGCCACAGCGAGCAGCACCGGAAATTGGAGGAACAGCACCTCATATTCCGTTTGGGGAGTCTGCATCCTGGGGGCATGAACATCGAATTCTACCAATTTTGTTAGTCCTTGCTGTCTCCTCCCCTTCCTCAGTCCCCCTGCTGTCTCCTCCCATCCCCCAGCCTTCGGGCTCCTCTTCAGACCAGCAAAGAGGAGTTGAGACAATTACCACCTGAAATTATGCCTTGCTGGTACCCAGTTCGGCTAGCCAGAGCCATGAGAACCGGGAAAACAACAAGTGGGGACAAAGCGAATGCGCACACGTTATCCCTGGAAAGCCAGGAACACAGTGGAACCATCCGAACTCAGACATTTTATACCCGGCTAACCAAGATCTCAGTCACGGAAAAGGAGACGACAACTGACAGCATACCCACAGAAACAATAACCACCCATGTAAGCACCTATTGCGAAAACGTAAACATAATTAGACCAAAAGACAGTAAAAACCCACAACCAACAACAATCCACTACCCAGTGGATGGCCTATTTTGCTCCAAATACAACAAAATATACAACACAGCAGGACACACCTGTACAAGCAGCATCAAATTGAAAGCTTCCTTACTATATGTGGGAAGTGCAATACCACTATGCCAAATGTAAGGGTCCACCACCACCCAGCACAGATGGTGTTTTCCCCTGCAAGAAATGTGAAAAGCGGTTCACTACGCAAAGGGGTCTCAGTCAACATGAGAGGCACGAACATCCAGCAATGTGAAATATGAAAATGATAGCAGCAGCTAATCCTCCAGAAAAAAACCCTTCAAAGTATTGTTTGGTCGGACGATGAAATCAAACTGCTTGTCGACCTCGAAAAACGATTCCAAGGGGCCCAAAAGATAAACGTCGAGATAAGCAAGATTCTGACATCCAACAGACAGATATCAGACAAGCGATGAGATCCGCATCTTAGAACGAGGCTGGCTGAAATTGTTGCCCAGAACAGAAACATCCCCATAGAAACGGGTAATGAATCACAACTTGCTGATACTGAAGAGTTGGCCTCGTCTGACTAAGGACACACCAGAACCAATGCCCGACCAAGAAAAACAGTGCATGGACCCCCGAAACATCATGACCTAGCGAGAGAGAAAGAGAAAAAACACATTTGCAAACTCACGCAGACTTTATTTCAAAAAGACAGGAGAAGACTGGCAGGCCAAAGCATGGGTGCTCCAGCCGCATCAAGCTGCCCACTCAGTAGGAAGAAACTGGAAAGTTGCTTTCGAGCAAAATTATCCCATCCGAACATCAAAGCCAATATCAATAAAATGGCACCATACGATGGCACCACAGATGTAAACTTGCTAATGGAAGCCATTAAGTTAGAAGAGGTGGAAACAGCAATAAGTGAAATGAGTATGAAGAGTGCAGCTGGGCTGGACGGAATGAAGGTCAACCACCTTGAAAACATCATGGGTCAGGAAGAAACACTGATACCTCGCATCTTCTCTTTATGGCAAAAATTGGCATTCATACCAACGACCTTGAAAAAGAGCCGAACAGTGCTAATTCCGAAAACAGAGGATGCAGAACTCCTCAGAAACATCGATAACTGGAGGCCTATCACAATCGGGCCGATGTTGTTCCGGCTCTTCACGAAAATCATTGTGAAAAGACTTTCTGAGGCAGTGAAGCTTAATCCTAGACAGAAAGGATTTATCGCAGCCACCCCTGGATGCAACGAGAACATTGCGACCCTAGAGAACGTCATGAAGGGGGCAAAGAGCAACAAAAAGGAATTGGCGGTAGTCTTTGTAAACCTGGCAAAGGCATTCGACTCCATTGGACACAAAATGCTCACCGTTGGACTTAAGAGGATGGGTGTACCGAATAGGTTGGTTCACCTTGTGGAGAGTCTCTATACCGACAACACAACGGTGATAGAAGGTGACAGGATCGCTACAGATCCCATGCTCATAAAAAGGGGAGTCAAACAAGGCAACCAATATCACCACTGCTATTCAATATTACCATGGCCCCCCTGATATGTACTCTGGAGCAGGCACGGATGGGTGTCGTGATGAAACATAAGAACAGGGCAGTCAGCTGTTCTTCACTAACATTTGCCGACGATGTAGCCATCCTCAGTGACTCCTACGCAGGAATGGCGGCCAACATGAAAATCTTACAGGCTTTCTGCAAGAACCATCGTCCACAAAACAGACAAACTGGAACTACAAATTGCTGCAAACACCTATGTTCCCGAATGCTGTGTGATGATCATAACAGAAACCTGGTTACACCTGCTGATCCCGGACACTGCAATACAACTGATGGGCCGTACCGCCCATCGCCAAGACTGAAACGGTGACTCCGGTAAGAACAGAGGAGGTGGTCTCCGCTCTCCGGTCGGTTCGCCTCCTGCTCGTCTCTCTCTCTCTCCACCTGCCGTTCGTTCCTCCCCTTCTGGCTCTCCTGGTTCCCCGGTGCCTGCCGGTTCCCCCTTGCAGCTGGGGTCCCCGCCGGCCTTCTCCCTCCCCCCTGTTCCTGTTCCCGTTCTGCCTTCTCTTCTTTCGGGTGGGGAGGGTGAGGGTGCTGTGCGCACTCGCTCGGGTCGGGTTGTCAAAGCTCCGGGTCGCTACGGAGACTTTGCTTAGTTTTGCAGGTCCTGTATAATTAACCTGCTATTCTTGCAACCTTGTTTAAATTGTATGGGAAAGGATGTAGATGGTTTATGCATGCAACCTATAATGTAGCTACCTCATCATCATTAACACGCCCTCTCATATCAGTATAACTATGATCTCCTCCCCTTCCTTCCTCCCATTTTGTCCTGGTACGCCTGAAGGCTGGATGCAGCCAGTGCTGGGACGTGTGTGCCATGTGCTATAATAAAGACTCTATTAAAGGTTACAGTGTGTCAGACTGAGTCCCTTTACAATGTTCGTAATAGAAACCTGGTTACACCCGCTGATCCCGGATGCTGCAATACAACTGATGGGCCGTACTGCCCATCGCCAAGACTGAAACGGTGACTCCGGTAAGAACAGAGGTGGTGGTCTTTGCATTTATGTACATAATGACTGGTGTACAAACAGCAAGATCATTTACACCCATTGCTCTCCTCACCTGGAAGTAATGACTCTCATTTGCCTCGAGAGCTCACAGTAGTGATGATGAAAGCTGTCTATATTCCATCGGATGCTAACATTAGCACATCTGCATGACACCATCAACAAACAAACAACAGCAGGCTCATCCTGAGGGAGTTGACATTGTTGCGGGGGATTTCAACCAAGCAAGCTTCAAGTCAGTTCTTCCTAAATTCATACAATACGTACAGTGTTCCACCAAGGGTAAAAACACACTGGACCACGTCTACTCCAACTTAAAGCATGCATATAGAGCAGTACGTCTCCCACATTTGGGCCGGTCTCATCACTCATCACAGCATATACTCCCCTCAGAAGGAAAACCAAGACCATAAAAACCTGGCCTGATGGAGCACTCTCTCAACTGCAGGATTGTTTAACACGTACAGCAGTGAATATATTTGAACAACAGGACTTCCAGGAATTCACAGAAACTGTACTGTTCTACATAATGAACTGCACCGATAATGTCACTGTTGAAAAACGCATCCGGGGTTTATCCCAACCAAAAACCCTGGATGACTAGTGAAGTACAGTCACACCTGAGAACCCGCAACTCTGCCTTAAGATCGGGTGACAGGGCCCAATGCAGCATGGCAAGAGCAGAATTGAGGGGAGGCATCAAAGCAGCAAAGGAGGCCTACAAGAAAAAAGTGGAGGACCATCTCACACACAATAACCCACGTCAGGGTGGCAAGGATTACAGCAAATCACCAACTACAAAGTCAACACACCCGTGACTGTCGGTGCTAACGCCTCGCCGGCAGAGGAATAAAACCATTTCTTTGCTCGCTTTGAGGCAGACATGCAATTCCCGCCGACCCCCAGCTCCCGTTCACTCACTCTCCAGGAACACCGTGTGCAGACCAGCTCTCAGGGGTCTTTACCAAGATCTTCAATCTTACCCTGCACGTCACCATACCACCTTGTCTGAAGTCGGCTACCATCATCCCTGTCCCTAAGAAGCCAGTCATATCCTCGCTAGAATTTAGGAGATTGAGGGAGGATCTTATAGAAACTTACAAAATTCTTAAGGGGTTGGACAGGCTAGATGCAGGAAGATTGTTGCCAATGTTGGGGAAGTCCAGGACAAGTGTTCACAACTTAAGGATGGAGGGGAAATCCTTTAGTACCGAGATGAGAAAAACTGTTTTCACACAGAGAGTGGTGAATCTCTGGAACTGTCTGCCACAGAAGGTAGTTGAGGCCAGTTCATTGGCTATACTTAAGAGGGAGTTAGATGTGGAACTTGTGGCTAAAGGGATCATGGGGTATGGAGAGAAGGCAGGTACGGGATACTGAGTTGGATGATCAGCCATGATCATATTGAATGGCGGTGCAGGCTCGACGGGCCGAATGGCCTACTCCTGCACCTATTTTCTATGTTTCTATAAACCATCTCGATGACCACAGACCAAATGCAGTAACATCAGTAGTCATGAAATGCTTTGAAAGACTAATTTCACAGCACATTAAAGCCAGCCTCCCTTCAATTCTTGGCCCTCATCAGTTTGCTTATAGTTCGCCATCGCCACAAAATGCATCAGCTGCACTCAAGCCAGGTCAGTCTGTGGGACCTGTGCTAACATCCTCTTCCACCCAGACCAGCAAAGAGGAGTTGAGACAATTACCACCTGAAATTATGCCTTGCTGGTACCCAGTTCGGCTAGCCAGAGCCATGAGAACTGGGAAAACAACAAGTGGGGACAAAGCGGATGTGTACACGTCATCCCTGGAAAGCCAGGAACACAGTGGAACCATCCGAACTCAGACATTTTATACCCGGCTAACCAAGATCTCAGTCACGGAAAAGGAGACGGCAACTGACAGCATACCCACAGAAACAATAACGACCCATGAAAGCACCTATTGCGAAAACGTAAACATAATTAGACAAAAGACAGTATAAACCCACAACCAACAACAATCCACTACCCAGTGGATGGCCTATTCTGCTCTAAATGCAACAAAATATACCACACAGTAGGCTTATTTAGGACACACCTGTACAAGCAGCATCAAATTAAAAGCTTCCTTACTATATGTGGGAAGTGCAATAAAAAGGGAGAGTACCATTCTATTGCGTGCTACTATGCTAAAGGTCCAGTAGGGGCTGCATTGGTGGCAGCCTCTGCCTACAGCCTGTTCATCTTTTTAATCTATTATTTAATTTTCAGTTAGTTTAATGTCTGTTTTGGGGGGGAAACTTTAACTTTTCTATGTGGGGAAGGAGGGCAGGGTAAGGGGGAAACTGTTTCCCAGTCACTTCCTGGCGGGGACGCGACTATTTCTCCGAATCGCGTCCTCGCCCTCCACCTCGCGGCCTACCACCTGGATCGGAGCGACATTTCCTGCCGGGGACTGGGAACCGGACCAGAGCTACATCAGCGGCAGTGCGGCGCTGAATTCACAGCGGAGCGGGCGATGCCTACCTGGGTCGCCGTATGGAGCTCCGGAGCGTTGGGCCGCTGCTCCAACATCGTGGAGCTGCAGTTTGGGAGAGCTTCCAACGCGAGCGGCGCTGACCGTCATCGCGGAGTCCTGGGGCTCCTTGCAGAGGGCCGCCAGCATGAGTCTCCGCCCGGTGCAGCCTGCGGACATTGGGAACTGCGGACTCCAGAAGGAGGTGGCCGACTCTGTTGTCCAGGCCACGGAGGACGTCCCCCAGCCTCGATGTCGGACTTACATCACCCCGGCGGTGCGAGCCTGAACATCGGGCCGCCCGTAGCGGTGACTGCGGAGGGCTCGGGCAGGCCCTGACCACGGGTGAACATTGGAGAAAGATACTGACTTTGGTGCCTTCCCTCACAGTGGGAAACTTTGATTCTGCTGTGGGGGGATGTTTTTATGTTGAATTCTATCATGTGTTGTGTTCTTTATTTTTAGTGTATGGCTGTATGGTTATTTCATTTCAGTGTGCCATCTGGCACATGTGACAAATAAATGTATCTTGTATCTTGTAAATGTAAGGGTCCACCACCACCCAGCACAGATGGTGTTTCCCCCTGGAAGAAATGTGAAAAGCGGTTCACTACGCTAAGAGGTCTCAGCCAACATGAGAAGTACGAACATCCGGCAATGCAAAATATCAAAAGGATAGCAGCAGCTAATCCTCCGGGAAAAAAAACGGCCAAGTTCTGTTTGGTCGGACGATGAAATCAAACTGTTTGTCGACATGGAAAAACGATTACAAGGGGCCCAAACGATAAACGTCGAGATGAGCAAGATTCTGACATCCAACAGATATCAGACAAGCGACGAGATCCGCGTCTTAGAACGAGGCTGGCTGAAATTGATGCCCAGAACAGAAACATCCCTGAAGAAACGAGTAATGAATCGGAAATTACTGATACTGAAGAGTTGGCCTCGTCTGACCAAGGACACACCAGAACCGATGCCCGGCCAAGGAAAACAGTGCATGGACCCCCGACACATCGTGACCTAGCGGAACAGATCGCAAGGGCAGAGGAGTCACTACAAGATGCACACAACAAAGATCGGTGCATCAACATGGTCGAACAAATTACGGAAGTGTTGATCGACAAGTTTTCACCAAAGCCTCGTCAGAACAAGGGTCAAAAGGCGGACAACAATAACAAGAAGCACAGAGTTGCAAGCCATCCAAACTCGGGTGGGCAAAAATGAAAAAACACAATTGCAAACTCACGCAGACTTTATTTCAAAAAGACAGGAGAAGAATGGCAGGCCAAAGCATGGGCGCTCCAACCGCATCAAGCTGCCCTCTCAGTAGGGAGAAACTGGAAAGTTGCTTTCGAGCAAAATTATCCCATCCGAACATCAAAGCCAATATCAATAAAATGGCACCATATGAAGGCACCACAGATGTAAACTTGCTAATGGAAGCCATTAAGTTAGGAGAGGTGGAAACGGCAATAAGTGAAATTAGTGTGAAGAGTGCAGCTGGGCTGGACGGAATGAAGGTCAACCACCTTGAAAACATCATGGGTCAGGAAGAGACACTGATACCTCGCATCTTCTCTTTATGGCAAAAATTGGCATTCATACCAACGGCCTTGAAAAAGAGCCAAACAGTGCTAATTCCAAAAACAGAGGATGCAGAACTCCTCAGAAACATCGATAACTGGAGGCCTATCACAATCGGGCCGATGTTGCTCCGGCTCTTCACGAAAATCATTGCGAGGAGACTGTCTGAGGCAGTGAAGCTTAATCCTAGACAGAAAGGATTTATCGCAGCCACCCCTGGATGCAACGAGAACATTGCGATCTTAGAGAACGTCATGAAGGGGGCAAAGAGCAACAAAAAGGAATTGGCGGTAGTCTTTGTAAACCTGGCAAAGGCATTTGACTCCATTGGACACAAGATGCTCACTGTTGGACTTAAGAGGATGGGTGTACCGAATAGGTTTGTTCACCTTGTGGAGAGTCTCTATACCGACAACACAACGATGATAGAAGGTGACAGGACCGCTACAGATCCCATGCTCCTAAAAAGGGGAGTCAAACAAGGTGACCCACTATCACCACTGCTATTCAATATTACCATGGCCCCCCTGATATGTACGCTGGAGCAGGCACGGATGGGTGTCGTGATGAAACATAAGAACAGGGCAGTCAGCTGTTCTTCACTAACATTTGCCGACGATGTAGCCATCCTCAGTGACTCCTACGCAGGAATGGCGGCCAACATGAAAATCGTACAGGCTTTCTGCAAGAACCATCGTCCACAAAACAGACAAACTGGAACTACAAATTGCTGCAAACACCTATGTTCTCGAATGCTGTGTGATGATCGTAACAGAAACCTGGTTACACCCGCTGATCCCGGACACTGCAATACAACTGACGGGCCGTACTGCCCATCGCCAAGACTGAAACGGTGACTCCGGTAAGAACAGAGGAGGTGGTCTTTGCATTTATATACATAATGACTGGTGTACAAACAGCAAGATCATTTACACCCATTGCTCTCCTCACTTGGAAGTAATGAGTCTCATTTGCCTTGAGAGCTCACAGTAGTGATGATGACAGCTGTCTATATTCCACCGGATGCTAACGTTAGCACATCTGCATGACACCATAAACAAACAACAGCAGGCTCATCCTGAGGGAGTTGACATTGTTGCGGGGGATTTCAACCAAGCAAGCTTCAAGTCAGTGCTTCCTAAATTCGTACAATACGTACAGTGTTCCACCAAGGGTAAAAACACACTGGACCACGTCTACTCCAACTTAAAGCATGCATATAGAGCAGTATGTCTCCCACATTTGGGCCGGTCTCATCACTCATCACAGCATATACTCCCCTCAGAAGGAAAACCAAGACCATAAAAACCTGGCCTGATGGAGCACTCTCTCAACTGCAGGATTGTTTAACACGTACAGCAGTGAATATATTTGAACAACAGGACTTCCAGGAATTCACAGAAACTGTACTGTTCTACATAATGAACTTCACCGATAATGTTACTGTTGAAAAATGCATCCGGGGTTTATCCCAACCAAAAACCCTGGATGACTAGTGAAGTACAGTCACACCTGAGAACCCGCAACTCTGCCTTAAGATCGGGTGACAGGGCCCAATGCAGCATGGCAAGAGCAGAATTGAGGGGAGGCATCAAAGCAGCAAAGGAGGCCTACAAGAAAAAAGTGGAGGACCATCTCACACACAATAACCCACGTCAGGGTGGCAAGGATTACAGCAAATCACCAACTACAAAGTCAACACACCCGTGACTGTCGGTGCTAACGCCTCGCCGGCAGAGGAACAAAACCATTTCTTTGCTCGCTTTGAGGCAGACACGCAGCTCCCGCCGATCCCCAGCTCCTGTTCACTCACTCTCCAGGAACACCGTGTGCAGACCAGCTCTCAGGGGTCTTTGTCAAGATCTTCAATCTTTCCCTGCACGTCACCATACCACCTTGTCTGAAGTCGGCTACCATCATCCCTGTCCCTAAGAAGCCAGTCATATCCTCGCTAGAATTTAGGAGATTGAGGGAGGATCTTATAGAAACTTACAAAATTCTTAAGGGGTTGGACAGGCTAGATGCAGGAAGATTGTTGCCAATGTTGGGGAAGTCCAGGACAAGTGTTCACAACTTAAGGATAGGGGGGAAATCCTTTAGGACCGAGATGAGAAAAACTGTTTTCACACAGAGAGTGGTGAATCTCTGGAACTCTCTTCCACAGAAGGTAGTTGAGGCCAGTTCATTGGCTATACTTAAGAGGGAGTTAGATGTGGAACTTGTGGCTAAAGGAATCAGGGGGTATGGAGAGAAGGCAGGTACGGGATACTGGATACGGGATAATTCTTCCCTTCCCTCTCGTTCCCCGGGCACTTTCCCTTGCAACCGCAAGAGATGCAACACTTGTCCCTTTACCTCCCCCCTCGACTCCGTTCAAGGACCCAAGCAATCGTTCCAGGTGCGACAGAGGTTTACCTGCATCTCTTCCAACCTCATCTATTGCGTCCGCTGCTCTAGATGTCAGCAGATCTATATCGGTGAGACCAAGCGGAGGTTGGGCGATCGTTTCGCCGAACACCTCCGCTCGGTCCGCAATAACCAAGCTGACCTCCCGGTGGCTCAGCACTTCAACTCCCCCTCCCACTCCGTCTCCGACCTCGCTGTCCTGGGTCTCCTCCATGGCCACAGCGAGCAGCACCGGAAATTGGAGGAACAGCACCTCATATTCCGTTTGGGGAGTCTGCATCCTGGGGGCATGAACATCGAATTCTACCAATTTTGTTAGTCCTTGCTGTCTCCTCCCCTTCCTCAGTCCCCCTGCTGTCTCCTCCTATCCCCCAGCCTTCGGGCTCCTCCTCCTTTTTCTTTTCTTGTCCCCGCCCACCCCCGCCCCCGATCAGTCTGAAGAAGGGTTTTGACCCGAAACGTTGCCTATTTCCTTCACTCCATAGATGCTGCTGCACCCGCTGAGTTTCTCCAGCTTTTTTGTGTACCTTCGATTCTCCAGCATCTGCAGTTCCTTCTTAAACACGGGATACTGAGTTGGATGATCAGCCATGATCATATTGAATGGCTCAATGGGCCGAATGGCCTACTCCTGCACCTATTTTCTATGTTTCTATAAACCATCTCGATGACCACAGACCAAATGCAGTAACATCAGTAGTCATGAAATGCTTTGAAAGACTAATTTCACAGCACATTAAAGCCAGCCTCCCTTCAAATCTTGACCCTCATCAGTTTGCTTATAGGACGCCATCGCCACAAAATGCATAAGCTGCACTCAAGCCAGGTCACTGTCTGTGGGACCTGTGCTAACATCCTCTTCCACCCAGACCAGCAAAGAGGAGTTGAGACAATTACCACCTGAAATTATGCCTTGCTGGTACCCAGTTCGGCTAGCCAGAGCCATGAGAACCGGGAAAACAGCAAGTGGGGACAAAGCGGATGCGCACACGTTATCCCTGGAAAGCCAGGAACACAGTGGAACCATCCGAACTCAGACATTTTATAACCGGCTAACCAAGATCTCAGTCACGGAAAAGGAGACGGCAACTGACAGCATACCCACAGAAATAATAACCACCCATGAAAGCACCTATTGCGAAAACGTAAACATAATTAGACCAAAAGACAGTAAAAACCCACAACCAACAACAATCCACTACCCAGTGGATGGCCTATTTTGCTCCAAATACAACAAAATATACCACACAGCAGGACACACCTGTACAAGCAGCATCAAATTGAAAGCTTCCTTACTATATGTGGGAAGTGCAATACCATTCTATTGCGTGCCACTATGCCAAATGTAAGGGTCCACCACCACCCAGCACAGATGGTGTTTTCCCCTGCAAGAAATGTGAAAAGCGGTTCACTACGCAAAGGGGTCTCAGTCAACATGAGAGGCACTAACATCCAGCAATGTGAAATATGAAAATGATAGCAGCAGCTAATCCTCCAGAAAAAAACCCTTCAAAGTATTGTTTGGTCGGACGATGAAATCAAACTGCTTGTCGACCTCGAAAAACGATTCCAAGGGGCCCAAAAGATAAACGTCGAGATAAGCAAGATTTTACTTCGGAGTCACATGAGTGACTACGTGAAGAACCCCGCTTACGACGCATGCGTGTTATCGCATACACGCATTGCACGAGTCAGACATGGGAGAGAACGTCTCCCTAGAGGTAAATGGAAAGAAGCAGGTAAGAGACTGCAAAATTTTTGCCACTTACCTTGCAGGTAGGAAACTGCAGGAGAAGCTGCCGGAAAGCTGGAGGGGAGAACCGCGGAGACAGCGGGCAGCCAGCAACATCAGCAGCAGCCGACGGCACGCGAATCCTCCGGAGAGGAAACAGCTGTGCCTGACGTCGCTCCCCGCACTGGCAAGATTCACTGCTGCCGGGCGGGAAGCGAAGCAACAAGTCCCGGGTTGGATGCAGTCGCTAGCAGCATCGGAGCCGATTGAAGCGGCTGGAGGACCGGGGCGAGCGACCAGTACCATGAGTACGAGGTTGGTCAGAGGGGTTGAAGCCCTACGAGCAGCCGCGGGTGGCCTATGCTTGGGGCATTTCTGCAGGTTGTTACCGCTGCCAACGACCACGAGGGATCAGTGCTGTAAGCACCAGTGTCGGTCCCAGCGGCTACAACGAGCAGCCGGGAGCGGCCAGTGCTGGGGGCATTGGTGCTCGTTTTAACGGCTGCAGAAGACCGCGAGGGACCAGTGCTGTAAGCACCAGTGTCGGTCCCAGCGGCTAGAACGAGCAGCCGGGAGCGGCCAGTGCTGGGGGCAATGGTGCTGGGTTTAACGGCTGCAGAAGACCGCGAGGGACCAGTGCTGTAAGCAACAGTGTCTGTCCCAGCGGCGAGAGCGAGCAGCCAGGAGCGGCCAGTGTGCTGAGGGCATTGGTGCCGGTTTGACTGGCTGCAGAACAACCACGAGGGACCAGTGCGTGAGCACCGGGGGCGGTTCCAGTGGTTGGAATAAACAGGTTTGTTGCACTGCATTCTGAATTTCTTGGAATGGACAGAGTAACGCGAAGGAAGGCTGCGGAGAAGGTGCAGCAAGTAAGTCAGGAGGCACAGGAGTCTCGGATGGAGAGCTGTGCCTGACTTATTCCCGCGTCGGCAAAATCAACTTCTCGGCCGGGCGGGAAGGCAAAGAGAAAACTACATTACTGTGAAAGTGATGTGGATTTGGAGCAGTCACTGGATAAAACCTACCAGTACCGGAGCAGGGAGCTGGAAAGCCGGTACGAGTGGCTGCAGGATGATCAGTCGCCAGCAGGTGCCCGTGAGTACTGGGACCGCAAGGAGCGGCATAGTTATATCGGGCGGCCGGGAGCGACCACTGCCCGTAGGCATGGGGACCGACTGCGGGAAATACCGCGTGCGACTAGTGCCCGAGAGCACCAAGGTCGGCAGGAGCGGTCCGATATATTAAAGCACCCGCGATCGACTAGTGCCCGAGAGCATGTAAGTCGGCTGGAGCGGTTGCTGGAGGAAATTCTCCACAGTGGCAGGCTCCGGGATTGGAGGATAGCCACAGTGGGCAAAAAATATAAGTCCCACAGCAGTTTCCCATAAGGGCTGCATGAAATGTCAGACGCCTCTGAGGAGGGTATTGAAGGTCTGACTGGGCCAGGATGGCTGCCAGTGTTAATAAAGACATCACTGCGAAAGTGATGTGGAGAAACAGCCTCCGGATAATACTTACCGAGTGAGGATGAGCAGCTGCAAGATATAGGCAGCCGGCAGCGGCCACTTTTGTGGAGCTGGGAAACTGACGAGTGGCTGCAGCAGGTTCGGCCGTCAGTGACATGGTGAGGGTTGGCCGGGGACGACCACTGTGGAAGATGTGAAAGCCTCTACTTCAGCATCTACCCCAACCTCAACCTCAAGGCCCTCCACAACCACGAATGAAACCAAGAAAATAACTGAGTTACCACCGATAACCATGGAGGTAGGTGAATCTGGGGCTCCAGAATTAATAGGGAGCACGGAAGTTGGAGGGACATTGCAACTTCATTTGGAAGCATGGTGTAATATAACTATGGACAGATATATTCTTAGCAGTATTAACGGATATCTGATAGAGTTTCTACACAAACAAAACCTTCCAGTACAATATACACCGGACAGAATATACATGCTTACTAAATGGGAACAAGCTAAAGCCCACATAGAACTACAAAGGTTATTCACTAAAGGGATAATTGAACAAACCAAACCTGAACAACATGAATTTGTCTCAAACATATTTATTAGAAATAAGAAAGATGGGGGTTGCCGTATTATTATTGATTTATCAACGCTTCACAATGTTGTGCAATATGTTCATTTTAAAATGGATACTTTTAGCACTGCTAAAGAGTTAGTTTCAGCAGGCTACTTTATGGCAAGTATTGATCTTAAAGATGCTTACTATACAATACCCATCAGAGGTAAAATTCTTAAACCAGCTTTGGCATTGCCGCAACAACAAAATCATAGAGTAATGGCACAGTTGGATGAATACTTATTGTGGGAATAATTTATGAATTGGCATGTCAGGCAGTGGTTGCCACAAAACAATTGTTTGAACAGCTGGGATTCATTATCCATCCAATTAAGTCAAAATTGACACCATTAACACATTTAAGATGTTAATGACTTTACTAATAGGAAAAGCCACAGAGTTACAAAAGGATTAGAGCACTCAAAATTAATAGAGGCCATTTTTTGATGGCCAATGGAGCTAACAATTGAAGCCATAAAAGAATTACAATGGTGGGAACACAATGTTAAGTATGGCTCCAACCCAATAGTTATTGACAACCCGTCTGTGCTATTACAAACAGATGCCAGTGCAATTGGTTGGGGTACAACTGATACCATCTCGAGCTGTGGGGGGAGATGGAATATACAAGAAGCTAACCTACTTAACACTAAGGGTATAAAGTACTTAGAAATGTTAAGTGCATTTTATGGGTTAAAATCTTATTGCTCAGGAATGAAACAGCAGCATGTTAGATTGCAGATAGATAATACCTCGGTGGTGGCATATATAAGTCATATGGGTGGAAATATATCAACATCTTGTGATGAATTGGCAAACTCAATTTGGCAATGGTGTGTCCAAAGGAATATTTGGTTATGGGCTACGTATCTACCAGGGATACTAATTTAGTGGCAGACACCAGGTCACAAAAATTTATTGAAAGTACTGAATGGATGTTGGATAGAACGGTATTTGCTGAAATCACAGTAAAGTATGGAAGGCCGGATATTAGATTTGCATCCAGGTTTAAATCACCAGTTACCGAGGTATATATCATTGGAACCAGATCCTGGGGCAGAAGCTACAGATGCATTTTCACTGCACTAGGGGGGAAATGGTTCATTTATGTATTTCCTCATTTTATGCCTAATCAATCGGGTACTAAGGGAAATTCAACAGGAATCGGCATCTGGGATTTCTTAGTACCTGATTGGCTTACCCAACCATGGTTTTCCGTGGTACAGGACATGGTGCTGGAACCATGTATAACTTTAAGACATAGTCCTAAGTTACTGGTGCATCCAGTAACTCAGGATAGCTATCCATGCCATAGAAAATATTGATTTAGTAGGTTGTAGACTCTAAAAGACCGCTACGGGACATGGGGCTATCAAAAAGAACTGTGGACATGATCACAGCAGCACAAAGAAGGTCTACACAAAAACAGTATTTAGGTCATATTAAAAATGGACTAATTACTGCCATAATAACCTTCTGGACCACAGAAATAAGGATGTTCCGGCGGTGCTAGAGTTTTCTCACCAGCCTGCACTATGGAGGACTTAGTTACAGCATTGTGAATAGTGCCAGAAGTGCATTGTCAAGTTATTGGTGGCAAGGAACAGAAAGACAGTCTGTGGGATCACATCCTCTGGTAGTTAAATTTTTAAGAGGCATTTTTAACACCAAGCCACCCAAAACAAGATACAACCAAATCTGGGATGTAAGTGTGGTCCTGACCATGCTAAGGAATTGGTCGCCGGCTACAACATTAAATCTGGACAAACTAACTAAGATATGGTAATGCTGGTGGCGCTAGTCACAGCGCAAAGGGTCCAGTTATTGCAAAAAGTAAGACTGGATGGCTTGACTATGGCGGCAGGAAGTTTGGGTTTTTTGTGATCCAGGACCTTATTAAACAAAATAGACCAGGATCAGCGGGGCAGGTCATAGAATTTATGGCCTACCCGGAGGACAAACGCCTTCTGTATAGTGAAGCACGTTTTGTTATACATTGAAAGGACAAAGGCTATCAGAGGCAAGGAAATGGCGTTTTATCAGCTTTAAGAAACCGTACCGTAGAGTGTAAACTCAGACCATTTCGCGGTGGCTGAAATATGGGTTAAGATAGGCGGGAGTGGACACTAACATATTTAAATCTCACTCCACCAGGGCTGCAGCTACATCCGCAGCAAAACGCCTTGATGTATCCATGGACCAAATCCTCAGGATTGCAGGATGGTTGTCGGAGAAAACGTTTTCAGAAATTTTATAACAAACCAGTTAGCAGTATGGGAACGTTTTCGGGGGAAATTTTTTTAAGCTCTGTATGATAATTTATCCCTGAAGAATACAGGGTTATGATTTGAATTAATTAGATATTATTTATCATTTCCATTAAATAATTGGTATGAATGTTTTGAATATCATTAACAATTTCTCCCAAACTACCAAGGCAGTTGTGAAGCATGGACTCGTTCCGCGGCATGAGGTCACAGAGCTTTGAAATCTTCACGTAGTCACTCATGTGACGAGAACTTACCAGTTTGAAGTTTGATCTTTATTTTATGAGGAGGAACATTGAGGGAATACGTGCCCTCCGCTCCCACCCTCGAATGGTCATATCTTAAACTGGTATCTCTTTAATAATCTTACTATTTTAGGTCATTATAGTGTATCTTTGACCTCACACCGCTGCTTTGAAGGATGACACGCATGCGTCGTAAGCGGGGTTCTTCACGTATTCCCTCAACGTTCCTCCTCATAAAATAAAGATCAAACTTCAAACTGGTAAGTTCTCGTTTAATCTTACTATTCTGATATCCAACAGACAGATATCAGACAAGCGACGAGATCCGCGTCTTAGAACGAGGCTGGCTGAAATTGTTGCCCATAACAGAAACATCCCCATAGAAACGGGTAATGAATCACACCTTGCTGATACTGAAGAGTTGGCCTCGTCTGACTAAGGACACACCAGAACCAATGCCCGACCAAGAAAAACAGTGCATGGACCCCCGAAACATCATGACCTAGCGAGAGAGAAAGAATAAAAACACAATTGCAAACTCACGCAGACTTTATTTCAAAAAGACAGGAGAAGACTGGCAGGCCAAAGCATGGGCGCTCCAGCCGCATCAAGCTGCCCTCTCAATAGGAAGAAACTGCAATCGATAACTGGAGGCCTATCACAATCGGGCAGATGTTGCACCGGCTCTTCACGAAAATCATTGCGACGAGACTGTCTGAGACAGTGAAGCTTAATCCTAGACAGAAAGGATTTATCGCAGCCAACCCTGGATGCAACGAGAACATTGCGATCCTAGAGAACGTCATGAAGGGGGCAAAGAGCAACAAAAAGGAATTGGCGGTAGTCTTTGTAGACCTGGCAAAGGCATTTGACTCCATTGGACACAAGATGCTCACTGTTGGACTTAAGAGGATTGGTGTACCGAATAGGTTGGTTCAACTTGTGGAGAGTCTCTATACCGACAACACAACGGTGATAGAAGGTGACAGGATCGCTACAGATCCCATACTCATAAAAAGGGGAGTCAAACAAGGCGACTGTAGATGGTTATGCATACAACCATATATGTAGCTACCTCATTATCATATTGACCCTCCCACACTTTGTAGTATAACTGTAGTATCTGCATGTTCCCTCCCTGTTAGGTTCCAGTACGTGTGTAGACCAGTTGTGGTTAGTGCTAGAACGTGTGTGAGTAGTATCTGAATAAAGACTTAGTTAAAGGACTAAGGACGGCGTCGAGTTCCTTTACATGGTGTCAGAACCTGTAAATCTGCGCCTCTGTACATCGGGTTTGATTTTGTTTATTGAGTGAGGGTGTGCAAGGATGGCTTCGTCTTGTCGCAAGCCGTCCCCGTTAGTTTTTGATGCCGACATCGCAGAGCGATGGGAAACGTTTGTGATGGACTACAATCACTATGTCAACATCGCACACCACAATGATCCTCCTGCTCTCAGGGCATCTTTGCTGCTGAATCTTGCTGGACCAGATGCCATGAGGAGCATAATTTGTTTGAATACCGTCCAGCGGTCATGGATGTGGATGACCAGGTTGTTGAGCCAGCAGAATCTCCGAACGACCCAGCATGTCTCTTGAGGAAGTTCACGGAGATTTGCGACCTTCCTTCCAATGGCATTTTGGAGCGAACTCATTTGTTTTCACGCAAGCAACAGCCTGGGGAGCCCGTGGAATGTTTCATTGCCGACCTCCGCCACCTGTCGCAGCGCTGTCGTTTTGGTGAGTTGCGTGACGAGCTCACGCGGGATATACTGGTTAATGGCATGCTTGACCAGAAGCTGCGGTCTGATTTATTAAGGAAGCCTGACCTCACGTTAAACGAAGCTATGCATGCCTGCCGCTTGGCTGAGGTTGTTACTCCGTTCGGTGGGGAGAGAGGTTCTGGGAACCGTGCCGTTGGTGTGGCTGCTCTGTCTGTGCCGCGGCGGGCACCTAACAATTCTAGACCACAGCCTCGCCTACCTTTTGCCCCCCGCCCCCAGAGTGCCAGAAGGTGCCCCAATTGTGGGTATGGACATTTGCCACAATCTCCTTGTCCCGCTATCGGAAAAGCCTGCAACTATTGCAGAAAGCAAAATCATTTTGCGTCGGTCTACCGTTCCCGTGGGAACGCTGCTCAGCCACCTCGCCAGGTGTTCAACAATCTCCAGAGGATTGAAAGTGTCCTTGATTCGCAGCTCGACGAGGAGTCAGCCCCCGAGTCCGACTCCAGCATCTCTATGGGGGATGCCAGTGTTTACGCTCTGCTGCACAACCAGACTCGACTCCCTGATCCATCGGTGCTAGTCACTGTCAATAACAAGACCTTCACTGCGAAGTTGGATACGGGTGCGAAGGTCAGCGTAATTTCAACAACGCTCTTCCACCAGATAAGGACTAATGAGCAACTGACTGCGGATCGCTCTGTGCTGCGAGCCTACGGTGGGGAGGAACTGACACCTGTGGGGAGGGTAACTTTCCACTGCAAGCTACAGAAGACATCTCGTGACTTATCGTTTTTTGTCCTGGATTGTGATTGTGTGCCTCTACTGAGTAATCAGGCTTGCCAAGATCTGGGCCTGGTTGCTTTCGACAGTACAGTCCATGAGGTACGGGTGGTGTTGGACCCTGTCTCTGAATACCCTGACCTTTTTGATGATCGGCCTGGGAAGCTGCCACTCGTTTACAAAATTGCTACAGACTCCTCCGTTACTCCAGTGTGCCGTCCGTCTCATAGGGTTTCTTTCGCGATGAAAGACAAAGTCAAAGCTATGCTGGACAAAATGGTGAATTTGGGGGTACTGGAAGCTATCAGCGAGCCCACTAGCTGGGTGTCCACGATGGTTGCCACCCTAAAAAAAGGCAAGAACCAAATCCGGGTCTGCATCAACCCGAAGGACTTGAACACTGCCATTAAAAGGCCACACTACCCTATGAGGACTGTCGAGGACGTTGCTGCCCAGGTTGGTCAAGCCACCGTGTTTTCTGTTCTTGATGCCAGAAGTTCTTTTTGGCAGATTCCACTGCACAGCCAGTCGACTGATTTGACGGCATTCGCAACGCCTTTCGGGAGGTACAAGTTTCTCAGAATGCCTTTCGGGATTAGCTCGGCCAGTGAAGTTTTCCAGCGTTCTATGGAGCAATTGTTTGCCGAGCTCCCATGTGCCATCATTGTAGATTACATCCTCGTGTATGGCCGGGACGTCGCGGAACATGACCTGAATCTCCGCAGGGTCCTTGATCGTGCTCGCCAGATAAACCTCAAACTAAACCCATCCAAGTGCCGGTTCCGACTGTCTGAGGTGTCATATGTTGGCCACATTTTTACCTCTCAGGGTCTGAAGCCCGACCCTGCTAAGACTACTGCTATCTCGGAGTTTCCCGTACTGGTGGATGTTGCTGGTCTGCAAAGATTTCTCGGGATGGTGAATTATCTGGGCAAGTTCGTCCCGCGTCTCAGCGAGCTCAGTGCGCCGTTGCGCCTCCTGACTAAGAAGGATGTTGCCTGGTCGTGGAGCCCGCAGCACCAACAGTCATTTGACAATTTAAAGAAAATGCTGGTTAATACACCAGTGCTCCGATTTTTTGATCTCCGGCTCCCGATTGTAGTGACCTGCGATGCTTCTCGTTTTGGCCTCGGTGCTGCCTGCATGCAACTCTGTGACGGTGATTCTCTGCTGCCTGTCTCGTTTGCCTCTCGTACCATGACTGACACGGAACAAAGGTATGCTCAAATCGAGAAGGAGCTCCTGGCTGTGGTGTTTGCGTGTTCAAAGTTTCGGGACTTTCTCTATGGTGTGCGGTTCACGGTAGAAACAGACCACCAGCCGCTGGTAACAATATTGAACAAGCCCATTCATGCTGCCCCGGCCCGGCTGCAGCGGATGATGTTACAGCTACAGCGGTTTGAATTTGACATTGTGTACAGGAGGGGCACGGAAATGCATGTTGCCGATGCCCTGTCGAGGGCACCTCAGTCCTCCTGTGCACAGCATCCTTAAGAACAATCCGACCTGCATGTTCTCAATGTGAATTTCGTCCCCTCGAAGCAGTTGCAGTGTCTGCTCGAGCACAGCGCTGCTGACGCTGACCTGCAACAGCTGTCTGCCGTCATTCTGTGTGGTTGGCCCCGCAAGCCCCACTCTCTGCCTGCTGCCGTGCGGCCGTTCTTCCTGGTTCGTGACGAGCTCGTGCTTCGGGATGGTATCATCGTAAAAGGTCACAAGGTGGTTATTCCTGCCTCTCTCTATGATGCCTATTATTCTGCTGCTCACTCAGGGCATCCGGGCGCTGACGCTACCGTTGCCCATGCTCAAGGGCAGTACTATTGGCCTGCCATGGCCAAGTACATTAAGGCTCGAGTTGCAGCGTGTGCTGAGTGTAACTCCATGGCCCCTCACCATCAACGCCAGCCCCTGTTGCAGCAGCCGGCCCCTGACATGCCCTGGTCTTCACTGGCTGCAGATATATTTGAATGGCGTGGGAAGAACTACCTGGTGCTAGTTGACTCATATTCGTCTTGGTTTGATGTGGACCTTCTTCCCACCATCACCTCGGAGATGGTCATCAGAAAGCTGCGCCGTCACTTCGCTACCTTTGGCTCCCCGGTCAAGCTTCAGACTGACAACGGCCGGCAATTTACTAGTGCCGAATTTGCTGCCTTCGCTGCTAAGTGGAACTTTGCTCACTATACTAGCAGCCCTGAGTTCCCTCAGAGTAACGGACTGGCTGAACGTGCTGTGCGCAGCGCGAAGACATTGTTGGAGCAGTCACGTTTATCCAACTGCGATTTCTATCAGGGACTGTTAAATTTGCGTAATGTTTCTAGGGATGGGGTTTTGGGTTCTCCTGCTCAACGACTCATGTCTCGTGTCCTCCGCCCACCTATGCCAATCTCTCAGCAGCCGCTGATCCCGGTGGTTCGCCCCCCTGATGCGGTCCACCGCCGTATTTCTCAACGCCATGAGATCCAGCGTCGGCCCCATGACAAGTCTTGCCGCCCCTTGCCTTCCCTTTCCACGGGTCAGGTTGTCCGTATGCAGACACCCACCGGGTTTTCCAAGCTTGCAACTGTAGTAGGTATTGATGACTCGCCCCGTTCCTATTTGGTGGATTACGAGGGCACTGTGTACCGTCGCAGTCGCCAACATCTGTTAGCTGTCCGTGAGCCTGCTCCCCCGATTCCTTTCCCGGAGGCATCCTCTACGTGGCCTGTCTCTCCTCCTCGGGTTGTCCCACTTATCCCTGCTGCAGTTCGTGACCCTGCTCTGCCTGCTTCTGTGCCTCCTGGTTTCTGTTCTCCTGCCGGTACATCTCCTCCCCGGTTTTCACCTGTCAGTTCTCCTACTTCTCCCTCTCCTTCTCGTTCGTCTCTCAGTCCACCGGTTTCTAGTCTCCCAACTGTTTTGGCGCCTGTTCCATCCCCCCGCTGTTCTCTGCCCCTGCCTTCATCTTTGGGGGAGGGGAGTGAGGGTGCTGTACGGACCCGCTCTGGCAGAGTTGTGCGGGCCCCAGATCGGTATGGCGAATATGCTTAGTTTAGGATGTTTGGTAACTGATATTGTCATTATGTGCACCCTGCTGCTGTTTATCTTACGGGAAGGGATGTAGATAGTTATGCATACAACCATATGTAGCTACCTCATTATCATATTGACCCTCCCACACTTTGTAGTATAACTGTAGTATCTCCATGTTCCCTCCCTGTTAGGTTCCAGTACGTGTGTAGACCAGTTGTGGTTAGTGCTGGAACGTGTGTGAGTAGTATCTGAATAAAGACTTAAAGGACTAAGGACGGCGTTGAGTTCCTTTACAGCGACCCACTATCACCACTGCTATTCAATATTACCGTAGCCTCCCTGATATGTACGCTGGAGCAGGCACGGATGGGTGTCGTGATGAAACATAAGAACAGGGCAGTCAGCTGTTCTTCACTAACATTTGCCGACGATGTAGCCATCCTCAGTGACTCCTACGCAGGAATGGCGGCCAACATGAAAATCTTACAGGCTTTCTGCAAGAACCATCGTTCACAAAACAGACAAACTGGAACTACAAACTGCTGCAAACACCTATGTTCCCGAATGCTGTGTGATGATCGTAACAGAAACCTGGTTAAACCCGCTGATCCCGGACACTGCAGTAGAACTGACGGGCCATACTGCCCATTGCCAAGACTGAAACGGCGACTCCGGTAAGAACAGAGGAGGTGGTCTTTGCATTTATGTACATAATGACTGGTGTACAAACAGCAAGATCATTTACACCCATTGCTCTCCTCACCTGGAAGTAATGACTCTCATTTGCCTCGAGATCTCACAGTAGTGATGATGACAGCTGTCTATATTCCACCGGATGCTAACATTAGCACATCTGCATGACACCATCAACAAACAAACAACAGCAGGCTCATCCTGAGGGAGTTGACATTGTTGCGGGGGATTTCAACCAAGCAAGCTTCAAGTCAGTTCTTCCTAAATTCGTACAATACGTACAGTGTTCCACCAAGGGTAAAAACACACTGGACCACGTCTACTCCAACTTAAAGCATGCATATAGAGCAGTACGTCTCCCACATTTGGGCCGGTCTCATCACTCATCACAGCATATACTCCCCTCAGAAGGAAAACCAAGACCATAAAAACCTGGCCTGATGGAGCACTCTCTCAACTGCAGGATTGTTTAACACGTACAGCAGTGAATATATTTGAACAACAGGACTTCCAGGAATTCACAGAAACTGTACTGTTCTACATAATGAACTTCACCGATAATGTTACTGTTGAAAAACGCACCCGGGGTTTATCCCAACCAAAAACCCTGGATGACTAGTGAAGTACAGTCACACCTGAGAACCCGCAACTCTGCCTTAAGATCGGGTGACAGGGCCCAATGCAGCATGGCAAGAGCAGAATTGAGGGGAGGCATCAAAGCAGCAAAGGAGGCCTACAAGAAAAAAGTGGAGGACCATCTCACACACAATAACCCACGTCAGGGTGGCAAGGATTACAGCAAATCACCAACTACAAAGTCAACACACCCGTGACTGTCGGTGCTAACGCCTCGCCGGCAGAGGAACAAAACCATTTCTTTGCTCGCTTTGAGGCAGACACGCAGCTCCCGCCGACCCCCAGCTCCTGTTCACTCACTCTCCAGGAACACCGTGTGCAGACCAGCTCTCAGGGGTCTTTACCAAGATCTTCAATCTTTCCCTGACACGTCACCATACCACCTTGTCTGAAGTCGGCTACCATCATCCCTGTCCCTAAGAAGCCAGTCTAGAATTTAGCTAGAATCTCGCTAGAATTTAGGAGATTGAGGGGGATCATAGAAACTTCCAAAATTCTTAAGGGGTTGGACGGGCTAGATGCAGGAAGATTGTTGCCGATGTTGGGGAAGTCCAGGACAAGTGTTCACAACTTAAGCATAAAGGGGAACTCCTTTAGGACCGAGATGAGAAAAACTGTTTTCACACAGAGTGGTGAATCTCTGGAACTCTCTGCCACAGAAGGTAGTTGAGGCCAGTTCATTGGCTATACTTAAGAGGGAGTTAGATGTGGAACTTGTGGCTAAAGGGATCAGGGGGTATGGAGAGAAGGCAGGTACGGGATACTGAGTTGGATGATCAGCCATGATCATATTGAATGGCGGTGCAGGCTCGACGGGCCGAATGGCCTACTCCTGCACCTATTTTCTATGTTTCTATAAACCATCTCGATGACCACAGACCAAATGCAGTAACATCAGTAGTCATGAAATGCTTTGAAAGACTAATTTCACAGCACATTAAAGCCAGCCTCCCTTCAAATCTTGGCCCTCATCAGTTTGCTTATAGGACGCCATCGCCACAAAATGCATAAGCTGCACTCAAGCCAGGTCAGTCTGTGGGACCTGTGCTAACATCCTCTTCCACCCAGACCAGCAAAGAGGAGTTGAGACAATTACCACCTGAAATTATGCCTTGCTGGTACCCAGTTCGGATAGCCAGAGCCATGAGAACCGGGAAAACAGCAAGTGGGGACAAAGCGGATGCGCACACGTTATCCCTGGAAAGCCAGGAACACAGTGGAACCATCCGAACTCAGACATTTTATACCCGGCTAACCAAGATCTCAGGCACGGAAAAGGAGACGGCAACTGACAGCATACCCACAGAAACAATAACCACCCATGTAAGCACCTATTGCGAAAACGTAAACATAATTAGACAAAAGACAGTATAAACCCATAACCAACAACAATCCACTACCCAGTGGATGGCCTATTCTGCTCTAAATGCAACAAAATATACCACACAGTAGGCTTATTTAGGACACACCTGTACAAGCAGCATCAAATTAAAAGCTTCCTTACTATATGTGGGAAGTGCAATAAAAAGGGAGAGTACCATTCTATTGCGTGCTACTATGCTAAAGGTCCAGTAGGGGCTGCATTGGTGGCAGCCTCTGCCTACAGCCTGTTCATCTTTTCAATCTATTATTTAATTTTCAGTTAGTTTAATGTCTGTTTTGGGGGGGAAACTTTAACTTTTCTATGAGGGGGAGAAAGGCAGGGTAAGGAGGAAACTGATTCCCAGTCACTTCCTGGCGGGGACGCGACTATTTCTCCGAATCGCGTCCTCGCCCTCCACCTCGCGGTCTACCACCTGGATCGGAGCGACATTTCCTGCCGGGGACTGGGAACCGGACCAGAGCTACATCAGCGGCAGTGCGGCGCTGAATTCACAGCGGAGCGGGCGATGCCTACCTGGGTCGCCGTATGGAGCTCCGGAGCGTTGGGCCGCTGCTCCAACATCATGGAGCTGCAGTTTGGGAGAGCTTCCAACGCGAGCGGCGCTGACCGTCATCGCGGAGTCCTGGGGCTCCTTGCAGAGGGCCGCCAGCATGAGTCTCTGCCCGGTGCAGCCTGTGGACATTGGGAACTGCGGACTCCGGAAGGAGGTGACCGACTCTGTTGTCCAGGCCACGGTGGACGTTCCCCAGCCTCGATGTCGGACTTACATCACCCCGGCGGTGCGAGCCTGAACATCGGGCCGCCCGTAGCGGTGACAGCGGAGGGCTCGGGCAGGCCCTGACCACGGGTGAACATTGGAGAAAGATACTGACTTTGGTGCCTTCCCTCACAGTGGGAAACTTTGATTCTGCTGTGGGGGGATGTTTTTATGTTGAATTCTATCATGTGTTGTGTTCTTTATTTTTAGTGTATGGCTGTATGGTTATTTCATTTCAGTGTGCCATCTGGCACATGTGACAAATAAATGTATCTTGTATCTTGTAAATGTAAGGGTCCACCACCACCCAGCACAGATGGTGTTTCCCCCTGGAAGAAATGTGAAAAGCGGTTCACTACGCAAAGAGGTCTCAGCCAACATGAGAAGCACAAACATCCGGCAATGCAAAATATCAAAAGGATAGCAGCAGCTAATCCTCCGGGAAAAAAAACGGCCAAGTTCTGTTTGGTCGGACGATGAAATCAAACTGTTTGTCGACATGGAAAAACGATTACAAGGGGCCCAAACGATAAACGTCGAGATGAGCAAGATTCTGACATCCAACAGATATCAGACAAGCGACGAGATCCGCGTCTTAGAACGAGGCTGGCTGAAATTGATGCCCAGAACAGAAACATCCCCGAAGAAACGAGTAATGAATCGGAAATTACTGATACTGAAGAGATGGCCTCGTCTGACCAAGGACACACCAGAACCGATGCCCGGCCAAGGAAAACAGTGCATGGACCCCCGACACATCGTGACCTAGCGGAACAGATCGCAAGGGCAGAGGAGTCACTACAAGATGCACACAACAAAGATCGGTGCATCAACATGGTCGAACAAATTACGGAAGTGTTGATCGACAAGTTTTCACCAAAGCCTCGTCAGAACAAGGGTCAAAAGGCGGACAACAATAACAAGAAGCACAGAGTTGCAAGCCATCCAAACTCGGGTGGGCAAAAATGAAAAAACACAATTGCAAACTCACGCAGACTTTATTTCAAAAAGACAGGAGAAGAATGGCAGGCCAAAGCATGGGCGCTCCAACCGCATCAAGCTGCCCTCTCAGTAGGGAGAAACTGGAAAGTTGCTTTCGAGCAAAATGATCCCATCCGAACATCAAAGCCAATATCAATAAAATGGCACCATATGAAGGCACCACAGATGTAAACTTGCTAATGGAAGCCATTAAGTTAGGAGAGGTGGAAACGGCAATAAGTGAAATTAGTGTGAAGAGTGCAGCTGGGCTGGACGGAATGAAGGTCAACCACCTTGAAAACATCATGGGTCAGGAAGAGACACTGATACCTCGCATCTTCTCTTTATGGCAAAAATTGGCATTCATACCAACGGCCTTGAAAAAGAGCCAAACAGTGCTAATTCCAAAAACAGAGGATGCAGAACTCCTCAGAAACATCGATAACTGGAGGCCTATCACAATCGGGCCGATGTTGCTCCGGCTCTTCACGAAAATCATTGCGAGGAGACTGTCTGAGGCAGTGAAGCTTAATCCTAGACAGAAAGGATTTATCGCAGCCACCCCTGGATGCAACGAGAACATTGCGATCTTAGAGAACGTCATGAAGGGGGCAAAGAGCAACAAAAAGGAATTGGCGGTAGTCTTTGTAAACCTGGCAAAGGCATTTGACTCCATTGGACACAAGATGCTCACTGTTGGACTTAAGAGGATGGGTGTACCGAATAGGTTTGTTCACCTTGTGGAGAGTCTCTATACCGACAACACAACGATGATAGAAGGTGACAGGACCGCTACAGATCCCATGCTCCTAAAAAGGGGAGTCAAACAAGGTGACCCACTATCACCACTGCTATTCAATATTACCATGGCCCCCCTGATATGTACGCTGGAGCAGGCACGGATGGGTGTCGTGATGAAACATAAGAACAGGGCAGTCAGCTGTTCTTCACTAACATTTGCCGACGATGTAGCCATCCTCAGTGACTCCTACGCAGGAATGGCGGCCAACATGAAAATCGTACAGGCTTTCTGCAAGAACCATCGTCCACAAAACAGACAAACTGGAACTACAAATTGCTGCAAACACCTATGTTCTCGAATGCTGTGTGATGATCGTAACAGAAACCTGGTTACACCCGCTGATCCCGGACACTGCAATACAACTGACGGGCCGTACTGCCCATCGCCAAGACTGAAACGGTGACTCCGGTAAGAACAGAGGAGGTGGTCTTTGCATTTATATACATAATGACTGGTGTACAAACAGCAAGATCATTTACACCCATTGCTCTCCTCACTTGGAAGTAATGAGTCTCATTTGCCTTGAGAGCTCACAGTAGTGATGATGACAGCTGTCTATATTCCACCGGATGCTAACATTAGCACATCTGCATGACACCATCAACAAACAAACAACAGCAGGCTCATCCTGAGGGAGTTGACATTGTTGCGGGGGATTTCAACCAAGCAAGCTTCAAGTCAGTGCTTCCTAAATTCGTACAATACGTACAGTGTTCCACCAAGGGTAAAAACACACTGGACCACGTCTACTCCAACTTAAAGCATGCATATAGAGCAGTATGTCTCCCACATTTGGGCCGGTCTCATCACTCATCACAGCATATACTCCCCTCAGAAGGAAAACCAAGACCATAAAAACCTGGCCTGATGGAGCACTCTCTCAACTGCAGGATTGTTTAACACGTACAGCAGTGAATATATTTGAACAACAGGACTTCCAGGAATTCACAGAAACTGTACTGTTCTACATAATGAACTTCACCGATAATGTTACTGTTGAAAAATGCATCCGGGGTTTATCCCAACCAAAAACCCTGGATGACTAGTGAAGTACAGTCACACCTGAGAACCCGCAACTCTGCCTTAAGATCGGGTGACAGGGCCCAATGCAGCATGGCAAGAGCAGAATTGAGGGGAGGCATCAAAGCAGCAAAGGAGGCCTACAAGAAAAAAGTGGAGGACCATCTCACACACAATAACCCACGTCAGGGTGGCAAGGATTACAGCAAATCACCAACTACAAAGTCAACACACCCGTGACTGTCAGTGCTAACGCCTCGCTGGCAGAGGAACAAAACCATTTCTTTGCTCGCTTTGAGGCAGACACGCAGCTCCCGCCGATCCCCAGCTCCCGTTCACTCACTCTCCAGGAACACCGTGTGCAGACCAACTCTCAGGGGTCTTTGTCAAGATCTTCAATCTTTCCCTGCACGTCACCATACCACCTTGTCTGAAGTCGGCTACCATCATCCCTGTCCCTAAGAAGCCAGTCATATCCTCGCTAGAATTTAGGAGATTGAGGGAGGATCTTATAGAAACTTACAAAATTCTTAAGGGGTTGGACAGGCTAGATGCAGGAAGATTGTTGCCAATGTTGGGGAAGTCCAGGACAAGTGTTCACAACTTAAGGATAGGGGGGAAATCCTTTAGGACCGAGATGAGAAAAACTGTTTTCACACAGAGAGTGGTGAATCTCTGGAACTCTCTTCCACAGAAGGTAGTTGAGGCCAGTTCATTGGCTATACTTAAGAGGGAGTTAGATGTGGAACTTGTGGCTAAAGGAATCAGGGGGTATGGAGAGAAGGCAGGTACGGGATACTGGATACGGGATAATTCTTCCCTTCCCTCTCGTTCCCCGGGCACTTTCCCTTGCAACCGCAAGAGATGCAACACTTGTCCCTTTACCTCCCCCCTCGACTCCGTTCAAGGACCCAAGCAATCGTTCCAGGTGCGACAGAGGTTTACCTGCATCTCTTCCAACCTCATCTATTGCGTCCGCTGCTCTAGATGTCAGCAGATCTATATCGGTGAGACCAAGCGGAGGTTGGGCGATCGTTTCGCCGAACACCTCCGCTCGGTCCGCAATAACCAAGCTGACCTCCCGGTGGCTCAGCACTTCAACTCCCCCTCCCACTCCGTCTCCGACCTCGCTGTCCTGGGTCTCCTCCATGGCCACAGCGAGCAGCACCGGAAATTGGAGGAACAGCACCTCATATTCCGTTTGGGGAGTCTGCATCCTGGGGGCATGAACATCGAATTCTACCAATTTTGTTAGTCCTTGCTGTCTCCTCCCCTTCCTCAGTCCCCCTGCTGTCTCCTCCTATCCCCCAGCCTTCGGGCTCCTCCTCCTTTTTCTTTTCTTGTCCCCGCCCACCCCCGCCCCCGATCAGTCTGAAGAAGGGTTTTGACCCGAAACGTTGCCTATTTCCTTCACTCCATAGATGCTGCTGCACCCGCTGAGTTTCTCCAGCTTTTTTGTGTCCCTTCGATTCTCCAGCATCTGCAGTTCCTTCTTAAACACGGGATACTGAGTCGGATGATCAGCCATGATCATATTGAATGGCTCAATGGGCCGAATGGCCTACTCCTGCACCTATTTTCTATGTTTCTATAAACCATCTCGATGACCACAGACCAAATGCAGTAACATCAGTAGTCATGAAATGCTTTGAAAGACTAATTTCACAGCACATTAAAGCCAGCCTCCCTTCAAATCTTGACCCTCATCAGTTTGCTTATAGGACGCCATCGCCACAAAATGCATAAGCTGCACTCAAGCCAGGTCACTGTCTGTGGGACCTGTGCTAACATCCTCTTCCACCCAGACCAGCAAAGTTGAGACAATTACCACCTGAAATTATGCCTTGCTGGTACCCAGTTCGGCTAGCCAGAGCCATGAGAACCGGGAAAACAGCAAGTGGGGACAAAGCGGATGCGCACACGTTATCCCTGGAAGGTCAGGAACACAGTGGAACCATCCGAACTCAGACTTTTTATAACCGGCTAACCAAGGTCTCAGGCACGGAAAAGGAGACGGCAACTGACAGCATACCCACAGAAACAATAACCACCCATGTAAGCACCTATTGCGAAAACGTAAACATAATTAGACCAAAAGACAGTAAAAACCCACAACCAACAACAATCCACTACCCAGTGGATGGCCTATTTTGCTCCAAATACAACAAAATATACCACACAGCAGGACAAGCAGCATCAAATTGAAAGCTTCCTTACTACATGTGGGAAGTGCAATACCATTCTATTGCGTGCCACTATGCCAAATGTAAGGGTCCACCACCACCCAGCACAGATGGTGTTTTCCCCTGCAAGAAATGTGAAAAGCGGTTCACTACGCAAAGGGGTCTCAGTCAACATGAGAGGCACGAACATCCAGCAATGTGAAATATGAAAATGATAGCAGCAGCTAATCCTCCAGAAAAAAACCCTTCAAAGTATTGTTTGGTCGGACGATGAAATCAAACTGCTTGTCGACCTCGAAAAACGATTCCAAGGGGCCCAAAAGATAAACGTCGAGATAAGCAAGATTTTACTTCGGAGTCACATGAGTGACTACGTGAAGAACCCCGCTTACGACGCATGCGTGTTATCGCATACACGCATTGCACGAGTCAGACATGGGAGAGAACGTCTCCCTAGAGGTAAATGGAAAGAAGCAGGTAAGAGACTGCAAAAGTTTTGCCACTTACCTTGCAGGTAGGAAACTGCAGGAGAAGCTGCCGGAAAGCTGGAGGGGAGAACCGCGGAGACAGCGGGCAGCCAGCAACATCAGCAGCAGCCGACGGCACGCGAATCCTCCGGAGAGGAAACAGCTGTGCCTGACGTCGCTCCCCGCACTGGCAAGATTCACTGCTGCCGGGCGGGAAGCGAAGCAACAAGTCCCGGGTTGGATGCAGTCGCTAGCAGCATCGGAGCCGATTGAAGCGGCTGGAGGACCGGGGCGAGCGACCAGTACCATGAGTACGGGGTTGGTCAGAGGGGTTGAAGCCCTACGAGCAGCCGCGGGTGGCCTATGCTTGGGGCATTTCTGCAGGTTGTTACCGCTGCCAACGACCACGAGGGATCAGTGCTGTAAGCACCAGTGTCGGTCCCAGCGGCTACAACGAGCAGCCGGGAGCGGCCAGTGCTGGGGGCATTGGTGCTCGTTTTAACGGCTGCAGAAGACCGCGAGGGACCAGTGCTGTAAGCACCAGTGTCGGTCCCAGCGGCTAGAACGAGCAGCCGGGAGCGGCCAGTGCTGGGGGCAATGGTGCTGGGTTTAACGGCTGCAGAAGACCGCGAGGGACCAGTGCTGTAAGCAACAGTGTCTGTCCCAGCGGCGAGAGCGAGCAGCCAGGAGCGGCCAGTGTGCTGAGGGCATTGGTGCCGGTTTGACTGGCTGCAGAACAACCACGAGGGACCAGTGCGTGAGCACCGGGGGCGGTTCCAGTGGTTGGAATTAACAGGTTTGTTGCACTGCATTCTGAATTTCTTGGAATGGACAGAGTAACGCGAAGGAAGGCTGCGGAGAAGGTGCAGCAAGTAAGTCAGGAGGCACAGGAGTCTCGGATGGAGAGCTGTGCCTGACTTATTCCCGCGTCGGCAAAATCAACTTCTCGGCCGGGCGGGAAGGCAAAGAGAAAACTACATTACTGTGAAAGTGATGTGGATTTGGAGCAGTCACTGGATAAAACCTACCAGTACCGGAGCAGGGAGCTGGAAAGCCGGTACGAGTGGCTGCAGGATGATCAGTCGCCAGCAGGTGCCCGTGAGTACTGGGACCGCAAGGAGCGGCATAGTTATATCGGGCGGCCGGGAGCGACCACTGCCCGTAGGCATGGGGACCGACTGCGGGAAATACCGCGTGCGACTAGTGCCCGAGAGCACCAAGGTCGGCAGGAGCGGTCCGATATATTAAAGCACCCGCGATCGACTAGTGCCCGAGAGCATGTAAGTCGGCTGGAGCGGTTGCTGGAGGAAATTCTCCACAGTGGCAGGCTCCGGGATTGGAGGATAGCCACAGTGGGCAAAAAATATAAGTCCCACAGCAGTTTCCCATAAGGGCTGCATGAAATGTCAGACGCCTCTGAGGAGGGTATTGAAGGTCTGACTGGGCCAGGATGGCTGCCAGTGTTAATAAAGACATCACTGCGAAAGTGATGTGGAGAAACAGCCTCCGGATAATACTTACCGAGTGAGGATGAGCAGCTGCAAGATATAGGCAGCCGGCAGCGGCCACTTTTGTGGAGCTGGGAAACTGACGAGTGGCTGCAGCAGGTTCGGCCGTCAGTGACATGGTGAGGGTTGGCCGGGGACGACCACTGTGGAAGATGTGAAAGCCTCTACTTCAGCATCTACCCCAACCTCAACCTCAAGGCCCTCCACAACCACGAATGAAACCAAGAAAATAACTGAGTTACCACCGATAACCATGGAGGTAGGTGAATCTGGGGCTCCAGAATTAATAGGGAGCACGGAAGTTGGAGGGACATTGCAACTTCATTTGGAAGCATGGTGTAATATAACTATGGACAGATATATTCTTAGCAGTATTAACGGATATCTGATAGAGTTTCTACACAAACAAAACCTTCCAGTACAATATACACCGGACAGAATATACATGCTTACTAAATGGGAACAAGCTAAAGCCCACATAGAACTACAAAGGTTATTCACTAAAGGGATAATTGAACAAACCAAACCTGAACAACATGAATTTGTCTCAAACATATTTATTAGAAATAAGAAAGATGGGGGTTGCCGTATTATTATTGATTTATCAACGCTTCACAATGTTGTGCAATATGTTCATTTTAAAATGGATACTTTTAGCACTGCTAAAGAGTTAGTTTCAGCAGGCTACTTTATGGCAAGTATTGATCTTAAAGATGCTTACTATACAATACCCATCAGAGGTAAAATTCTTAAACCAGCTTTGGCATTGCCGCAACAACAAAATCATAGAGTAATGGCACAGTTGGATGAATACTTATTGTGGGAATAATTTATGAATTGGCATGTCAGGCAGTGGTTGCCACAAAACAATTGTTTGAACAGCTGGGATTCATTATCCATCCAATTAAGTCAAAATTGACACCATTAACACATTTAAGATGTTAATGACTTTACTAATAGGAAAAGCCACAGAGTTACAAAAGGATTAGAGCACTCAAAATTAATAGAGGCCATTTTTTGATGGCCAATGGAGCTAACAATTGAAGCCATAAAAGAATTACAATGGTGGGAACACAATGTTAAGTATGGCTCCAACCCAATAGTTATTGACAACCCGTCTGTGCTATTACAAACAGATGCCAGTGCAATTGGTTGGGGTACAACTGATACCATCTCGAGCTGTGGGGGGAGATGGAATATACAAGAAGCTAACCTACTTAACACTAAGGGTATAAAGTACTTAGAAATGTTAAGTGCATTTTATGGGTTAAAATCTTATTGCTCAGGAATGAAACAGCAGCATGTTAGATTGCAGATAGATAATACCTCGGTGGTGGCATATATAAGTCATATGGGTGGAAATATATCAACATCTTGTGATGAATTGGCAAACTCAATTTGGCAATGGTGTGTCCAAAGGAATATTTGGTTATGGGCTACGTATCTACCAGGGATACTAATTTAGTGGCAGACACCAGGTCACAAAAATTTATTGAAAGTACTGAACGGATGTTGGATAGAACGGTATTTGCTGAAATCACAGTAAAGTATGGAAGGCCGGATATTAGATTTGCATCCAGGTTTAAATCACCAGTTACCGAGGTATATATCATTGGAACCAGATCCTGGGGCAGAAGCTACAGATGCATTTTCACTGCACTAGTGGGGAAATGGTTCATTTATGTATTTCCTCATTTTATGCCTAATCAATCGGGTACTAAGGGAAATTCAACAGGAATCGGCATCTGGGATTTCTTAGTACCTGATTGGCTTACCCAACCATGGTTTTCCGTGGTACAGGACATGGTGCTGGAACCATGTATAACTTTAAGACATAGTCCTAAGTTACTGGTGCATCCAGTAACTCAGGATAGCTATCCATGCCATAGAAAATATTGATTTAGTAGGTTGTAGACTCTAAAAGACCGCTACGGGACATGGGGCTATCAAAAAGAACTGTGGACATGATCACAGCAGCACAAAGAAGGTCTACACAAAAACAGTATTTAGGTCATATTAAAAATGGACTAATTACTGCCATAATAACCTTCTGGACCACAGAAATAAGGATGTTCCGGCGGTGCTAGAGTTTTCTCACCAGCCTGCACTATGGAGGACTTAGTTACAGCATTGTGAATAGTGCCAGAAGTGCATTGTCAAGTTATTGGTGGCAAGGAACAGAAAGACAGTCTGTGGGATCACATCCTCTGGTAGTTAAATTTTTAAGAGGCATTTTTAACACCAAGCCACCCAAAACAAGATACAACCAAATCTGGGATGTAAGTGTGGTCCTGACCATGCTAAGGAATTGGTCGCCGGCTACAACATTAAATCTGGACAAACTAACTAAGATATGGTAATGCTGGTGGCGCTAGTCACAGCGCAAAGGGTCCAGTTATTGCAAAAAGTAAGACTGGATGGCTTGACTATGGCGGCAGGAAGTTTGGGTTTTTTGTGATCCAGGACCTTATTAAACAAAATAGACCAGGATCAGCGGGGCAGGTCATAGAATTTATGGCCTACCCGGAGGACAAACGCCTTCTGTATAGTGAAGCACGTTTTGTTATACATTGAAAGGACAAAGGCTATCAGAGGCAAGGAAATGGCGTTTTATCAGCTTTAAGAAACCGTACCGTAGAGTGTAAACTCAGACCATTTCGCGGTGGCTGAAATATGGGTTAAGATAGGCGGGAGTGGACACTAACATATTTAAATCTCACTCCACCAGGGCTGCAGCTACATCCGCAGCAAAACGCCTTGATGTATCCATGGACCAAATCCTCAGGATTGCAGGATGGTTGTCGGAGAAAACGTTTTCAGAAATTTTATAACAAACCAGTTAGCAGTATGGGAACGTTTTCGGGGGAAAATTTTTTAAGCTCTGTATGATAATTTATCCCTGAAGAATACAGGGTTATGATTTGAATTAATTAGATATTATTTATCATTTCCATTAAATAATTGGTATGAATGTTTTGAATATCATTAACAATTTCTCCCAAACTACCAAGGCAGTTGTGAAGCATGGACTCGTTCCGCGGCATGAGGTCACAGAGCTTTGAAATCTTCACGTAGTCACTCATGTGACGAGAACTTACCAGTTTGAAGTTTGATCTTTATTTTATGAGGAGGAACATTGAGGGAATACGTGCCCTCCGCTCCCACCCTCGAATGGTCATATCTTAAACTGGTATCTCTTTAATAATCTTACTATTTTAGGTCATTATAGTGTATCTTTGACCTCACACCGCTGCTTTGAAGGATGACACGCATGCGTCGTAAGCGGGGTTCTTCACGTATTCCCTCAACGTTCCTCCTCATAAAATAAAGATCAAACTTCAAACTGGTAAGTTCTCGTTTAATCTTACTATTCTGACATCCAACAGACAGATATCAGACAAGCGACGAGATCCGCGTCTTAGAACGAGGCTGGCTGAAATTGTTGCCCATAACAGAAACATCCCCATAGAAACGGGTAATGAATCACACCTTGCTGATACTGAAGAGTTGGCCTCGTCTGACTAAGGACACACCAGAACCAATGCCCGACCAAGAAAAACAGTGCATGGACCCCCGAAACATCATGACCTAGCGAGAGAGAAAGAATAAAAACACAATTGCAAACTCACGCAGACTTTATTTCAAAAAGACAGGAGAAGACTGGCAGGCCAAAGCATGGGCGCTCCAGCCGCATCAAGCTGCCCTCTCAATAGGAAGAAACTGCAATCGATAACTGGAGGCCTATCACAATCGGGCAGATGTTGCACCGGCTCTTCACGAAAATCATTGCGACGAGACTGTCTGAGACAGTGAAGCTTAATCCTAGACAGAAAGGATTTATCGCAGCCAACCCTGGATGCAACGAGAACATTGCGATCCTAGAGAACGTCATGAAGGGGGCAAAGAGCAACAAAAAGGAATTGGCGGTAGTCTTTGTAGACCTGGCAAAGGCATTTGACTCCATTGGACACAAGATGCTCACTGTTGGACTTAAGAGGATTGGTGTACCGAATAGGTTGGTTCAACTTGTGGAGAGTCTCTATACCGACAACACAACGGTGATAGAAGGTGACAGGATCGCTACAGATCCCATACTCATAAAAAGGGGAGTCAAACAAGGCGACTGTAGATGGTTATGCATACAACCATATATGTAGCTACCTCATTATCATATTGACCCTCCCACACTTTGTAGTATAACTGTAGTATCTGCATGTTCCCTCCCTGTTAGGTTCCAGTACGTGTGTAGACCAGTTGTGGTTAGTGCTAGAACGTGTGTGAGTAGTATCTGAATAAAGACTTAGTTAAAGGACTAAGGACGGCGTCGAGTTCCTTTACATGGTGTCAGAACCTGTAAATCTGCGCCTCTGTACATCGGGTTTGATTTTGTTTATTGAGTGAGGGTGTGCAAGGATGGCTTCGTCTTGTCGCAAGCCGTCCCCGTTAGTTTTTGATGCCGACATCGCAGAGCGATGGGAAACGTTTGTGATGGACTACAATCACTATGTCAACATCGCACACCACAATGATCCTCCTGCTCTCAGGGCATCTTTGCTGCTGAATCTTGCTGGACCAGATGCCATGAGGAGCATAATTTGTTTGAATACCGTCCAGCGGTCATGGATGTGGATGACCAGGTTGTTGAGCCAGCAGAATCTCCGAACGACCCAGCATGTCTCTTGAGGAAGTTCACGGAGATTTGCGACCTTCCTTCCAATGGCATTTTGGAGCGAACTCATTTGTTTTCACGCAAGCAACAGCCTGGGGAGCCCGTGGAATGTTTCATTGCCGACCTCCGCCACCTGTCGCAGCGCTGTCGTTTTGGTGAGTTGCGTGACGAGCTCACGCGGGATATACTGGTTAATGGCATGCTTGACCAGAAGCTGCGGTCTGATTTATTAAGGAAGCCTGACCTCACGTTAAACGAAGCTATGCATGCCTGCCGCTTGGCTGAGGTTGTTACTCCGTTCGGTGGGGAGAGAGGTTCTGGGAACCGTGCCGTTGGTGTGGCTGCTCTGTCTGTGCCGCGGCGGGCACCTAACAATTCTAGACCACAGCCTCGCCTACCTTTTGCCCCCCGCCCCCAGAGTGCCAGAAGGTGCCCCAATTGTGGGTATGGACATTTGCCACAATCTCCTTGTCCCGCTATCGGAAAAGCCTGCAACTATTGCAGAAAGCAAAATCATTTTGCGTCGGTCTACCGTTCCCGTGGGAACGCTGCTCAGCCACCTCGCCAGGTGTTCAACAATCTCCAGAGGATTGAAAGTGTCCTTGATTCGCAGCTCGACGAGGAGTCAGCCCCCGAGTCCGACTCCAGCATCTCTATGGGGGATGCCAGTGTTTACGCTCTGCTGCACAACCAGACTCGACTCCCTGATCCATCGGTGCTAGTCACTGTCAATAACAAGACCTTCACTGCGAAGTTGGATACGGGTGCGAAGGTCAGCGTAATTTCAACAACGGTGAATTCTTGGCCCTCATCAGTTTGCTTATAGGACGCCATCGCCACAAAATGCATAAGCTGCACTCAAGCCAGGTCAGTCTGTGGGACCTGTGCTAACATCCTCTTCCACCCAGACCAGCAAAGAGGAGTTGAGACAATTACCACCTGAAATTATGCCTTGCTGGTACCCAGTTCGGCTAGCCAGAGCCATGAGAACCGGGAAAACAGCAAGTGGGGACAAAGCGGATGCGCACACGTTATCCCTGGAAAGCCAGGAACACAGTGGAACCATCCGAACTCAGACATTTTATACCCGGCTAACCAAGATCTCAGGCACGGAAAAGGAGACGGCAACTGACAGCATACCCACAGAAACAATAACCACCCATGTAAGCACCTATTGCGAAAACGTAAACATAATTAGACAAAAGACAGTATAAACCCATAACCAACAACAATCCACTACCCAGTGGATGGCCTATTCTGCTCTAAATGCAACAAAATATACCACACAGTAGGCTTATTTAGGACACACCTGTACAAGCAGCATCAAATTAAAAGCTTCCTTACTATATGTGGGAAGTGCAATAAAAAGGGAGAGTACCATTCTATTGCGTGCTACTATGCTAAAGGTCCAGTAGGGGCTGCATTGGTGGCAGCCTCTGCCTACAGCCTGTTCATCTTTTCAATCTATTATTTAATTTTCAGTTAGTTTAATGTCTGTTTTGGGGGGGAAACTTTAACTTTTCTATGAGGGGGAGAAAGGCAGGGTAAGGAGGAAACTGATTCCCAGTCACTTCCTGGCGGGGACGCGACTATTTCTCCGAATCGCGTCCTCGCCCTCCACCTCGCGGTCTACCACCTGGATCGGAGCGACATTTCCTGCCGGGGACTGGGAACCGGACCAGAGCTACATCAGCGGCAGTGCGGCGCTGAATTCACAGCGGAGCGGGCGATGCCTACCTGGGTCGCCGTATGGAGCTCCGGAGCGTTGGGCCGCTGCTCCAACATCATGGAGCTGCAGTTTGGGAGAGCTTCCAACGCGAGCGGCGCTGACCGTCATCGCGGAGTCCTGGGGCTCCTTGCAGAGGGCCGCCAGCATGAGTCTCCGCCCGGTGCAGCCTGTGGACATTGGGAACTGCGGACTCCGGAAGGAGGTGACCGACTCTGTTGTCCAGGCCACGGAGGACGTCCCCCAGCCTCGATGTCGGACTTACATCACCCCGGCGGTGCGAGCCTGAACATCGGGCCGCCCGTAGCGGTGACAGCGGAGGGCTCGGGCAGGACCTGACCACGGGTGAACATTGGAGGAAGATACTGACTTTGGTGCCTTTCCTCACAGTGGGAAACTTTGATTCTGCTGTGGGGGGATGTTTTTATGTTGAATTCTATCGTGTGTTGTGTTCTTTATTTTTAGTGTATGGCTGTATGGTTATTTCATTTCAGTGAGCCATCTGGCACATGTGACAGATAAATGTAGCTTGTATCTTGCAAATGTAAGGGTCCACCACCACCCAGCACAGATGGTGTTTCCCCCTGCAAGAAATGTGAAAAGCGGTTCACTACGCAAAGGGGTCTCAGCCAACATGAGAAGTACGAACATCCGGCAATGCAAAATATCAAGAGGATAGCAGCAGCTAATCCTCCGGGAAAAAAAACGGCAAAGTTCCGTTTGGTCGGACGATGAAATCAAACTGCTTGTCAACATGGAAAAACGATTACAAGGGGCCCAAAAGATAAACGTCGAGATGAGCAAGATTCTGACATCCAACAGATATCAGACAAGCGACGAGATCCGCGTCTTAGAACGAGGCTGGCTGAAATTGATGCCCAGAACAGAAACATCCCCGAAGAAACGGGTAATGAATCCGAACTTACTGATACTGAACAGTTGGCCTCGTCTGACCAAGGACACACCAGAACCGATGCCCGACCAAGGAAAACAGTGCATGGACCCCCGACACATCGTGACCTAGCGGAACAGATCGCAAGGGCAGAGGAGTTACTACAAGATGCACACAACAAAGATCGGTGCATCAACATGGTCGAACAAATTACGGAAGTGTTGATCGACAAGTTTTCACCAAAGCCTCGTCAGAACAAGGGTCAAAAGGCGGACAACAATAACAAGAAGCACAGAGTTGCAAGCCATCCAAACTCGGGTGGGCAAAAATGAAAAAACACAATTGCAAACTCACGCAGACTTTATTTCAAAAAGACAGGAGAAGAATGGCAGGCCAAAGCATGGGCGCTCCAGCCGCATCAAGCTGCCCTCTCAGTAGGGAGAAACTGGAAAGTTGCTTTCGAGCAAAATTATCCCATCCGAACATCAAAGCCAATATCAATAAAATGGCACCATATGAAGGCACCACAGATGTAAACTTGCTAATGGAAGCCATTAAGTTAGGAGAGGTGGAAACGGCAATAAGTGAAATTAGTGTGAAGAGTGCAGCTGGGCTGGACGGAATGAAGGTCAACCACCTTGAAAACATCATGGGTCAGGAAGAGACACTGATACCTCGCATCTTCTCTTTATGGCAAAAATTGGCATTCATACCAACGGCCTTGAAAAAGAGCCGAACAGTGCTAATTCCGAAAACAGAGGATGCAGAACTCCTCAGAAACATCGATAACTGGAGGCCTATCACAATCGGGCCGATGTTGCTCCGGCTCTTCACGAAAATCATTGTGAAAAGACTGTCTGAGGCAGTGAAGCTTAATCCTAGACAGAAAGGATTTATCGCAGCCACCCCTGGATGCAACGAGAACATTGCGATCCTAGAGAACGTCATGAAGGGGGCAAAGAGCAACAAAAAGGAATTGGCGGTATTCTTTGTAAACCTGGCAAAGGCATTTGACTCCATTGCACACAAAATGCTCAGCGTTGGACTTAAGAGGATGGGTGTACCGAATAGGTTTGTTCACCTAGTGGAGAGTCTCTACCGACAACACAACGGTGATAGAAGGTGACAGGACCGCTACAGATCCCATGCTCATAAAAAAGGGAGTCAAACAAGGCAACCCACTATCATAACCTACTTGAACCCATCCAATCTGGCTTTCGCCCCTTCCATAGCACAGAAACTGCTCTCCTCAAAGTCCTCAACGACCTCCTCACCTCTGCTGACACTGGTTCCCTCAACATCCTCATCCTCCTCGACCTAAGCGCAGCCTTTGATACAGTGAACCGTAACATACTGCTCACCAGACTCAAAGACCTCGGCATTGAAGTTTCTGCACTCAGCTGGCTCTGTTCCTACCTTTCCAATAGATCCCACTTCATCTCTCTCCATAACCACACCTCTGCTACAGCCACAGTCACTCAAGGCGTTCCCCAAGGCACCGTACTCGGCCCCCTCCTCTTCATCATCTACATCCACCCCCTTGGTCAGATACTCCGCCACTTCAAACTGGACTTCCACTGTTATGCCAATGACACCCAGCTACCTCGGCACCAAATCCCCCCACAACCCCCCCCCCCCCACTCTCCCATATTAACTCCTGTTTGTCAGCTATAAAAACCTGGATGCAACATAATTTCCTCAAACTCAACAGCGATAAGCCAGAATTCCTCCTCATAGGCTCCAAAGCCACACTCAGCAAAATCAATAACCCCACTCTCACCATCGACGGCACCACTGTCTCCCCATCTCCCCAGGCCCGCGTGATCTTTGATTCCACCCTCTCCCTTGAGCCTCACATCCGCCATGTCATTAAAACCTCCTTCTTTCATCTCCGCAACATCACCAAAATCAGACCCTCTCTCACACCTCCCGCTGCTGAAAGACTCATCCATGCCTTCATCTCCTCCCGACTGGACTATTGCAACTCACTTCTCCTTGACATCAGCTCCACCTACATCAACCGACTCAAACTAGTCCAGAACGAAGCCGCCCGACTCATCACCCACACCAAATCCTGGCATCACATCACTCCAGTCCTCAAACAACTTCACTGGCTTCCCATCTACCACCAGATCACCTACAAAATCCTGGTCCTCACCTACAAAGCCCTCCACCATCTTCCCACCCCCCCCCCCATATCTCACTGACCTCCTCTCCCTCTACCAATCCTCACGGTCCCTCAGATCCACATCAGCTGGTCTCCTCTCCATCCACAAGTCCAACCTCCGCAGTTTTGGGGACAGAGCCTTCTCCAGGGCAGCTCCCAGGCTCTGGAACACCCTCCCCCAACTGATCCGCAATTCCGTGTCCCTCACCATCTTCCAGTCCCGCCTCAAGACCCATCTCTTCACCTCTGCCTATCCTTAGCCCCACGTCCCCCTCCCTTTTCATCTGTGCATGAATTGCCTCATATTGTGTTTTGAATTGAATTCTGTCTTTAATTTGTGTACTAGTCATGTCTCTACTATTTATTTCATTCCCCTTACATGTTTTTCCTCTACTTGCTAAATTTTTGTAAGGTGTCCTTGAGACTCTTGAAAGGCGCCCATAAATAAAATGTATTATTATTATTATTAAGAAAGCAGTGAAGGAGATACTACACCTTCCTGCTGACACTACAGACGGAATACTATATTCCAAAAATTAGGACGGTGGCCTCAGACTGCCAAAGCTTGAAGTCCAAATTCCATCTGCAATCATCCGGAAACACAAATCCCTCGAAAAATCTGAAGATGCAGTCATCTTGCCATCATTCCAGTTCAGAGGAAAGAACAACGCAGAGCACATAACGAAACTTAAAAATCTATGAGTGCTAAGAGAAATACAAGAATTTCTCGAGCCTGCCCAGTCAAATAACAACGAGGAAGCGGGTCTCTCTACCACATGGGAAGCGGAACATACCCGGAATTGAAGGAAAAGCCAAACCCGTGAACAAATATGCGGGATGGCGAAAATGGGAATTTGAGAAATGGACTAAGCTTGTTGCCCAGGGTCCCGGCGACCACTATTTCAAGAACGACGCAACATCAAATACATGGCTGAACGGACGACACAAAATGAAACAGTCACAATTCATTAAAAGACTACTACTCAGGTGCAATCTTTACCTAACTAGATGTACCCTTTCATACGGCCGCCCCAACATGGCCAAACTGTGCAGAAGGTGTGCACTGGCAAACAAAACACTGGCACACATCTCCGGACAATGTCCCGCGGTCAAGAAGGCACGCATTAAACCCAACAACAAGATCATGGACAAACTAAAGGCACATGTTGTCAAGTACGGATGGACTGTTCACATCGAACCAAGGTTTACAACAGAGGACAGATTACTGAAATGACCAAGAGGACATATGTCCAATTCCTTGGATTCGTGATGGGTGCCCGAGGAAAATGGTATGATTTGAACAACACCCTAATGCAATACCTCAAGATCGAAAGGTACAAATCCTTCTCCAAAAAATTGTCGGATCTGACACTAGCCCTAACATTGGACTTATTTAACAATCAATAAAAATGGGCATGCTGTCTGTGTAAATACAGTAATCACCTCGTAATATAAAAAAAAAGCAAAACACATCAGTTAATGTATATATGGTAACAATACTAGCCAGACGACGTGACAGCTCAGCTCCGTCACCCTTACGGTGGTGAACTCCTCGCTTGGTGAACGAAGAGCAGTCCTATTCATACTGACATCCGAGATCAAGTCAGCCCCCAAACATCTAGACATCATAGATCGAGCCAGTCCCCCAATCACCTAGAACCGGGCCCTGCTTGGACCTGTGGATTCACGCTGGAAGTGACCAATGTGGACGAGCCACGTAAAAACTCGAAAAATACACTAATTTAATGGGACCTGCCCCAAGAGTGTGCTCAGGTAGCCAAATGCCTGGTCATCAAATTAGCGTCCATCAGGGGAGCTATGTAAGGATTATTTTTATTGACGATAGCTCAGCTTTTAATACGATCATCCCTGACATACTAATCAACAAGCTTCCAGACTTAGACTTCCCCCTCTCACCTGCGCCTGGATAAAGGACTTTCTCACTAACCACACACAAACAGTCAAACTGGGCCCCCACTGCTCCTATGGAGCGAAGGAAATAGGCGACGTTTTTGCAACACTTTACAGCAGCTGTGGAAAGTAAGACAGCAGAGGCTATCTCTGGGATGAGGGTACCACCTGTGGGTCATACATAGAACATAGAACAGTACAGCACATGAACAAGCCCCTACAGCCTACAATGTCTGTGCTGAACATGATGCCAAAACCATCTCGCATCTACCTGCACATAAAGAAAAAAGTTGCCCAGTGCATCTCCTTTAAACTTTGCCCCACTCACTTTAAAGCTGTGCCCTCTAGTATTTGATTTTGCCATCCTGGGGAAAGTTTCTAACTGTCTACCCTACCTATGCCTCTCGTAACTTTATATTCTTCTAATTGAATTGAACACTTCATTGTCACATGTGATTCGTCACAGTGAAATTCTTTGCTTGCATACCCAAGGAATGCAAATAGTTGCCCATAAAGGGCGCTTACAGAGTTACAAACCCCCGCTCCTGATCCCCCTTTGTTCCTCGTCTCTTCCCCCACCCCTCCCCCTCCGTCACTGCGGGTCCCCCACGCTGGGTCCTCCATTGTTCTTCTCCCTCCTTCACGTGGGTCCCCCCAATGCTGGATCCCCATTGCTCTTCCCCGCTCCCTCATGGCGGTCCCCCACGCCTCCTTCGTTCCTTTCCTCGGCAGAAACGTCCTCACTTCCACGTGTCCGTCCTGGTCCATCGGCCGGCGCCAACATCGGCTGCCACACCGACCTCTCCTCATCCCAGAGATAGCCTCTGCTGTCCTACTTTCCACAGCTGCTGTAAAGTGTTGCAAAAACGTCGCCTATTTCCTTCGCTCCATAGATGCTCACCCGCTGAGTTTCTGCAGCATATTTATCTACCTTCCTGTTTTACACATTCGTCGCTCTTCAAATTTGATATTCATTACACAGTTCAATATTCTACATTGTACATTAATTAGTAAATGTACAATATTATTTGATTATTACCACCCATACTCCTCTGTACTACACAGCACTGTATATACCTCCAACACAGAACTGCTGTAGATTTGGGAGCAACGGCAGGAGATTAGCAAGATATCAGACTGATTGGCTCTAGCCCGAGTGGGAGGAGAGAAGTGAGTCAGAGGGGTGAAAACAGTTGAAAAGTAGGAGCCAAGCACAGGCAGACTTTACTCAGAACTGCTGTAGATTTGGGAGCAACAGCAGGAGGAGATTAGCAAGAGATCAGACTGATTGGGTCTAGCCCGAGTGGGAGGAGAGAAGTGAGTCAATGTCGGAAAAACAGTTGAAAACTGAGGAATTTGGTTTGTTAATTGGTAAATCAGGCAATTTATCAGTCCATTTAAGCAAGACTGCTCTTAGGGAGCGGCAGTGAGTGAGCGACCTTGTGAACGAAGTGCCCTGTGAGAAAAGTGTGAGTCTTTGGCTCGAGAGTCTTCGGCGAGGAGACCACGCAATACGCTTGAGAGGTAGAGATGAAAGAAGGAGATGTCAGGCAAGCTGATTCAGTGCGATGCTTGCAGTATGTGGGAGGTCAAGGACACCGCTGGTGCCTCTGGCTGCTACAAATGTGAGAAGTGCATCCAAGTACAGCTCCTGAAGGGCCATGTTGGGGAACTGGCGAAGCAAGTGGATGACCTCCGGTTCGTCCGAGAAACTGAGTCGTTCCTCGACAAGTCCTACAGTAAGATTGTTACACCTAAGGTGCTGGAAGAGAAAAGGTGGGAGACAGTGAGAAAGGGAGGGAAGCATGGAATGCCAACGTCCCCGGGTGTTGTACCTCTTGTGAACAGGTTCACCCACTTAGGAGCTGTCGGCACAGAAGACGTGTTTACACTGAGCGGCGGACTGGCTTGCAATGCGAATGGGGCTGTTGAGCCAAAACCAAAAAGGCCTAAGGCAGGCAACGCCATTGTAGTGGGAGACTCCATTGTGAGAGGTATGGACAGGGGTTTCTATGGCAACAGACGGGATGCGAGGATGGTATGCTGCCTTCCAGGTGCCAGGATCAAGGATGTCACGGACAGAGTGCAGAAAATCCTCAAGGGCGAAGGTGAACATCCGGAAGTGGTAGTGCATGTCGGCACAAACGATGTCGGAAAGAAGGGAATTAATGTTCTGCAGCGTGACTTTAGAGAGCTCGGAAAAATGCTGAAAAGCAGGACCTCCAGGGTTGTTATCTCCGGTTTGCTTCCAGTTCCTCGTGCTGGCGAGAGCAGGAACAGGGAGATACGGGACCTGAACGTGTGGCTGAGGAACTGGTGCACGGGGCAGGGATTTAGATTCTTAGATCACTGGGATCTGTTTTGGGGTAAGGGGGAACTGTACAAAAGGGACGGATTGCATCTTAACAGGTGTGGGACCAGCATTCTGGCAGGCAGGTTTGCCACTGCTACACGGGTGGTTTTAAACTGAATAAGGGGGGTGGGGTGTCGAATGGGATAGTGGAGGATGGAGTTAAAGGGAAATGGTTTCTTAAATGTGTGAGTGTAGAGACAGAGGGGTGTGAAATGAGGGTAGAAGCAATAGGTAGCAAGGTGAAAAGTAAAATGGGCAGGCCGGCAAATCCAGGGCAAAAATCAAAAAGGGCCACTTTTCAGCATAATAGTATAAGGGGTAAGAGTGTTCTAAAAACAAGCCTGAAGGCTTTGTGTCTCAATGCAAGGAGCATTTGTAATAAGGTGGATGAGTTGAATGTGCAGATAGCTATTAATGACTATGATATAGTTGGGATCACGGAGACATGGCTCCAGGGTGACCAAGGCTGGGAGCTGAACATCCAGGGATATTCAATATTCAGGAGGGATAGACAGAAAGGGAAAGGAGGTGGGGTAGCGTTGCTGGTTAGAGAGCAGATTAACGCAATAGAAAGGAAGGACATTAGCTTTGAGGATGTGGAATGGATATGGGTAGAGCTGCGAAACACTAAGGGGCAGAAAGTGCTAGTGGGAGTTGTGTACAGGCCACCTAACAGTAATAGTGGAGTTGGGGATGGCACCAAACAGGAAATTAGAAATGCGTGCAACAAAGGTAAAACAGTTATAATGGGTGACTTCAATCTACATATAGATTGGGTGAATCACTTCCGGTGGCTGCTATGAAGCAGTGAAGGCAGCTGCACTGAGCTCTCCTCCAGACAAATCGCGTTTAAAGTCGACTCCCATGCCAGGATCGAGTTAAAAATTCTTATCAGGTTTGCTGAACGTCAAGGGTACTGACTCCATTAAACGGTACTGGTGGTTTTGGGATTTAAAACGATCTTATCGTAAAAACTGGATGAGAAAGAGAAGAGGTAAGAGAGGACCCAAGAAAACTACAATCAGTCTCCAGCTCCAAAAAGCTCTGGATGAGCTTGAAACCACCCCCGAACTCACGTTTGAAAGTTTGGAAGAGGAGCTGGAGCCTCAACAACCTACAAGCGATATGGCTGCGAGAAGTGATACAAAGGAGAAAGAAATGAAAAGCTGGGAAGAAACGGTAAGAGCTAATATTCTTAAAGACATTACTAAAGATCTTCAGAAGCAATTTGCCAAAATGAATTCTACAATTCAGAATAACTTCTCCACTATGGAGGGCAATCTTTCTAAGAAAATTGATAATAGCTGCGGTGAAGTAAAAGAGCTTTATGTAGCCCTGAATCAGCAGTTTAAAGATTTGGAGTCCAGGACAGCGAAGGAAATGGAAAGTATGCGGAGAGATTATAACAACAAACATGACATCCTGCTGAAGCAATTAACAGACACGGAAAAACTGATGGAAGAAATGGAGGGTGAGATGGAACAGATGAGCCAAGAGATAACAGGTCTGAAAAAAACAACACGATACGAATTGGGAGTTAACGAATAAACTGAATGAGAAATGTCAAGATTTAGAGGCCAGGTCTAGGAGACAAAATCTGAGATTAGTAGGAGTTAAAGAGGGTGCTGAACACGGCCTTCAAATGCGTGATTTTATTACTAAACTACCTAAAAAAATTTTCAAACTTCCTGAAAAACCAAAGATAGATCTGGCTCATCGAGTGGGTCGCCTCCAAAAACACGATGATGCTAAACCAAGGCAAATTATTGTAAAGTTTCTAAATATTTCAACTGTGGAAACTCTATTAAAGAAGATAAACTATGGAGAAAATCTTACATTCGCTGATAATATCGTAAGATTCTACAGGGATTACCCTCGGGAAATTCTGGCAAAAAGACGCGAGTTTAAAAGGGCAAGCAGGTTTTTATATGGACATTCTGAAGTTCGTTATGGCGTGATCTATCCAGCAAAAATGCTAATTACGTTTAAGGGCAAGCAACGCTCATTTACGGACCCGGACGCTGCTTGCAAATACGCCGAGGAGATTTTAAACAAAATTCAACCAGGATCAGATTAATTGCCTGTTTTTTCTGTTCAAATTAAAACACTAGAACGCTTCAGACAGTTACCAGACAGTCTTATCTGGCAAGAATGTGCTGTTAATAACACAGGCCGAACTAATCTTCTGAACTGAAAGCACATATGAAAGCTCAAGGTTGCAAGCACGTCACCAAACCCTGCAGCATGGAGAACTATGAGATTGTCTCCTTTTGAAATGGCTATGCTATGAGGCATCTGTTCCACAGACCTATTATTTACACATATAACTAACTAACTAATTAACCAATTACGCGTAATATACTCAACCAACGTTAAAGGCGTAATGTCCTATACTAACACAATTAACAATATAGCAGGAAGGGTGGGGGAGGTTAGACATATATTTTAAATACTAAATACTAATAATGAATTAACTAACATACAGGTAAATTAAAAGTGTAATTTTTGACGAGGTATTTTAACCCATAATTACTTTTATTTTAATCCAAATCTTCTACCTTCCCTTTTATTTTATTCTATTTTAAACTTTTCAGCGATGACCTGATATGATAATTTTGGTAACAATTAGAGGGAACCGACTAACGTTGGGTCAAATTCTAACAGGGGGATAAGGCTCAGTGCATAATCCCATCGACGGAGGTCAAATTAAAAACAAATCTAGCTACCTTAGGTGGCTTTTGTGTAATTTATCGCTTTTTTGATAAATTACATTCACTTTTTTTGTTTATTCACAATTATGTGTTGTATGACTCAATCATTTTTATGTACACTTTATTTTATGTTTTTCTCTTTCCCTTAATTATGTTTAATAGTGTCAGGAGATGTAGAACTACTGTAGAAATTATGAAGGACAACTCTGGATTCGGGATTCTGAAGTACTTGGCTGCATCACATGAATCATACAGTCTGGTAATAATAGCCAATGCAAGATAATAGTCGAACAAATATCGGAGGTCTCACCTTCTGTAGTTGGAACATCAGAGGTGCGAATGAGCCAATTAAAAGAGGTAAAATTCTGGCACAATTAAAATCATTAAATATGGATATTGCGTTCCTACAAGAGACACATTTGAAACAACAAACTCAGATCAGATTAAGGGCAAATTGGATAGGTCAAACCTATTACTCATCATTCACCTCTAAAGCAAGAGGCACGGCCATTATAATTCGGAAGGGCATACCTTTTAAATTAAAGAATTCCATATCTGATAAAGAGGGAAGATATGTTATAGTCACAGGAGAAATTTTCAATACACCATTAACTATGCTAAATATTTACGCGCCTAATTTTGATAACCCACAATTTTTTAGGAAAATAATAGATTTAATCGCAGAGCATAATTTTCAAAATATAATAATGGGGGGAGATTTCAACTGTGTTATAGATCCATACTTAGATAAATCAATAAAGCTAGGGAAGCGTCTTGTTAAAACTAAGACCTGTGAATTTTTAAATACTTATATAAAAAATAATAACATAGCTGATGTTTGGAGAATAGCAAATCCAAGTGGTAGGGAATACTCATTTTATTCATCAGTTCACAAAACCTATTCACGAATTGACTATTTTTTACTGGACACAAAATTGATCCCGTATACAAATAAACCATCATATCATAATAGTATTATTTCTGATCACTCACCATTGACTTTTATACTTAAAATTGAGGGAATGCCGAGTATAAAGCCTTTTTGGAGGTTCAATGCACACATATTAAATAACCCGCAGGGTTATTAGTATATAAAAGAACAAATAAAACTTTTTTTCGAAATAAATGACACACCGGGTATTTCTGCACCGCTATTATGGGAAACCTTCAAGGCATATATTCGCGGTGTCATAATCTCTTACCAAAGTTTTCGAAATAAGGAAAAAAGAAAGAGAACTTCAGCGGATAGAACAGAAAATAAAATTACTAGAACTGGACAATGCAACTGACCCAACCATAAATAAACATAATAAGATAACTTTATTGAAATATAAAGTCAATAGAATACTATCGGCTAGAGTAATAAGATTATTCCAAATTACAAAACAAGCACACTTTGAATTTGGGGATAAGCCACGTAAACTACTTGCGAGGCAACTGAAGCAACGAGAAATGGAAAAAAACTATTACAAAAATTAAATCGGACAATGGTGAGTTTCTAACATTGCCTAAGGATATTAATAAGAGGTTTGCCCAATTTTATCATAATTTATACACATCCAAAATAAAGACAGATGTAAGTAAAATTACAAATTTTTTAGATAATTGCAAGCTCCCAAAATTGGATAGTTTAGAACAAGAGCAATTAGGAGCACGGATTACTAGTGAAGAAATAAAACAAATAATAAACTCACTGAAAAATGGGAAGACCCCAGGACCAGATGGCTTTAGTAATGAATTTTATAAAAGATTTCAGGAGTCAATTGTACCAAGATTATTCAATTTATACATGCAGGCTTATACTGAAAATAAACTACCAGAAACCCTAGCAGAAGCAACAATAACGCTTATACCAAAAAAAGATAAAGATTTAGATGAACCGGGTTCTTCTAGAGCTATATCACTTCTAAATACGGATCAGAAAATTTTAGCAAAGATTCTAGCTAGAAGGCTAAATAATTATATTAACAATTTAATAAATACGGATCAAACGGGATTTATACCCAAAAGACAATTATTTAATAATTTGAGAAGGCTTTTTAATATAATGTACTCTCATAATGAGGACAATGAAGATATCTCAGTGGTCACGTTGGATGCAGAGAAGGCATTTGATCAAGTAGAATGGCAGTATTTATACAAGGTACTCCAAAAATTTAATACGGGAGAGAATTTTATTAGATGGATTAAACTACTTTATGATAGACCTACGGCAAGAATATTAACTAACAATACGCTATCTCCAAAATTTTACTTATCAAGGGGTAATAGGCAAGGGTGTGCCTTATCACCATTGCTATTTGCCCTTATGATAGAACCGCTGGCCGAAAGGATTAGAAATCACCCGAATATTCACGGATATAACAGCAAGGACTCAAAGAATAAAATTTCATTATATGCTGATGATATCCTTTTATATATTACTAATATACAAACGAGTCTACCCACCTTATTAACACTAATTGAGGAATTCGGCTCTTTTTCAGGATATAGAATAAATTGGAATAAAAGCGAAATTATGTCTTTAAAACCACAGGATTCGAGACATTTACTAAAATTCTCCTTCAAAATTGCAACAGAAAAATTCAAGTACCTGGGTATTCAAATTACGAGAAGACACAAATCATTATTTAGTGCCAATTTTATACCACTATTAAATAAACTGAATGATACGATTAAATTTTGGAAAAAGCTTCCGCTCTCATTGATAGGTAGAATTAACGCTATAAAAATGACTTTCTTACCACAATTAATATATTTGTTTCAAGTGATCCCAATATATATTCCAAAATATTTTTTCAAAAAATTAGATTCCACTATCACTAATTTTATATGGGACTACAGAACACATAGAATTCAACGAAAGCATTTGTGCAAATCTAAAGAAGTTGGGGGTTTATCATTACCTAACTTTATATATTACTACTGGGCAGTGCATATTAAGAACATAATGTACTGGCTGGATAGTTCCACTCAGCAGTTGGAGTGGATAAGAATGGAGAAAGAGGAGTGCTATCCGCACGATATAGGAACGATCCTGCTCTCACCGATAAAATTGAATAGTATAATATATAAGAACCCAATTATTCACAATATAATAAGAATTTGGAAACAAATAAAAGTATCCTTGAAATTAAATAATTTATCAGTACTAACCCCACTATTGAACAACCCCGCATTCAAACCTTCTCTCATCGACAAGACATATCAACAATGGGATAGGCTGGGGATTAGGAAAGTAGGGGATATGTATGAAGTGGGCAAACTGTTATCATTTCAACAATTAAAATTAAAATTTAAATTGAAGGATAATCAATATTTTAAATATATACAGGTATGTGACTTTATGAAGAAATATACACATAGATTTCAAACTATATTTTTAGATCCTTTAGAAGAAGCAATGAATATTAAGGCTGATTCACAAAAATTAATATCATACTTTTATAATAATATATTAAATAGAGAATCACCCTCAACAGAAGCATTAAGGGAAGATTGGGAACATGAGCTAATGATAAAGATCTCGAAGGATAGATGAGAAAAGTATTTGATGAATACACATAACTGTTCTATTAATGCAAGACATAATTTAATTCAATTCAAATTATTACATAGACTATATTATTCAAAAACGAGGTTGAATAAATTTTATCCAAACGTCTCTCCCAGATGCGATAAATGTTTGTTTCAAAACGCTAATATAACACATTCATTTGTAGGATGTACAAAGTTGAATAAATTTTGGAGTGATATATTTGATATATTTACAAAGCTTTTCAAGTCAAGAATAGAACCCAAAACGGAATGGATTATATTTGGAATAATAGGAGAAGATACCAATTTAAATAAAGATCAAAATGTTTTTTTTAATTATGGGTTAATAAATGGAAAGAAATTGATACTTAAATTTTGGAAAAATACAACCACACCAACTGTTAAAATGTGGATTAGGAATATGATGGACATAGCACGCCTTGAAGAAATGAGACTCCGACTAATAGATAAATATGACCAATTCTTAAGGAGTTGGTCTCCTTTCATCGACTTTTTGGAATCATGTGATGCAGCGGTACCGTAAGGATTGCTGATTTCAGTTCATGACGCGGATAGATCTACATCTCCGAATACAGATTTGAAAAATTTTCTTTTAAGGGGCCTTCTCTTCTATTTCTACGTTCCACTTTCTCTCTTCCTTTTTTTATTTTTTATATACACACTTCACGTTTTTCTACTCTCTACCATCTATTTTTCCACTTTTTCCCCTTTCTATTGTTTTCTTTTTCTTGTCCTGTTACTTCCTTCTTATAACATAAAACTAGAGGTTGTACATAGAATGGATTACGGTATTACATAGTTGGCACCTAAAATTAGGTTCCACTGTACTGTTTTGTGCTGTATTAACTTCTAATAAAATAAACAAAAAAAAAAGATTGAGTGAATCAAATTGGCAGGGGTGCTGAGGAAGAGGATTTCTTGGAATGTATGCGGGATAGTTTTCTAAACCAACATGTAGAGGAACCAATGAGAGAGCAGGCTATTCTAGACTGGGTATTGAGTAATGAGAAAGGGTTAGTTAGCAGTCTTGTTGTGCGTGGCCCCTTGGGCAAGAGTGACCATAATATGATTGAGTTCTTCATTAGGATGGAGAGTGACATCGTTAATTCAGAAACAAGGGTCCTGAACTTAAAGAAAGGTAACTTTGAGGGTATGAGACATGAATTGGCCAAGATAGACTGGCGATTGATTCTTAATGGGTTGACGGTGGATATGCAATGGAAGGCATTTAAAGACTGCATGGATGAACTACAACAATTGTTCATCCCAGTTTGGCAAAAAAAATAAAGCAGGGAAGGTAGTGCATCCGGGGATAACAAGGGAAATCAGGGATAGTATCAAAACAAAAGATGAAGCGTACAAATTAGCCAGAAAAAGCAGCCTACCAGAGGACTGGGAGAAATTCAGGGACCAGCAGAGGAGGACAAAGGGCTTAATTAGGAAAGGAAAAATGGATTATGAAAGAAAACTGGCAGGGAACATATAAACTGACTGCAAAAGTTTTTATAGATATGTGAAAAGAAAGAGATTAGTTAAAACAAATGTAGGTCCCTTGCAGGCAGAAACAGGTGAGTTGATCATGGGGAACAAGGATATGGCGGACCAATTGAATAACTGCTTTGGTTCCGTCTTCACAAAGGAAGACATAAATAATCTGCCGGAAATAGCAGGGGACCGGGGGCCAAATGAGACGGGGGAACTGAGTGAAATTCAGGTTAGCCGGGAAGTGGTGTTAGGTAAATTGAATGGATTAAAGGCTGATAAATCCCCAGGGCCAGATAGGCTGCATCCCAGAGTACTTAAGGAAGTAGCCCCAGAAATAGTGCATGCATTAGTGATAGTTTTTCAAAACTCTTTAGATTCTGGAGTAGTTCCTGAGGATCGGAGGGTAGCTAATGTAACTCCACTTTTTAAAAAGGGAGGAAAAGAGAAAACGAAGAATTACAGACCAGTCAGTCTAACATCGGTAGTGGGGAAACTGCTAGAATCAGTTATTAAAGATGGGATAGCAGCACATTTGGAAAGTGGTGAAATCATTGGACAAAGTCAGCATGGATTTACGAAGGGTAAATCATGTCTGACGAATCTGATAGAATTTTTCGAGGATGTAACTAGTAGAGTGGTAAGGGAGAACCAGTGGATGTGTTATATCTGGACTTTCAGAAGGCATTCGACAAGGTCCCACATAAGAGATTAGTATACAAACTTAAAGCACACAGTATTGGGGGTTCAGTATTGATGTGGATAGAGAACTGGTTGGCAGACAGGAAGCAAAGAGTAGGAGTGAACGGGTCCTTTTCACAATGGCATGCAGTGACTAGTGGGGTACCGCAAGGCTCAGTTCTGGGACCCCAGCTATTTGCGATCTATATTAATGATTTGGACGGGGGAATTGAATGCAACATCTCCAAGTTTGCGGATGACAAGAAGCTGGGGGGCAGTGTTAGCTGTGAGGAGGATGCTAGGATGCTGCAAGGTGCCTTGGATAGGCTGGGTGAGTGGGCAAATGCATGGCAGATGCAGTATAATGTGGATAAATGTGAGGTTATCCACTTTGGTGGCAAAAATAAGAAAGTAGATTATTATCTGAATGGTGGCCGATTAGGGAAAGGGGAGATGCAACGAGACCTGGGTGTCATGGCACACCAGTCATTAAATGTCTGAGGAAAGACATTCTTGCCATAGAGGGAGTACAGTGAAGGTTCACCAGACTGATTCCTGGGATGTCAGGACTTTCATATGAAGAAAGACTGGATAGACTCGGTTTGTACTTACTAGAATTTAGAAGATTGAGGGGTGATCTTATAGAAACTTACAAAATACTTAAGGGGTTGGACAGGCTAGATGCAGGAAGATTGTTCCCGATGTTGGGAAAGTCCAGAACAAGGGGTCACAGTTTAAGGATAAGGGGGAAATCTTTTAGGACCGAGATGAGGAAAACTTTTTTCACACAGAGTGGTGAATCTCTGGAATTCTCTGCCGCAGAAGGTAGTTGAGGCCAGTTCATTGGCTATATTTAAGAGGGAGTTAGATGTGGCCCTTGTGGCTAAAGGGATCAGGGGGTATGGAGAGAAGGCAGGAACAGGATACTGAGTTGGATGATCAGCCATGATCATATTGAATGGCGGTGCAGGCTCGAAGGGCCGAATGGCCTACCCCTGCACCTATTTTCTATGTTTCTATGTTTCCAACGGGATCCCACACTGGCCACATCTTCCCATCTCTACCTCTTTCTGCTTTCCACCGAGACCGTTCCCACCGCAACTCCCTGATCAACCTGTCCTTTCCCATTCAAACCACGCCCTCCCTGGGTACTTTCCCCTGCAACCGCAGGAGATGGAACACCTGTCTCTTTTACTCCGTCATCGACTTCATCCAAGGACCCGGACAGTCTTTCCAGGTGAGGCAGAGGTTCATTTGGATGCCGCATCAAGTAGGTCGGGGCTTTTTTCTAGCCTGATGAAAAATGTCCACGAGTAAAAAAGGTTGTGAATTAAGTCATGAAAGTGGGACAGGCCCTATTGCAGCAGGAAAGCCTGGAAGACGATAAGGATATTAGGAAATGACTACACAAAACCTCAACCCCAATATGATGTGGCAACAGACCAAGTTGCTCATCAGCTCCTTGTGACCAGTCGAGGAAACACAGACCGCCACCTAAGGTCCACCACCACCTAAGAAACACAGACCACCACTTTAATAAAGCTAAGGTCCCTATGATATATATAAATAGTATAACCAATGTATCCATGATCATACATTAGAAAATGTGAAACTTTTTAAAGTTTGATTTATTACTTATAAAATTGCATGTACTTTGGTCATGTACATCCGACAAAAAAACATAGTATTTTAATTTTACAAAAAGACAGAACCCAATGATCTCAATGCAAAGCAAGTTTTAGATCCTCTGCAAAAGTCTGTACATTAGATTTATTTAATTATCTCTAATTAAGGAAATAATGTGTGGTCCGACATCAACATTTTTTGTGAGTCCGGCATCATATATTCATGTACGTGTCACAGACTGCCCTTTCCTCATTCTCATCCACTTCACCTCCCGGTACTTTTCCACCGGTCCCTCCTTCTCCTCACCTGCCTGCCTGCCACTCCCCTCTCATCAGCCCAACTCTCCTCACCTGTTGCACTCAGTTGCCTCTGATCACCTATCAACCCGGTATATAGACTCTCCTCACTGTTCACACAGTGCCAGATTGTTCTCAGCATTCATGCAAGACTCTCCAGCGATTTCCCGACTGCCTACACGGATTCGAACCTGCCTGCCCCTGATCATTCCATCCTGTCGTCTTCCCAGATATCATCTCAGCCTTCTGTCCCCGACAACGGCCTTCGTCCCATACCTCCTGGTTTCTGTCTGCCTCTCTCCTGGGCTGTTTGGTGTATCCCTGCAACGGCTCCTCGGCTTCCTGCCTGGCTTCGACTCTCCTTTCGTCTGTCCCTCTCTGGTTTGTTTGCATCGTGTGCTGGATCTCCTGGTTACCGGACCTTCCGCTACCCCGACTACGTCTCCTGCCTGCCCCTCTTCGGAACCCTCGCTCAATCCTGAGCCTCTGTGTGAGTACGGTGTACCCATTCCTGTGTTACGACTCTGTGTTACAGTATCGTAATAAAGTTCATTACCAATTTTACTTCGGAGTCACGTGAGTGACTTCGTGAAGAAGCCCGCTCAGGGCGCAGGCGCGGCATTACGCCCAGCAGTGCAACAGCGGCGGCAGCTGGAGTCAGGCTCTCCAGCTGCACTTTAAAACGGACCGTCAGGTAAGTGGACGGTGCGTTGGGAAACCGGAGAGTTGGCGTTTGTATTTTTGCGCAGCAAAATGTCCCAACGTAGGAAACTTTCTCAGAAAACTGCCCGGGCTCCAACTCCACCGGAGGAGCCAATTCCAGCGGGGCAGCAACCGGCGGTAGTACCGCTCGAGCAGCGGTTTGCAATTCCCGAGACCCAGCCGGTCCCAGTCACGCCAGAGCCTACACGGCGGGCTGGGAAAGCCACCCGGAAAACCAACCGGCCGGTCGACTCCGACTCGTCGGAGGGGGAAATGACCTCCCCAAAACGGAGGAGGGACAACCGCCTGAGTTGCATACAGCAGCTCTTGGAGGGGATGGTCTACCGAGAACAGCAGCGTTCTCGGGCAGACAGGAGAGGCGCCTCCTCCATAGTGTCAAGCATGGCACTTCCCTTTGCAACCTCAGACCTAGAATTGGAGGTTAGCATTGGTGACCAGGGCAGGGCTGGTCTGGAAAAGGGGCAGGTGGAAGGAGTCGAGAGTGTGCAGGGTGTGCAGGAAGAACAGCTGCTGGGTGTTGTGGAGCGTTTTGTCGCTACCCCACGGGTTGGAGCACCTTTGGAGCCGAGGATGGCGGCCAGTATAAATCACCTGTCGAACAAACCTCTTCAGGAGAAGGTGCTCGCCCAAGTGCTGGAGGAGCACACAGCACCAGATAACTGCGAGGCTCTTAAGGTTAAGAGTCTCAATAGTCAAATCTGGGGTAATGTGGGGGGACCAATGCGGGCACAAGAAGTAAAACTCCAGCGGATACTTCGCTTCCTCACGTCGGCCATCACAGCTTATGCCCGGTGCGTACAGACGGAGGAGATGACTACACACCAGCAGGATGTGCTCGCATTAATGTGCACAACTCAGTTTGAGTTGAATAACCTTCGGAGAGAAAACATCAGACCTGCCCTCAACCCAAAGTTTGCCGGCTTGTGTAAAACTCCATCTATGGAATCCGACTCATTATTATTTGGGAATGACCTCAATAAACAACTTAAAGATATGGAGGAGGCATCCAAAACCTTTAGCCTCATGAGGGCAGGCCCAGCCACAAACAAGCCGAGAACATTTCTCACACCCAGGCGGCAGCACACCACTGCATCCACCAGTCGGCGTCCGGAACATGGGACTGGTGAAAGCTTGGGGCCGCACTATCCCCAGAGACCTTTTTTAGGTCAGGGCCCGCCGCGGACCCCCTGGAAAATGCGCCTCCCCCCAACATCGCCAGCACGTCGACAAGGCAAGGCACAACGGAAGAAAAAATCACAAAGCCGTCAATAACCATGGAGGTAGGTGGATCTGGTTCCTACCCGCATACAGAGAATAAGGGTGCCTTACTAACAGGGGGAAGGTTACACTTGTTTAAAGAAGCATGGGAAATGATCACTGATGACAAATATATACTCAATAGCATTGGAGGGTATAAAATTGAATTTATTTCAAAAATACCGCCAGTTCAACACCGGCCCGAAAGGGTATTTTCTCTCTCCAAAAAAGAACAACAGGAGGGACAAGCTGAACTGGTGAGACATAAACAAAGGGGTCATAGAAAAAAACAAACATGAGCCCTTGGAATTTGTTTCCAACATATTTACAAAAACCAAAAAGGATGGTGGATGTCGCATCATCATTGACTTAACATCCCTGAATGATTTTGTTAAGTATATACATTTCAAAATGGAAACATTTGTGACTGCTAGACAACTGATTTCCAAAGGATACTATATGGCAAGCATTGATCTCAAAGATGCTTACTATCTGGTACCTATACATAAGGATTATAGCAGATACCTTAAATTTATCTAGATGGGGGAGCTGTGGCAGTATAAAGCACTGCCTAATGGGCTTACGTCAGCCCCAAGGCTATTCACTAAAATATTAAAACCAGCCATGGCAACGTTAAGGAAACTTAATCATATAGTCATGGCATATTTGGACGACATCCTCATAGTTGGGAAAACTATGGAATTGGCTGTAGCAGCAGTATCAGCTACTAAACAGCTCCTAGAAGCTCTAGGATTCGTCTTACATCCAGATAAATCGAAGTTAAATCCATCCACGATAATGGACTACCTGGGGTTCACAATTAACTCAGTCCAAATGACTATTACCCTGCCAAGGGAAAAGATGATTGCATTAGTACAATCATGTAATAACTTAAAGATTAACAAAAAACCAACTATTCGACAAGTGGCAGCAGTAATTGGCAAAATGGTAGCAGCATTTCCAGCTATCCAATTTGGACCTTTGCACTATCAAAATTTACAAAGAGCAAAGGTAAAGGCACTAAAACAACATAAAGGTCATTATGACCGAATCATGAGTTTACCCCCTGAAGCAATATCAGAGCTACAGTGGTGGATACAAAACATTTGGCATAGTTGTAGTCCTATTGTTATTACTAATGCTACTTTAGTACTCCAAACAGATGCCAGTGCTAAAGACTGGGGAGCAACTAACTCCATATCCAGCACAGGTGGTAGATGGACTAACTCAGAATCATCATTACTATCTACACTGGGCATTAATTATTTGGAAATGTTGGGCGCCTTTTATGGTTTGAAAGCATATGTATCCAATATGCATCACTTGCATGTTAGATTACAAATATACAATACTACGGTGGTGGCTTACATTAACCATATGGGCAGCATAAAATCTTTATCATGCGACAAATTGGTCAATACGATTTGGCAATGGTGTGTCGAAAGACATATTTGGCTTTCAGCTACCTATCTACCAGGTAAGCTAAATACAGTGGCGGACACCAGGTCACGCAAATTTAATGACATCGAATGGATGTTAAATCCTAAAGCATTTGCTAAAATAGTAAAGCAATATGGGAAGCCAGATATCGATTTATTTGCATCAAGACTGAATCACCAATTACCTACGTATGTCGCGTGGGAACCAGATCCAGAGGCAGCAGCGGTAGATGCATTCACGCTGGATTGGGGAAAGTTATTTTTCTATGCCTTTCCTCCCTTCTGCCTCATCAGTCGGGTACTTCGCAAAATCCAGATGGATTCAGCATCTGGAATTTTGGTGGTGCCCGACTGGCCTACACAGCCATGGTTCCCAATACTCCATGACATGGTGGTGGAATCACCAATGGTGTTTCCCAGTCATCCAGGGTTATTGACTCACCCAGTGTCCGGCATCAGCCATCCATGCCATCAAGACATGAATCTCCTGGGTTGCAGATTTTAAACCGACCCTATCTGGACCTGGGATTATCGCAAGAAACCATCACCACCATGTCAGCATCCCTGAGAACATCTACAAAGAGGCAGTACCAAACCAACATCAAGAAATGGGAGAGGTACTGCCAAGAAACGGGGACTGCTTACGAAACAGCCACAGTAGCCAATGTTCTCGAGTTCCTGGCCTACTTACATCATCATGAGGATATGAGCTACAGTGCCATCAACACGGCGCGTAGTGCCCTCTCCAACTACCTCAAACCTGCAGGACATCAGCCCATGGGGTCCCATCCGCTGGTGGTCAAACTGATGAGGGGCATATTTAACATCAAGCCCCCCAAGCCTAGATATACTCAAATTTGGGACATCAGTATTGTGCTCACATACCTTCGGGACAGACCACCAGCAAGATCCCTCAGCCTAGAGCAATTGACATTAAAAACGCTCATGCTGATGGCTCCAGTATCTGCACAGAGGGTCCAGTCATTGCATAAACTTCGACTGGACAGCATAGAAACAACGTCAGACCAGGTAACCTTCACTATACAAGGTCTGATAAAGCAAAGCAGGCCAGGAACATCCAACACGCTAGTGGTATTCCGGGCTTACCCACCAGAGCCACGATTGTGTGTGGTGACCCACATAAAAATTTATATTGACACAACCCATAATATCCGAGGAAGTGAAAGAGCCTTATGGGTCAGCCACAAAAAACCACATGGCAGGGTAACAAGCCAGACCATTTCAAGATGGTTAAAACAGGTATTGGAAGCTGCTGGGATAGACATTAATGTATATAAATCTCATTCCACCAGGGCAGCATCCACATCATCGGCAGCAAGGATGGATGTGCCTATTGACCTTATCCTAAACAAAGCAGGATGGTCGAGGGAACCACATTCCGGACGTTCTATCACAAGCCGTTGGTGAAGCCTGATTTATTTGCAGAAAAAATTTTAGAAACTGCAAATATTTAATTTAAAGCCCGGGGGAGCTATTTGTTTTGTTATTGTTAATAAATACCGTTTTGTTTTGAAAACAGATTCATTGGTTGATTACAATAACACTTCCTTCCTCAAGAGCTTTCGGCAGTGAGTGAGTAAAACTGTTACACGTTTTGAAATCACAGAGCTTTGAAATCTTCACGAAGTCACTCACGTGACTCCGAAGTAAAATAGTAAGATTAAACGAGAACTTACCAGTTTGAAGTTTGATCTGTATTTTATGAGGAGTTATGATGAGGGATTACGTGCCCTCCGCTCCCACCCTCATTACATGGATCAAACTGATAATTGATGTCTCTTTATTCTTCACTATGTTACTTCAAATCGTGTGTCTGTCTGTGATTCCACACCGCTGCTTGGAAGCATGCCGCGCCTGCGCCCTGAGCGGGCTTCTTCATGTAATCCCTCATCGTAACTCCTCATAAAATACAGATCAAACTTCAAACTGGTAAGTTCTCGTTTAATCTTACTATTATACCTGCCTGATTCTGTGCTGCTATTGGGTCCAAGCTATACCCGTTACAGTACGTCCGACGCTGCATTAATAATGAATACCTTTCTCCCATAAGGCCTTGTTATTACAGCATAATATCTCTGCATCATTATAAGTGTGTACCACTATTATTAATAAAACTTTGTTTCCAACACAAGTTTACTAAGATCATAATTTCAATTGCGTGAAGCCGATGGAAAAGAGGAGTTCTTGCAGCCTGTGGTGTGTTCAAACAGGTAAGCATTCATGTCGGCTTTCATGCCTCATGATGTGATACAGGCTTCTCAAGATTCTGAGACTGTCCAGCTGCTAAATGTATCACTTTCAAGGCAACCTGAAAATATTTATGTCTTGGATTCTACACTGTTGGTCACTAGTTCTATAAAACTGCTTCACCAAAATTGAACAACTGCCCAAATTTATTTCAAGCTTTAGCAGAACACACGTTTTGGCCATGTGCATTTGTGACAACACTTACATGGTCCACACTCTACTTCTCCTTCCAGGCACTGAGACACCCGCCCTTCTTAAACACTTTGTCTATTCCACTGCGAAATCTCCTCAAGGTATGTCTACTTTGAAGAAGTTCTCCTCCTCCCTCCGAAGCCAGTTTTACAACCCCCTCTCTGACTGTCCCCCTATCTGTGATTCCCTCTTCCCTCCAACTCTACGACCATATCCTAACCCAGACCCGATACCATAGCCACATTTGCAGCCTCGGGACTTGCCTACGCCTCCATCTCGTACCTCATGGCTTCCAGCTTCAGTTCCCTACCTCCCAGATCGGACCCAAGCGGGGCTATCGATACTGACTGCCTATCTGCCGCCAAACACAGCAATTCTCCTTCCAGGCACTGAGATCGACTTTGGTTGTGATGTGCCGGCAACAGCAGGACCTCGCATTAATTTTCCCGAAACTTCGGGCCTCACTCACCCAGACCTGCAACAGACCCCAACTCTACTTCATCGTCCGGAAGATCCACCTCTTCAATCAACGATTCCTGGCACACCTTAACTCCACCAAGGACCTGTAACTAGCCCGCCTCCAGGCCGCTCCTGCCACCGACACCCCGCGACTCGACCGCCTGAAGGCTCCGGGCTCCAACACTGGCCCACGCTGCCTGCCTGAGTCCCGCGACGCCATCTTGGACACGAAGAGCAGCTCCAGTACTCACCAGGACGCCGCCTTCACTGACCTCCACGTCGATGCTGCCGCCGACCTTCACCTGCCTGCCAACGACGCCCAGCCTCGCTGCCTCACCGGTAACTCTGAATATCTCCCCCTCCCCGATTCCTCCGACTATCGGCAACATAACATGACCGCCGAACCTCGTTGCCCCCAGTACTGCCTAACCTCAACGCCCCACTGGGCCCATCCGACATTGCCGCCGCGCTGGACCCATCCAACATTGCCACAACGCTGGGCCCGCCGAATATCGCTGCCGCACCCGGCCCATCGAACATCCCCGTCGCACTAGGCCCATCCCATATTGCAGCCGCACCCGGCCCATCCAACATGGCCGCCGCACTGGGCCTACCAAATATCACCGCCAGACCGGGGCTCACTGAACATGGCCGCCACACCGCATCCTACTCACCTCGTCGCCTCACCGGATTGGCCGAACATCTCCGTCTCAACGATCATCCGCCCACCGGGACCTCCCACGCATCGCCCGCCAACCCGGAATCTACTCCCCGCGGACACTCACCAGCGATTCCACCGCCCACGCCACTCCACCGCCCTCCAGCAGCCTGCAGCCGTCGCCTTACCTGCAGCCTGGACACAGCACCAGGCCTGAAGTTTCCATGCTGCAGATTCCCACTCACCCGGGTTTGACTGCGCTGGGTCCTAGTGCCAGTCCCCCTAACCCTGGTAACCTCAGTGTCTGTTCCACTGGGTCTCACCCATACCCCTCAAGCCATGAGACCCCAGCTCTTCCCCAGCCACACTACAATCTTCATACCCCCCTCCTCCCTGACCACCCACCACCCCTCCACCAGACATCGCCTCGGCATCAGTCTACTCACCTGCCTTCCTCCGGCCCCAACCCCCATCCCTGCCGTGTGTTCACCATCCCCCCTGACCTCCCCCTCTCCGACACCAAACGGTCTGTCCTCAGCAGAGGCCTTACCTTCGTCCCCCTCCGTCCCCACCTCAATGAGTTCCACGCCCACCACGACTTGGAGCTATTCTACTGTCGCCTCCGCCTCACAGCGTTCTTCCATAGGAATGAATCCTCTATTGATGATCCCATCTCCAACGGACCCCCTCCTCTTGGACCCCATCTCATGGCCTTCCGGCTTTAGTTTTTCATTCAAAACTGCTGGCGGGCCATCAACCGCCTCAACTTCTCCACTCCCCTGTCTCACTCTAACCTCTCCCCCCCCCCCCCCCCCCCCCGAACGTACAGCCATCGACTCACTCCGCAACAACCCAGACTGGGTTATCAAACCCGCCGACAAGGGAGGTGCCGTGGTAGTGTGGCGCATCGTTCTCTACAAAGCTGAGGCCGCGTGCCAACTCTCGGACGCCTCCTCCTACTTACCCCTGGACCGGGGTGGAAGATTGCCCGAGGTGGCAGGTGACTGAGGGCATTAACAAGGTAGAAATACAGTCAAGTGCACAGGAGGCCTTCAATGAACTCAGACGGCAGCTGAAGACCTTTTTCATTCATGTATATGTAAAACGACAACAGGCTACCTACATTGTAGAACTGAAGAAGAAAGTGGATGGAGAAGAGGTGCTGTTGCAAGTGGATTTTTCTGAGAATGCATCACTTTCTGACCAGAATGAGGTTCAAACAGCTCATTGGAACCACGGGCAGGTGACCATCTTCACAGCCCATGCTTGGATAAGGGCAGGTCCAGACACCAGGGAGAGCATGGTCATAGTTTCTGATGAGCTCCAACATGCCAAGCTAAGTGTGTACACATTCATGGAACATACTCTGACTACACTGACGAGAGAGCATCCTTCAATCAGCACAGTCCATGTGGTATCAGATGGCGCCAGCTCACAATTCAAACGGAGATTCCTCTTTTCCAACTTGGTCAACATCGCCATCAGTCTAAAGTGGCATTTCTTTGAGACGTCCCATGGCAAGGGTGTGGTCGATGGATTGAAGGTTCAGTGAAGCAGTCGGTTTGGAGATTTGTTCGTAGTGGGAAAGGAACGGCACCAATGCCAATTACTTTCTACGAAGTTGCAGTTCACCATTGAGATCATTTATATTTCCAAAGATGCAATTGCAGAGAAGAGAGAGAATTTGGAGGCATTCTGGCAAACGACAATATCTGTACCAGACACGCACAAAATTCATACTGTGGTACCAGTTGAACAACATCACGTATTTGTCGGTGACCTGTCCAACAGCAGCAAGTACTGGCATGTTCGCATCAGAGAGGAGGTTGAGGATCTCAATGAGTCCCCTGACAGCATGGATGAATCATCTGATGATGAAAGTGATGAATTACAAATATAAATTGGGGACTGGGTGTTGGTTGTCTATCAAGGGGAAACTTTCCCTGGTGAAGTCATTGGATTTGGAGCCAATGACACGGATCTCAAGGTCAATGTTATGCTTGTCACTTCTGCGGTGAGGAAGAGACCGTGTTCCAGGTCTACATGGAGTGCGAGAGGTTGCAGCCCCTGTTCGAGTATCTGAAGGGGCTGCTCCTCGAGTTTTGGCTCCACATTAGTCCGATGCTGATTTTTGGGCACTCGGTAGAGAGGGTGGGAGGAGGAAGTCTCCCTGTCGGTCTGCTCCTGGGCCTGGCCAGGCAGCGGGCAGTCGACGACCGCACAGCAGTCGGCTGCCTGCCCCTTTTCCAGAGTTACGTCCGTGCCCGCGTGTCCCGAGAGAGGGAACACGCGGTGTCCACAGGGACTGTGGAGGCCTTCCGTGAACGCTGGTCACCGCAGGAGGTCGAATGTATTATTGATAAAAATGTTAATATTTTAATTTGATAACTTTCTTTGTAAAATGCCAATATAGGCATTCTCTGATCGTGTTACTACTTTGTATTTTTGTTTGTTCTGAATAAAGTCATTTTGTATGGAATAAAAAAAAGTCAATGCTATGCATCAAGCAGGAGATCACTGGAGATGGCCACAACACCCAGATCAAATTTTCTATTTCAGGAAAGATGTTATCAAAAAAATATCTCCACCAGTGATCGTTGGCAGCAGGAGATAGTACATGTTTACTTTCTAAGCCCTTTTCCCTAAGGTCCTCCACCCCTTTCTGTGCAAACATGATAGCATGTATAGGATAGCTAAAAAAAAAAGAGTATAAAATGAAATAATCAATTTGCGAGAATGTTCTGCCATTGTTTGAAGGCATGACAATTCAGTTGTTGGATTAAATGTTACTTTTACAGTTGTATTAACAGTATTCAAATTGTAATCCGATATACAGAATTATATACCAGATCTCAAATTTATGAGCAGGTTTATTTTCAATTTAATAATATTGAAGGGAAAATATGTTCCAGATCCCTAATCAAAAAGGACTCCGCGTGGGTCTGGCTCCCGCATCACCAGTCGGCTTTCGTGACTCTGAAGTTGAAGCTTGCCGCTACCCCGACTTTGAAATTTTTCGATCTGCACAGACCCATTGCAGTCCCTGGTGCAACACACTGCTGATGATCCTGCCCTGCAACAACTTGCGGACGTTATCCGCCGTGGTTGGCCTGACCGACGCTCCGAACTGCCTGCTGGCGCTGTACCTTATTTCCTCGTTCGCGATGAACTGGTGCTGCACGCCGGCGTGGTGGTAAAGGGTCACAAAGTCGTGGTGCCTGCCGCCCTGCGGGATCATTACTTCCAGTCTGCTCACAGCGGCCACCCCGGGGTGGAAGCTACTTTGTCCCAGGCCCAGAGCCAATTCTACTGGCCAGGTATGGCTCAAGACATCCGTGACAGGGTCTCCGCCTGCGCTGCTTGCAACACCCTGCACCCCCATCAGCAGCGCCAGCCTCTCCTGCAGCCGCCGGCCCCAGAGCTCCCATGGATGGCCGTTGCCACCGACCTCTTTGAGTGGCGCGGAAAGCACTTCCTGGTCCTGGTGGACTCCTATTCCAGCTGGTTCGAGGTCGATCAGCTGACCTCCGTCACCTCTGCCGCTGTCATCGGGAAGCTTCACCGCCACTTCTCCACCTTCGGCTCCCCGGTGACCCTCCGGTCCGACAACGGCAGCCAATTCTCCAGCGCCGAGTTCAAAACCTTTGCTGCCCGTTGGAACTTTCACCACATTACCAGCAGCCCCGAGTATCCTCAGAGCAACGGACTTGCTGAACGGGCCGTACGTAGTGCCAAGGAGCTGCTGGAACACTGCCGCCTGTTCCGTTCTGATTTCCACCTTGCCCTGCTTAACCTCCGCAACATTTCCCGCGACCCCGCGCTCGGTTCCCCTGCCCAGCGCCTTATGTCACGCACCACCAGACCTCCCCTGCCGGTCTCCCAGCAGTCCCTCAAGCCCTCGGTACTGAATCCTGCCACTGTCACTGAGCGCATTGTCAAGAAACAGGTCATCCAGAAGCGCTCCTTCGACAAATCCGCCCGGCCCCTTCCACGTCTGTTCCCGGGGCAGGTGGTCCGAATGCAGTCCCCCTCTGGCCATTACCGCCTGGCCGTCGTAGTCGGCAACGCCGGTTCTCCGCGCTCCTACTACGTCGACTACGAGGGGGCTATCTACCGTCGCTCCCGCCAGCATCTGCTGCTCGTGAATGAACCCACTCCGCCTCCCGCGGATCCTTCTCACCCCCCCATTTCTTCTCGAACTCCCGTTGCCCCTCCCGCCCCGACAACACCTCGCATGCCGCGCGCCCTACCCTCACAACTGTCAGCCCCCCGGTCGCCGAAGCCCCGTTCCCCTGCCTCGCCTGTCAAGCCTGGTTCTCCGCCCGGAGCCCCGCGTTCTCCCCTCCTTCCACCGCCCGCCTCTCCTGCCGATTCCCCAGCTGCTATCCCTTCTGTTCCCGACGAAGAGGTGGAGGGCGGTTTACGCACCCGCTCTGGCCGGCTGGTCAAGCCGCCTGTCCGCTACGGGGAGCTCGCATAGTTTTATACTGTTGCCGGTGCGATTGGTGTTCGTAGCGTATGAGCCGTGGTCACTCTGTATAGTACCTGCCATGCTTTTGTTTCTAAGAGGAAGGATGTAGATCAGTGCATGTTCCCTTAACCATAGTGACCTCCCCACTACTAACCACTCCCCATTGTCTCCAGTATAATTGTAGTGTCCCCACCTCCAGCTCGCTCTCTAGCTCCAGTGATGACCACGGACAGCTACAGCTTAGTGTTAACTCTCAGTTAATAAACAGTTACAGTAAAAAGACTTGTGTGTGCAGTAAGTCATTTTACAACTTACGTCTGAATGCAACGCGCAGAACGGACTGGAGAGGCACTGCGTCCTCCCAGCCGTTGGGATTTTAAAAAAACAAGTGGCAGGCAAGGAAAGTTGAATTACTTATCTGCGTTCTTTTTCGGGCTTGAAGTTGTTGTATTTCAGTGCCCAGATGTCGAGGAGACGGTCCGCGGCGAAGCCGGCTGTCGAAGACCGCAGCAGGAGTGGGCGACGGTCTTTGTCCCCGACATTACCGCCGGCAGCAGCAGACTTGGTGCGGGAGGAGAGCACCGTGAAGGTCCCGGCGGGACTTAAAGCCACCCACAAGTTGGTCAGACCCGTAGACTCTGATGAGTCCGGGGAAGAGGGATACCCCCGCTCAACGGAGAGCGTCCGAGGACGACTCTCCCACATGGAGCAACTTATGGAGACGTTGCTCCACAATGATCTGCTCCGAAGGAGGGAGCTGTATCAGCATGGGTCTCCACAGCAGACCGTGCCCGGAGCCTCGCACATGGGGCAGCACAATGTCTTCCCCATTGGAGGGGGAAGTACATATGGAAGAAACTACTCAGAGTCAGAGTACGAAAGCACAAGGGGGGGGGGGAACATTCCCAGGGACGAGCAGAAGAAGTAAATCTGCAATCATCCAGGTTTGCTATCACAACACCACTGGGTGCTCCCCTGGATGAAGATCTAGCTAGTAATAACAAATACCTAGCATCCTATCAACTTAAAGAAGAAACTATGAACAGGTATCCCCCACCAGTTACTGTGCTTGCCTGAAGGTCCAAGCAGTGAACCATGTCATCTGGGGACAGATTGGACCTATCATCCAAAACCAAGAATTAAAATTCCAGAAGGTATGAAACCTACTGGGGTCTGGGATCACATTGTTTGCTTATCGGCCGAACCGCTCCACAGAGGATGCTATCTCTTCTGCAGTCCACCTGAGCCTACAACACCTGGAGGAGAGGAACACCCACGTGCGGATGCTGTTTGTTGATTTCAGCTCAGCATTTAATACGATAATCCCCCAGCATCTGGTGAGCAAACTGGCACCCTTAGGATTCAATAACAGACTATGCAACTGGATCCTGGATTTTCTTTCTGAAAGACCACAGTCTGTGCGGGTGGGGAAGAACACCTCCTCGGTCATCACACTAAGCACCGGCTCCCCTCAGGGCTGTGTCCTGAGTCCGCTGCTCTTTACATTGATGACACATGACTGTGTCGTCAGGTCCACTACTAACCATATCATCAAATACGCGGATGACACAACAGTAGTGGGCCTCATCCGCAATAACGACGACCAGGCATATAGAGAGGAGGTGGAACAGCTGGTGAGTTGGTGCAGCAGGAACAACCTTCTCCTAAATGTGAACAAAACCAAGGAGATTGTCGTCGATTTCAGAAGGAAAATTCAGCCCACCCTGGGGGTGCATATAACGGACACCTTAAACTGGTCCACAAACATTACATCTCTGGCAAAACGGGCACAGCAGCGGTTGTACTTCCTCCGCAGGTTCAGAAGTTTACACCTCCACCCTCCCATCCTCGCCACTTTCTACAGAAGCACAATTGAGTCGGTCATGACCAGCTGCATCTCCACGTGGTGCGGCAGCTGTACAGCTGCGGACTGGAAGTGCCTTCAGAGAGTGGTGAGGACAGCGGAAAAAATCACTGGGACTTCTCTTCCTTCCATCATGGACATGGGGTACAAGCGCTGTCTGAGTAGAGCTAAGGGCATTATCAGAGCCCCCACACACCCACAATTTGGACTGTTTATACTGCTTAACTCTGGGAGGAGGTACCGCAGCATGAAGAGCAGGACAACCAGGTTCTGCAACAGCTTCATCCCCCAGGCCATAAGATTACTGAACAATCAAAAAACTTTTTAAATATCAACACTTTTTAAAAACTTTTTAATATATATTTATTTTACAGAACCATGAGGCATTTTTATGGACGCACCTGGAACTTTTAACTTTTAACTGATTTTGGAGAGTAAAATGCAACGAAATTTCGTTCAAGGTGCACTGTGTCTAGGTGTATATCTGAATGACAATAAAGTTTTCATTCAGGAGGAGTGGAAGGAGGACTCCTCACTGACAGAGAACAGGACACAATGGCATTATTGTGTAATGCCCACTTTGAGATTAATTGTATTCGGAAGAAAGCAATTAAACCATCGATTAACTCGAAGTTCGCTGTCCTGTGTAAGCCAGCAATGTCCAGTCCGCAAACTACCCGTTCGGGGAAGACCTGCCGAGACAGGTACGGGAGCTGGACGACGAGGCAAAAATGATCCGCCTCATAACCAGAGGTCAGGATACCCAAAAGGGTCCATCGCCAAGCATGCATCCTTAGAGCTCTCGCCGTTTTACGCCTAGAGGGCCAGGCACTGGAGGAAGACCCACACCGGAGTCAAGGTCTTTTTAGGGGCAGGCCCCAGCCGGCCCACAGCGAGTATGAGGAGAGAGCAACCACCAGTTCAACCTCCAAAAACTCGCTAACGAAAACCAGCGCCATACCGCCGGTAACGTCAGAGGTACAGTGGCTTGCAAAAATATTCATACCCCTTGAACTTTTCCACATTTTGTCATGTTACAACCACAAACGTAAATGTATTTTATTGGGATTTTATGTGATAGACTGTAGATGACTAGTGCATGTACCTTTAACATTGTGACCTCACCACTACTAACCACTCCCCTTATTAGAAGTATAATTGCAACCTCCCCACCCATTGATCGCTCTCTAGCTCCGGTGACAGACCACGTACAGCTAGGGCAGCAATGTTTGTGTATTATCAATAAACTAGTAGTAAAGACACGATGTGTTCATGAAACTTCTTTACATGGTGTCACAATCGTGCCTCCGCACCTCCTGTTTGTCGGTTTTTATTTACGTTTGACCCAGTTCCCTATTCCTTGTTCTATCTCTCGTGCCATGGCTAACTCTTGCCGCAAGCCCGATGTGCTTGTCTTCGACTCGGACATTGCCCATCGCTGGGATGTCTTTAGACGCGATTTCCAGCACTATGTGACGATCGCCCACCCTGCTGCCACCGCTGAAACGCGGGCTTCTCTGCTCCTCAACCTGGCCGATGCCCTGGAACGATCTGAGTCGTTTGTGTATGGTGCAGGTGAAGATGCTCGAGACCCGGTATGTCTTATAGCTAAGTTTACAGCGCTGTGTGACGTCCCCACCAACTGCATTTTAGAACGTTTTAAGATGTTCAGCCGGCGTCAGAACCCTGGCGAGTCGGTCAACAACTATATCGCCGCGTTGCGACACATGGCCAGGCGTTGTCGCCTGGACGCTCTGACCCCCGACCAAGTGACCCGGGACATCCTAGTTTATGGCCTTCGAGATGCTAAGCTAAGGGCAGAACTTCTGCGGAAGCCTGACCTGTCTCTGGACGAGGCTCTGCACGCCTCCCGCATGGCTGAGGCTGTCACCTCCACACTGCCGCCTGATGACCATGACATCAACTTTGCCACTGCTACTGGCCGGCGGCGGGACGCTGCCCCGCCACGACAACAGGGTTCCCCTGCACGCGGGGGCGGCAGCACACGACGTTGCCCCAACTGCAATTTTGCCTTCTCAGCTACTCCAGCCACCCTCTCCGCCGTCCAGCCCTCGTTCCCCTGCCCGTCCACCCGCCGCTGCGACTATGTCCCCTCCTCTGCCTCCGCATACTCCTTCTCCACCTGGCTCCCCGGTTCGCTCGCCCGCCCCGGTTCCGGCTCCTGCTATTCCTGCAGAGGGGGGAGGTGGTGAACTACACACCCGGTCCGGCAGGCTGGTTAAGCCGCCTGTCCGCTATGGCGATTTCGCTTAGCTGTTTAACTGTTTGCTTACCTGCTTGTAGCGCATGAGACGTGGTCGTTCAGTCACTACTGTATTGATTTGTTTCAAAGGGGAAGGATGTAGATGACTAGTGCATGTACCTTTAACATAGTGACATCACTACTACTAACCACTCCCCTTATTAGAAGTATAATTGCAACCTCCCCACCCATTGATCGCTCTCTAACTCTGGTGACAGACCACGTACAGCTAGGGCAGTAATGTTTGTGTATTATCAATAAACTAGTAGTAAAGACACGATGTGTTCATGAAACTTCTTTACATAGACCAACACAAAGTGGTGCATAACTGTGAAGTGGAAGGAAAATGATACATGGTTTTCAAATTTTTTTACAAATAAAAAACTGAAAAGTGTGGCGTGCAAAAGTATTCAGCCCCCTTTACTCTGATACCCCTAAATAAAATCCAGTGCAACCAATTGCCTTCAGAAATCACCTAATTAGTAAATAGAGTCCACTTGTGTGTAATCTAATCTCAGTATAAATACAGCTGTTCTGTGAAGACCTCAGAGGGGTATCGGCCGACGGCCTGTATAGGTCCGGTACTCTGGCACTATTCCCTGCTGTTACAAAATGATAGGAGAGAGTGGGTCTAGTGGTATGGAGGCCAGTGGAAGAGAGGATAATGAAGAAAGTGTTGAGAAGGAGTGGGAAACCGTGGGAGCACGGGTTAGTCCCAGGAAGAGCAGCCGTAAAAGAAGGAAAAACAATACTGGTGGATCGGAGAGTGAAGACAAGGAACCAGAAAAGGAAATTTCGTTAAATGTAGTGGTGAGGTTTGAAGGAGAAGGGGGAGTAAAGAAGATAGAGCCATTGAAGCTGACAAAAATAATCAGGGCCCAGGTTGGGGAAGTAAAGTACGCAAGAGTGCTGGAAGATGGAAACATGCTAATAGGGTGCAACAGTGAGGCTCAAGTTGAAAATGCAATGAAAATGAATAAGATTGACAAAACCAAAATAATCAAAGTAGTGAGAGTGGGAGAACGGAGGACGGCAGGGTGTAAAGTGGTTATCTATGGAATCTCTCTCAAAGTTAATATGAGTGAACTGGTTCAGGAACTCAGGAAGAGATGTGAATTAATTATGAATGCCAAAAGAATGACCAAAGGAGCAAAGAAAGAGGAAACCGAGTCAGTTCTGGTCGAATTCAAGACAGAATCCCTTCCAAAAGTGGTGCATTTTGGATTCATGTGATATAGCGTAAGAGAGTGCGTACTCAAACCAATGAGGTGCTTCAAATGTCAGAAATTTGGGCATATAGCTAAAATGTGCAAGGGGGTGAGGAAATGCGCAAGGTGTAGTGGGGACCATGAATATGGTCAGTGTGGAGAGGGGGTTAGACCAAAGTGCTGTAATTGTGGAGGAGAGCATAGCTTACTGGCGCTGTGAGGTGATGAAACGTGAAGCTGAAGTACAAAACATAAGAGTGAAGGAAAAGGTCTCCTATGCAGAGGCAGCAAAAAGGGCTGACCCTACAAAACAGATGAATGAAAGAAGGAGGGAACAAGATATGGGCATAATGGAGGCAATAAAAGAAAAATAAAAGATTATATGGAAAGAAAAGAAAAACCTGGTTATATTTATAGCAGGAGTAATAAATGCGACAGCAGAAGTAAAATCCAAAACAGAAAGGATCCAAATCATTGTAAAGGCTGCAGTCCACCACTTGGGCATGGCAGGATTGAAGTGGGAGGAAATACATGATGGTCTCGGTATCCAGGCGAGCCAAGAGTCAACATGTGTGGGTTAATAATATTAATGTTAATCCTACAATGGAATGCAAGAAGCTTGTTAGCCAATGGGCAAGACTTTAAGCAATTCATAGACAGTAGGAAGGAAAAACCAGATGTCGTATGTATCCAGGAAACCTGGTTGAAACCAAGTTTAGATTTTGTTCTATATGATTATGTTGCAGTGAGATGTGATTGGGGAAATGGGGGAGGAGGGGGTTGCGCAACTTTATGGTATCCCTTTTTTAATGAAAGTGGCGTAACCCGCTCCTATAGAAGTAGAATAGAAGTGATAGAAGTATGGTCTGAGAGGAGGAAAATAGTGGTGATAAATTACTATAATCCATGTAAGCGATTAGAGGTCAATAAGTTACAGGAAGTAGAAGGCCAGAGCAAATCTAATGTTATTTGGTGTGGGGACTTTAACGCACATAATACATTATGGGGCGACTTCCGGTGGCGGCATGCTTTGCTAGCAGTCGCAAATCTCTTAGCTCCGCTGAAAATCGCGATTTTTCGCGTTAAAATCGGGTCTGGAGGTCGGGACCGATTTTAAAGACTTACCGGAGTTTCATGTCGCGGTGCTGATGACGTCATCAGTAAGCGCCGTGGATTTAACGGAGGGAAATTCAGTTTAAATGAAAAATACATCTACAGGTCAGAGCCCTCAGAGGAAAGTGACAAAACAACTGCTGAAGACTCAGGAACACCAAGAAACTGCAAAACTAACCTCTGGAGTGGATTCTGGAATGGCTACACGATCTAAGACTGAGTTGATCACAAAAGAGAAAACTGAAATGGAGGAATTAAGGAACTCGGTAAGAGATTTGAAAGATGATGTGAAAGCTGGAAATTTAAACTTGATTGCTGGTAATGAAAAAATACTCGAGGGCATTGGTGCTCTGCAAAAAAAAGTTGATGATGTGCAAGAAGAGCTAACGGGGAAAATTACTAAGGTGGCAGAAGAGTCCAAAAAGATGTTTGAGGCTGTGCATGAAACTATTTCCGCAAATGCAACTGCAGTGAAAGATGTGGAAGCTGTTGTGTAAGAGATGGCTGGAGAAATGGAGGCAATGAAGTTAGAATTAGACAGTCTCAAGAGCCAATTTACAAAAGTATCTGATAAATGTGTTGAACTAGAAGCTCGCTCAAGACGTCAAAATATACGAATACGTGGAGTGAAAGAGGGAGCTGAGGGGGAAAACGCTCGTGAGTTCACTGCCAATTTAATCAAACATGTACTCAATTTACCTGAGGCACCAGTAATTGAAGAAGCACATCGACTACCTAGATTTAAACCAAGATTTCAAGGAGAACAAGCCTACCCACGACAGATTATAGTCAAACTTCGGGATATCCCAACAGTGGAAGCGCTGATGAAAAAAATTAAACACGAAGAGAACATGATGTATGGAGATGATTCTATTAAACTTCTACGGGACTACCCCTATGAGATTGTGCAAAAGAGAAGAAAGTTCTCACAGACCAGAGAAGCTCTCTACGGTGTCAAGGGCGTCATATGTGGAGTGTTTTATCCGGCTAGGATGCGTATCACTTTCAAGGGAATCTCAAAAACATTCACTAACCCGGTAGAATCCCTTAAATACGCTCAAGAAATCGTGGCTAAGGCAGTAACAAAAGAAGATTGATTACCAGACGTCATGAACTAATTAATGTGCTTATTCCCCCAACAAGAATATTAGTAGAAAAATGAAAAAAGTGAATAACACCAAGTTTTAAAAATGACTATTCGCAACAGATTTTCCACGAGACTTGTCTAGACATTATAATCTTCTCTCGAATTTAATTCAAGGACATGCGATGCTTAAACCAGGAAACATTGATAACAGAAGAATGCAGATCTGCTGAAGCTGAGAGAGAGTGAAAAACATCACATGGCTTACATATTTTTACAGACTCTTACAAAGTATAGAGAATTATTAGTAATTAATAACTAACAATACTAATACATAAACTGATATTGATAAATATGTGTTATAACGCAGATAACATTGTAATCTCACAGGTTCCGCAGCTCGAGTGGGGAGGGGAAGAAACTCAGGCACCTGGCTTAATTCCAGGAGCCTGACTCTGGTTAACCCTTTCAACGAACAGCTCACTTTTAACAATACTAAAACCAATTACAAATAGTTAAGAGATAAAGAGAGAGGAATATATGTAACTGAATATTTGATTAGATTTGATAAGTCGGAATGAAACATATATATATATATACTGCAATGGGATGAAAAAACGGTACCTACCCCCTTGGTTATGAGTAATAAATTCAGCGGGGCTAACCTCATAACAGCTACGCCGGAAGCAATATTGATGTCATATCCCACAGACGAGTGGGCCACTCACTACGGTGTCGGAAATCCAGACACCGTACATTTATTCTATATACTTTTTTTTTTTATCACAATATGTCACATTTATGTGTTTTTTTTGCAAGGACAATCGCAGAGGGGAACTACCAAGAAAGTCTATAATATAAATGCTTCCAAAACAACCAGAGTCCTGAGGTATGGATGCACCATAATAAGTAAGGTCATTAAAATTGGTAAAAATGTATGACGATAATCAAAGGAAAATGGGAGGAGTCACACTATGTAGTTGGAATATAAGGGGTATTAATGAACCTATTAAAAGGGGCAAGATACTAGCTCAGTTGAAAGCATACAACACGGACATTTCGTTCCTACAGGAAACGCATCTTAAACATCAAGATCAGACGAGATTGAGGGCTAACTGGATAGGCCAAACATTTCACTCTTCGTTCACTTCTAAATCTAGAGGTACTGCAATTATTATCCGTAAAGGAATTCCATTTAAATCAAAGAATACTATTTCAGATAAGGAAGGGAGATATCTTATAGTAGCAGGAGAGATCAATAATACGCCAATTACGCTGGTAAATATATATGCGCCCAACTTTGATAACCCTCAATTTTTTAATAAAATTCTGAATATAATTGCAGAATTTAATTATCAAAATGTTATAATTGGAGGAGACTTCAACTGTGTTTTAGACCCTTATTTAGATAAATCGATGCAAAAACAAAAAGGTAATATGAAATCTAAAACCAGTGAACTCTTACATACATATATGGAAAACACAAATATAGCAGATGTATGGAGGATTGCAAATCCGACGGGAAGGGACTACTCGTTCTATTCAACGGTGAATAAAACATATTCACGGATAGACTATTTTCTTGTGGATACAAAATTAATTACACACACTATGAATCCTAAATACCACATTAATGCGATTTCAGATCACTCTCCTTTAACCTTTGTTTTAAAATTAGAAGGAATGTCTATGAATAAATCGTTTTGGAGGTTTAATTCGCAACTTTTAAAAGACCCACAAGGGAGTATATATCTAAAAAAACAGATGGACTTATTCTTTGAGATAAATGATACACCAGATATATCCCCCACGCTATTATGGGAATCCTTTAAAGCATTTATTAGAGGAGTCATTATTTCATTTCAAGCTTATCAAAATAAAAAGAATAAGAAAGAACAAAGACATTTAGAAGAACAAATAAAACAATTAGATACAGATAATGCTAAAGATCCAACTATGGATAAACATAATAAAATCCTATTATCGAAATTCAAGCTGAATAAATTATTGTCAGAGAAAGTTATAACACTATTCCAAGTTACAAAACAAGAACACTTTGAATTCGGGGACAAACCCCACAAACTCTTAGCACGCCAGTTGAAAAAACGGGAAAAAGAGAATGCAATACTAAAGATTAAATCAGATAGTGGGGAATTATTAACATTACCCAAAGATATCAATAAAAGATTTGCTCAATTTTACGAAAATCTATATACATCTAAAACGTCAATAGATAATAATAAAATTTCAGAATTTCTGGAAAATTGTAACCTCCCAAAATTAGAATTGAGGGAACAAGAGGAACTGGGAGCAACAATTACTTCTAAGGAGATAGAAGACACAATAAAAACACAAAAGAATGGCAAAACACCAGGACCAGACGGATTCAGTAGTGAATTCTATAAAGCCTTTTACGATATAGTTACCCCACGATTACAGAAAATGTATACATACGCTTTTAAAGAGCAAAGCTTACCCGAAACATTAGCAGAATCAACGATCACATTAATACTTAAAAAAGACAAAAACATAGAAGAACCAGGCTCATATAGAGCTATTGCTTTGTTAAATACGGATCAAAAAATAATAGCGAAAACACTAGCCAGTAGACTAAGCAGGTACGTTAGTAGATTAATAAATGGAGATCAAACAGGATTTATACCTAAGAGACACTCATTCAATAATCTGAGACGTTTGCTTAACATAATGCACTCACATAAATCTCACGACCAAGAGTTATCTATTATCAGAATACCGGAGAGGCGGAAGGAAGCAATCATTGTGCCTATTAGAAAACCAGGGAAAGATGCAAGTAATCCAGTAAATTATAGACCTATAGCTTTAACAGCACACATGTGTAAACTGATGGAAAGAATGGTAAATGAAAGATTAATGCATCTAATGGATGACAAAGGTATAGTGGCTAATTTTCAGAGTGGATTTAGAAAAGGAAGAGGTACTAATGATCCAGTTCTGCGCTTGGAAGATGATATAAGGAAAGCACGTCAAAAAAGAATCTGTAGTTACCATATTTTTTGATGTAGAGAAGGCTTACGATATGGTGTGGAGAGGTCTTCTAATAAAGCTGCATTTAATGGGAGTAGGAGGAAATATTTTTAACTGGATAATGGATTTTCTCAACGGTAGAAGTATACAAGTTAAAATAGGGTCAGACATCTCTAGTAAATGTGTAATCTAAAAAATGAACTCCCCTGGGAAGTGCAATAAGCCCGATCTTATTCTGAATCATGGTCAATGATATATTTACAAACATTCAACCAGAGATGGGGCGATCATCTTTGCAGATGATGGCAGCTTATGGAGAAGGGGGAGGAATATAGATTTTATTGTGGAAAAAGTACAGCAAGGGATAGCCCAGGTGGAAGAGTGGGGAGGGAAATGGGGTTTTAAATTCTCTATAGAGAAGACAAAGATAATGGTTTTCGCAAAGAAAAAAATTAAAGAGGATGTCCAGTTAAAACTATACGGCAACAATTTGGAAAGAGTAAAAGATTTCCGTTTCCTGGGGATTCATTTTGACTCCAGATTAACATGGAGGGTCCACATTACAAAAATAATTGAAAAATGCAAAAAAGCCATCAATGTAATGAGATGCTTGGCAGGTTTAGAGTGGAGAGAAGATGTATTATCTCTTAAACGTATTTATGTATTGTAGATGGTTATGCATGAAACCATATATGTAGTTACCTCATTACCATATTGACACTCCCACATTTTGTAGTATAACTGTAGTATCTGCATGCACCCTCCCCTGTAGGTTCCAGTACGTGTGTAGACCAGTTGTGGTTAGTGCCGGAACGTGTGTGATTAGTATCTTAATAAAGACATAGTTGAAGGACTAAGGACTATATTCCTTTACGTGGTGTCAGAACCTGTAAATCTGCGCCTCTCGTACATCGGGTTTTATTTAGTTTTTTGAGTGTGTGTGTGCAAGGATGGCTTCGTCTTGTCGCAAGCCTTCCCCGTTAGTTTTTGATGCCGACATCGTGGAGCGATGGGACACATTTGTCATGGATTACAATCACTATGTTAACATTGCACACCACAATGATCCTCCTGCTCTCAGAGCATCTCTGCTACTGAATCTCGCTGGACCAGATGCCATGAGGAGGGCTAATTTGTTTGAGTACCGTCCAGCGGTCCTGGATGCGGATGACCAGGTTGTTGAGCCAGCCGAATCTCCGGACGACCCAGTTTGTCTATTGAGGAAGTTCACAGAGATTTGCGACCTTCCTTCGAATCGCATTTTGGAGCGAGCTCGTTTTTTTTCTCGCAAGCAACAGCCTGAGGAACCTGTGGAATGTTTCATTGCCGACCTCCGCCATCTATCCCAGCGCTGTCGTTTTGGTGAGTTGCGTGACCAGCTCACGCGGGACATATTAGTTACTGGCATGCGTGACCAGAAGCTGCGGTCTGATTTATTAAGGAGGCCTGACCTCACGTTAAACGAAGCTGTGCATGCTTGCCGCATTGCTGAGGTCGTTACTCCGTTCAGTGGGGAGAGAGGATCTGGGAACCGTGCCGTCGGTGTGGCTGCTCTGTCTGTGCCGCGGCGGGCACCTAACAATTTTAAACCACAGCCTCGCCCAGCTCCTGCCCCTCGCCCTCAGAGTGCCAGAAAGTGCACCAATTGCGGGTATGGACATTTGCCACAGTCTCCTTGCCCTGCTATCGGAAAAGCCTGCAACTATTGCAGAAAGCAAAATCATTTTGCGCCGGTCTGCCGTTCCCGTGGGAACGCTGCTCAGCCACCTCGGCAGGTGTTCAGCAATCTCCAGAGGATTGAAAGTGTCCTTGATTCACAGTACGACGAGGAGTCAGCCCCCGAGTCAGACTCCAGCATCTCTATGGGGGATGCCAGTGTTTACGCTCTGCTGCACAACCAGACTCAACTCCCTGATCCATCGGTGCTAGTCACTGTCAATAACAAGACCTTCACTGCGAAGTTGGATACGGGTGCGAAGGTCAGCGTAATTTCAACATCGCTCTTCCACCAGATAAGGTCTAATTAACAACTGACTGCGGATCGCTCTGTGCTGCGAGCATACGGAGGGGAGGAACTGACACCTGTGGGGAGGGTAACTTTCCACTGCAAGCTACAGAAGACATCTCGTGACTTATCGTTTTTTGTATTGGATTGTGATTGTGTGCCTCTACTGAGTAATCAGGCTTGCCAAGATCTGGGCCTGGTTGCTTTCGACAGTACAGTCCATGAGGTACGGGTGGTGTTGGACCCTGTCTCTGAATACCCAGACCTTTTTGATGATCAGCTTGGTAAGCTGCCGCTCGTTTATAAAATTGCCACAGATTCCTCCATTACTCCAGTGTGCCGCCCGTCCCATAGGGTTTCTTTCGCGATGAAAGACAAAGTCAAAGCTATGCTGGACAAAATGGTGAACTTGGGGGTGCTAGAAGCTATCAGTGAGCCCACTAGCTGGGTGTCCACGATGGTTGCTACCCTAAAAAAAGGAAAGAACGAAATCCGGGTCTGTATCAACCCGAAGGATTTGAACACTGCCATCAAAAGGCCCCACTACCCTATGAGGACTGTCGAGGACGTTGCTGCCCAGGTTGGTCAAGCCACCGTATTTTCTGTTCTTGATGCCAGAAGTTCGTTTTGGCAGATTCCACTGCACAGTCAGTCGACTGATTTGACAGCTTTCGCAACGCCATTTGGGAGGTACAAGTTTCTCAGAATGCCTTTCGGGATAAGCTCGGCCAGCGAAGTTTTCCAGCGCTCTATGGAGCAATTGTTTGCCGGGCTACCATGTGCCATCATTGTCGATGACATCCTAGTGTATGGCAGGGATGTCGCGGAACACGACCTAAATCTCCGGCGGGTCCTCGACCGTGCTCGCCAGATAAACCTCAAACTAAACCCATCCAAATGCAGGTTCCGACTGTCTGAGGTGTCCTATGTTGGTCACATTTTTACCTCTCAAGGTCTGAAGCCCGACCCTACAAAAACTGCTGCCATCTCCGAGTTCCCTGCACCTGTGGATGTCGCTGGTCTGCAGCGGTTTCTCGGGATGGTAAACTATCTGAGCAAGTTTGTTCCGCGTCTCAGCAAGCTCAGTGCGCCGTTGCGCCTCCTGACAAAGAAGGATGTTGCCTGGTCATGGAGTCCGCAGCACCAACAGTCATTTGACAACTTAAAGAAAATGCTGGTCAATACACCGGTGCTCCGATTTTTCGATCTCCGACTCCCAATTGTGGTGACCTGCGATGCCTCTCGTTTTGGCCTCGGTGCAGCCTGCATGCAACTTTGTGATGGGGATTCTCTGCTGCCTGTCTCGTTTGCCTCTCGCACCATGACTGACACGGAACAAAGGTATGCTCAAATTGAAAAGGAGCTCCTGGCTGTGGTGTTTGCGTGCTCAAAGTTTTGGGACTTTCTCTTTGGTGTGCGGTTCACGGTAGAAACAGACCACCAGCCGATGGTTACAATATTGAACAAGCCCATTCATGCTGCCCCGGCCCGTCTGCAGCGGATGATGTTACAGCTACAGCGGTTTGAATTCGACATTGTGTACAGGAGGGGCACCGAAATGCATGTGGCCGATGCCCTGTCGAGGGCACCTCAGTCTTCCTGTGCCCAGCATCCTTACGAGCAAGCTGACCTGCATGTTCTCAATGTTCGGGCCCCAGATCGGTATGGCGACTATGCTTAGCATTATGATGTTCGATAATTGATACTGTCATTATATTGCAGGTTTGTGTAATTACCCTGTTGCTGTTTATCTTACGGGAAAGGATGTAGATGGTTATGCATGAAACCATATATGTAGTTACCTCATTACCATATTGACACTCCCACATTTTGTAGTATAACTGTAGTATCTGCATGCTCCCTCCCCTGTAGGTTCCAGTACGTGTGTAGACCAGTTGTGGTTAGTGCTGGAACGTGTGTGAGTAGTATCTTAATAAAGACATAGTTGAAGGACTACGGATGACGTCTATATTCCTTTACATGTATCACTGATCAGATCCAGACTAGAGTATGGCAGCATAGCTTATGGGTCAGCATCTAAGTCAGTGTTGTCCGAGTTGGACAAAGTCCAAGCGGAAGCTCTAAGAGTCTGTATAGGAGGTGTGCGGACGTCACCTGTATGTGCACTACAGGTGGAAACTGGGGAGATGCCGTTGAGACTGCGCCGCAGACAACTAATGGCTAATTACTGGTTAAGCCTTAAGGGTCATGGAGAGAACCAGCCAACAAAACAGGTAGTACAGGAGTGCTGGGAGAGAGCAGTGGCTCAGTCTGGAAGCTTCGGCTGGGTTGGAGGAGTTGTGGCAAGAGACATGGGAGTAGAGGACAAAGAGTTCTGCCCTACAGTATTGTGGCCATCTGTGCCAATATGGTTACTGAACATCCCAAAAGTTGATCTGGAGATATGGGAGGCAAAAAGGAGGAACAACAATTCTGACCTAAAGACAGAATATAATAACCATATAGATAATAGATACAGGGAACACCTCTTAATTTTCACAGATGGATCAAAGGGCCCAGTAGCTGAAACAACAGGGGCGGCTGTGGTAGTCCAGGGGATGAATATTGAGCTTTGCAAAAGAACAAATAACTATTTGACAGTATATACAGTGGAACTTTACGCTATTTTGATGGCAGTTCGGTGGATAGAACAGGTGCAACCATGTAAAGTATTAATATGTAGCGACTCATTATCTGCAATCCAGAGTATTGGGTCTGGTGCATCCCATAGGCGACCTGACCTAGTGTATGAAATCCTGCTACTATTAAGCCAAGTGACAAGGAGGGGCAGTGACGTGACTTTGTTGTGGGTCCCAGCACACATTGGTGTTCTAGGAAATGAAAAGGTGGATAAATTAGCAAAGGAGGCTTTAAAAAAAAGAAACATAGAGGTAAACTTACAATTATCCAAATCTGAAGGAAAACACATTGTGTGGAAGAAAATAAATCAGGAATGGCAACTATATTGGGAACAGGAGACAAAGGGGAGACACCTCGATTCGCTACAAAACAGAGTGGGCATTACAGCAAGAAGAGGGGGGAACAGGAGGGAACAGGTAGTATTAGCAAGATTGAGGATAGGACACACTCACCTGAACAGCACATTAAAAATATTGGGAAAACACCCTACTGGGCTGTGTGAGGAATGCCATCAGCCGGAAACAGTTCAGCATGCCCTAGTTGCATGTAGGAGGTATGAGACAGAAAGAGGAATTATGACCAGTGAAATGAAGAAAATTGGAGTGACAGAAATATCAGTGAAGAACATTCTAGAGTGTGGAGGGAAAGGAAAAGGAGTAAAGGTGTTGTTTGGTTTCTTGAGGGCCTCTGGCCTTATAAAAAGGATCTAATGTAAAGACACGAGTACTGTGGAATGAAGCCAGAAGGTGGCAGCAATGCAACATTGCGGATGCCGGCTGCCGTAAAACTCCAAAGAAGAAGAAGGCCTCAGAGGTTTGCTAGAGAACATTAGTGAACAAACAGCATCATGAAGCCCAAGGAACACGCCAGACAGGTCAGGGATAAAGTTGCGGAGAAGTTTAAAGCAGGGTTAGGTTATAAAAAAATATCCCAAGCTTTGAACATCACACGGAGCACTGTTCAATCCATCATCCAAAAATGGAAAGAGTATGGCACAACTGCAAACCAACCATGACATGGCCATCCATCTAAACTGACAGGCCGGGCAAGGAGAGCATTGATCAGAGAAGCAGCCAAGAGGCCCATGGTAACTCTGGAGGAGCTGCAGAGATCCACAGCTCAGGTGGGAGAATCTGTCCACAGGACAACTATTAGCCGTGCACTCCACAAATCGGGCCTTTATGGAAGAGTGGCAAGAAGAAAGCCATTGTTGAAAAAAAGCCATAAGAAGTCCCGTTTGCAATTTGCCACAAGCCATGTGGGGGACACAGCAAACATGTGGAGGAAGGTGCTCTGGTTTGATGAGACCAAAATTGAAGTTTTTGGCCTAAATGCAAAAACGCTATGTGTGGCGGAAAACTGACACTGCACAACACCCTGAACACACCATCCCCACTGTGAAACATGGTGGTGGCAGCATCATGCTGTGGGGATGCTTTTCTTCAGCAGGGACAGGGAAGCTGGTCAGAGTTGATGGGAAGATGGATGGAGTCAAATACATGGCAATCTTGGAAGAAAACCTGTTAAGAGTCTGCATAAGACTTGAGACTGGGGCGGAGGTTCACCTTCCAGCAGGACAACGACCCTAAACATACAGCCAGAGCTACAATGGAATGGTTTAGATCAAAGCATATTCATGTGTTAGAATGGCCCAGTCGAAGTCCAGACCTAAATCCAATTGAGAATCTCTGGCAAGACTTGAAAATTGTTATTCACAGATGCTCTCGATCCAATCCGACTGAGCTTGAGCTATATTGCAAAGAAGAATGGGCAAAAATGTCAGTCTCTAGATGTGCAAAGCTGGTGGAGACATACCCCAAAAGGCTTGCAGCTGTAAATGCAGCGAAAGGTGGTTCCACAAAGTATTGACTCACTGAATACTTTTGCACACCACACTTTTCAGTTTTTTATTTGTAAAAAAATTTGAAAACCATGTATCATTTTCCTTCCACTTCACAATTATGCACCACTTTGTGTTGGTCTATCACATAAAATCCCAATAAAATACATTTACGTTTGTGGTTGTAACATGACAAAATGTGGAAAAGTTCAAGGGGTATGAAAACATTTGCAAGCCACTGTAAGTCAAACCAGTTCCTTAGGGAACGCACCAGACGGCCTCACATACTGGTGGGAGGAATGTTTAAATATTTTTTGAAAGAATGGTGTTGGGTCACAACAGATCCATTTGTACTGCACAGTATAGAAGGGTTCAAAATTGAGTTAATTTTGAATTCATCACCACCCACAACACATCCAAATGTTCGCACATATGTTTTCTCTCAACAATAAACTATGGATATACAGGAGATAGGAACTTTATCTGACAAAAATGTCATTGAGAGGTCACATTCAGAACCTCACCAATTCATATCCAATATATTCTCAAAAGAGAAAAAAGATGGAGGGGTCCGCATCATTCTGGTTCTTACAGAACTCAATACATACGTGCAATATAAACATTTCAAAATGGACATCTAACTGAAATGGTTATGAGTGATTTGTGAGAAAAAGCCAGTATCACAAAGAGATTTTCAGTTGAATTTCCAATGTCAGAAAAACGCACTTCTATGTGTACGTCCGACCACGTGGTGTTTTTTGATTAGTACAAGGTCATTATGGTGTTTGTACTATATTTATATCTATAATTGCTTTCTTCTCAGTAGATGTCACATATTGGTCAAATAAAAATTCCTTGTTTGTAATTATTTTTCCATTGGCAACTCATTGAAGTTTACTTGAATGTCTCAACGACATAACGGCCTGGATGGCTCTGAACTTTTTAAATTTTAATGATAAAAAGACGTAAGTAATGGTTTTTGGCGGCACCACTGGGCCCCCCCCCCCTGTAGATCTGGGCTCCCTGGCCCAGTATATCAGACCAAGCATCACAAACCTAGGGGTTAAAGTGGACCCTGAGCTTAAATTTGACAGTCAGATCAAGGCTGTTGTTAAATCAAGCTTTTTCCATTGGAGGCAGCTGGCCAAAATAAAGCCAATTCTGTCAAGGCAGCACTTTGAGACGGTAATCCACGCCTTTGTTACCACTCGGCTGGATTACTGCAATGCACTGTATGTGGGGGTTAGTGGGTCCTCCATCGCCCGTCTCCAGATGGCACACAATGCAGCTGTACGTCTTTTAACTGGCACACGTAAACATGAGCACATTTCGCACATTTTAGGCTCACTCCACTGGTTGCCTATTCAGTTTAGGATCCATTTTAAATTTATTTTATTTGCTTTTAAATCCCTGAATGGTCTTGCCCCACCCTACCTATCTGAGCTTCTACACCCTTGTACACCCGCCCGCTCTCTCAGGTCAGATAATCAGCTGCTCCTGAGTGGGCCTAAACCTAAGCTGAAGCTCAGAGGCGACCGTGCCTTTGCTGTGTCGGCACCCAAATTATGGAACGATCTGCGTCTCCACATAAAACAGGCCTCTTCTCTGTCTGTTTTTAAATCACTTCATAAAACCCATCTCTTCTCCGTGGCCTTTGATACCCAGTAAGATGTCGATTTTATTTATTTACTTGATTTAATTTCTTATTTTTTGATTTCTTTTATTCCGTGGCTATTATTTTTACTCATGTTTTATGTCTTTTAATTTATTGTTGTATTTCATATGTAATTTTTGCGCCTCATGTGAGCTGTTATGGTGTCTGCTTATGATGTCTTGTTTATTCTTCTGTACAGCACTTTGGTCAACATTGGATGTTTTAAAGTGCTTAACAAATAAAGTTGGATTGGATTGGATATATGGTGAGTTGCCTCCGTTGAATTCTTCTACTGCGGAGCCTGAAGACTATGTCCTTATAAAGAACTGGTAATGAAATGGTTGGAGGTTCGCTGGGAAGGACATTACCAGGTTCTCCTAACGACTCCAACAGCAGTAAATGTAGAAATGCATGGGTGCTTTGTAGATGGCTAGTGCATGTGCCTTTAACATAGTGACCTCACCACCACTAACCACTCCCCCTATTAGGTGTATAATTGCATGCTTCCCACCCATAACTCTCTCTCTCTCTAGCTCCGGTGACAGACCACGTACAGCTAGAGCAGTAGTGTTTGTGAACTGTTAGTAAACTAATAGTTAAGACACAATGTGTTGTTGAGACTTCTTTACAACCCTGCACTGCAAAGTCCTGGAGGCCTCTCGGCCCCTCACTTTCTACCTGCTAGACACCGACAACGCCGTTTTTTTTTTCTTTCTTGCTGCCTTGTGTGACGTTCCCACCAACTGCATTTTAGAGCGTTTTAAAATGTTTAGCCGACGTCAAAACCCCGACGAGTCGGTCAACAACTATATCGCCGCCTTGAGACACATGGCCCGACGTTGTCGCCTGGATGCCCTGACCCCCGAACAGGTGACCCGGGATATCCTAGTCTACGGCCTCCGTGATGCTAAGCTAAGAGCAGAACTTCTGCGGAAGCCCGAACTGTCTCTGGAAGAGGCTCTGCACGCCTCCCGCATGGCTGAGGCTGTCGCCTCCACCCTGCCGCCCGATGACCATGACATTAATTTTGCCTCTGCCGCCGGCCGGCGGCAGGATGTTGCCCCGCGGCGGCGGCAACAGGGTCCTCCCGCACCCAGGTCCGGCGTCGCTCGCCGCTGCCCCAACTGCAACTTTGCCACCCATCAGTTCAATGTGTGCCCTGCCTTGGGGAACGGTCCGAGTCGTTTGTGTATGCTGCTGGTGAAGATGCCCGTGACCCGGTATGTCTCATAGCTAAGTTCACTGCCTCGGGGCTGAAGCCCGACCCGGAGAAAACTGCTGCTGTCTCCGGGATGTCCCCTCCCACCGATGTGCCCGGGCTGCAGCGTTTCCTGGGCATGGTGAATTATCTGGGGAAGTTTATCCCTGACCTCAGCGAACTGAGTGCACCCCTGAGGGAGCTCATCAAGAAGGACACTGCCTGGGCTTGGTTCCCGCAACACCAACATGCCTTCGACGTCCTGAAGTCCCGGCTGGTCAGTACCCCCACCCTCAAATTCTTTGACCTACAGCGTCCCATCATTCTCACCTGTGACGCTTCCAAGTTTGGTTTGGGTGCCGCTTGCCTGCAGCTCCAAGATGGCCGGCAGCTGCCTGTTTCCTATGCGTCCCGCACCATGACCCCTGCCGAGCAGCGCTACGCTCAAATTGAAAAGGAACTCCTTGCTGTGGTGTTTGCTTGCTCAAAGTTCAAAGACTACATTCTGGGCAACACCTTCACGATTGAAACCGACCACCAGCCGCTGGTGACCATTCTGAACAAGCCGATCCACGCTGCTTCTTCCAGGCTGCAGCGTATGATGCTGCAGCTGCAGCGGTTTACCTTTACTATCGTCTATCGCAAAGGCAAGGACATGTTCGTTGCCGACACGCTGTCCCGCGCACCACTGCCGTCCTCTGCACGCCACCCCTACGAGTCGTCAGACCTAATGGTGCTTAACGTCAACTTTGTGCCTTCGCAGCAGATCCAGTCCCTCATTTCCCACACCGCCAAGGATCCAGCCCTGCAGCAACTATCCGACGTCATCAACCGGGGTTGGCCTGAGCGCCGTTCATCCTTGCCGGCCAGTGTAGTCCCATATTTCCTGGTCCGCGACGAACTCGTCCTGCACGACGGCGTGGTGGTGAAGGGGCACAAGGTTGTTGTGCCCGAAGCTCTGCGGAACGCCTATTTTAAATCTGCCCACAACGGTCATCCTGGGGCCGAGGCCACTCTGTCCAGTGCCCAGAGCCAGTTCTACTGGCCCAGCATGGCCCACGACATCCGGGAGTGGGTCTCTGCATGCCCTACTTGCAACAGCCTTGCTCCACATCAACAACGTCAGCCGCTTCTGCAACAACCTGCCCCTGAACTCCCCTGGATGGCGGTCGCCACTGACATTTTCGAGTGGCGTGGCAAACACTTCCTGGTCCTCGTTGACTCTTATTCTAACTGGTTTGAAGTCGACCAGCTCCACTCACTCTCCTCCTCAGCTGTCATCGGGAAGCTGCGCTGCCACTTCGCCACTTTCGGCTCCCCTGCTCGCCTTCAATCTGACAATTCACCAGTGCCGAGTTCCAGCGTTTCGCTTCCAAATGGAACTTCAAGCATTATACCAGCAGTCCCGAGTACCCGCAAAGCAACGGCCTGGCGGAACGTGCTGTCCGCAGTGCTAAGGACTTGCTGGAGCACTGCCGGCTGTCCAAGTCCGATTTCCACCTGGCCCTCCTAAATCTCCGCAACATCTCCCGAGACTCTGCCCTGGGCTCGCCAGCTCAGCGGCTGATGGCTCGCAAGACTCGCCCCCCTCTCCCTGTTGCCCAACAGTCCCTTGCACCCACCGTTCTCCAGCCCGCTGCTGTCCAGGAGCGTATTGCCGCTAAACACGACGTGCAGAAGCGCTCCCACGACCGCTCCTGCCGCCCCCTGCCGCATCTGTTCCCGGCCAAATCGTCCGGATGCAGACTGCCTCTGGTCACTCCAAACTCACCACGGTGGTTGGCGATGCTGGTTCCCCCCGGTCCTACTTGGTTGACTACGACGGCGTCATCTATCGCCGCTCCCGCCAGCATCTGCTGCTCGTTAACGAGCCCCCTCCTCCGCCTGCTGCTCCCTTCTCCCCTCTCTTGCCCGAAGCACCTCCGGCTGTTCCACGGATGCCCCGATCCCTGCCTTCTCAGTTGTTCCAGCCGCCGTCTCCGCCTCCCAGCCCTCGTTCTCCCTCCACCCCGCCTGCGGCTGTTTCAGTGCCCGTTCCGCTGTCTTCGCCTGCCGCCACTCCCCCTGGTTCCCCGGTTCGCTCGCCCGCCCCGGCTCCGGCTCCTGCTGTTCCTGCAGGGGGAGGAGGTGGCGAACATCGCACCCGGTCTGGCAGGCTGGTTAAGCCGCCTGTCCGGTATGGGGATTTCGCTTAGTTCTTTAACTGTTTGTTTACCTGCTTGTAGCGCATGAGACGTGGTCGCTCAGTCACTACTATATTGCTTTGTTCTAAGAGGAAGGATGTAGATGGCTAGTGCATGTGCCTTTAACATAGTGACCTCACCACCACTAACCACTCCCCCTATTAGGTGTATAATTGCATGCTTCCCACCCATAACTCTCTCTCTCTCTAGCTCTGGTGACAGACCACGTACAGCTAGAGCAGTAGTGTTTGTGAACTGTTAATAAACTAATAGTTAAGACACAATGTGTTGTTGAGACTTCTTTACATGCTTCTCCACCACTACAAGAGTATCAGTGGTAGAGTAGGCTGTTAACTGAGAGTCCCCGACCACCGGACACTTTGCTTCTCCCCCACCTCCCCCACCCCCCCAGTCTGGATCATCAAGCGGAATGATGACAAATTTGATGCACTTGCCTCCCCTTCATCCCCTATCCCCGGCAGTCCCATTCCCGGGAGGGTGGGAGTTTATCTCAGTTTAGTCTGGGGTAGTTTCATTTTACAATGCGATAACAAGTTCCATCTCCACAGTTTCACTGGGAATAAATACACGGGGAAACTTTATCCTTTCTTCGGGACGTGATGAAAACCGGTTGAGAATCTACTCCGGCTCCACTTCGGGTGTGTAAAGGGGTCGGGTCCCAGGACAAGGGTCGGGTCCTGACACAAGCTGGCCCCCTCCCCCAAGCAAAACCTGAAATGACGCCCCTGTTTGACAACTTTGGCACCTAAAAATTTAGCACTGCAACATCTGTAGGAATGAACCTACATCTGTGGTTCATTCCTGCATAATTTGAATGTGATGGTTACACTGCAGTTCTCCTTCCGTGCTCTGCGGTCTACTCTGGCTGTGATGCGCTGGCACCAGCAGGACCTCACTTTGACTCTCCCGAAACTTCGGACCACACTCCCCCAGACCTGCAATGGACCACAACTCTACTTCATCCAACGGCAGATCCACGCCTTCAACAAACGCTTCCTGGCCCACCTGGACTCAACCAAGGGCCGTAAACTCGCCCGCCTCCAGGGTGCTCCTGCCACCGAAACTCCGCGACATGGACCTCCTGCAGGGCCCGGGCCCCAACACTGGCCCCGCGCCGTATGCCTGAACACCACCAGGCCGATTCCCACGACGCCATCTTTGCCACGAGGAGCAGCACCAGCACTCACCGTCTCCCTGAGTGACCTCAGGCTCGGATCATCGAAGACAACGCTGTTGCCAACCTCCACGTGGCCGACCTTCACCTACCCACCGATAACGCCGAACCTCGCTGCCTCACCAGTCACTCTGACTATCGCCCCCTCACCAATAACGCCAACCCTCGCTACCTCCTCGATTCCTCCAACAATTGCCACCAAAACGGGACCGCCGAATCCCGCCACCTCATCAGGACATCCGAACTTCACCGCCTCACCTGGACTGCCGAACTTCGCCGCCTCACCGGGTCCGCCGAACCTCGCAGCCTCACCGGGTCCGTCAACCCTCGCCACCTCACCGGGTCCGTCAACCCTCGCCACCTCACCGGGTCCGTCAACCCTCGCCACCTCACCGGGTCCGTCAAACCTATCCCCCTCACCGGGTCCGTCAAACCTCGCAGCCTCACCGGGTCCATCAAACCTCGCCACCTCACCGGGTCCGTCAACCCTCGCAGCCTCACCGGGTCCGTCAAACCTCGCAGCCTCACCGGGCCCGCCTTACAAGCCATCCGCTGGAAAAGTGTGTGTATAATTGATCACTTCACATATGTAGTTAATATTATTGTAAATGTTATTAATATTAATGTAAATTGCTGCTCAATAAAATGGCGTTGTGTCATACCCATGTGACACTACGCTTTTTTCGCAGAGTGTCGCATCTTGCTCTGCTCTATAATCTTTGGTGGTAAGGTGGACCTGGAAGAATATGCCTCATCTGTCACCAGCTATATCAGCAAGTGCATCGATGATGTTACCACCACCAGGAAAATCACCACACACCCCAACCATAAACCCTGGCGGAATGAAGAGGTACGATCTCTTCTGAAGGCACGGGACTCAGCACTCAGGCTGGGAGATGCATCGGCGCTGAGAGCAGCGAGGAGGAGGCTGGACGCTGGAATTAAAAGATCAAAAGACAACTAAGCTCTCAAAATCCATAGTCATTTCTCCACCAATGACCCCCAGAGCATGTGGAAGGGCATCAAGGCCATCACAGAGCACAAGAAAATGAATGCTGCATGACCCAGGGACCCATCTCTTCCTGATGCCTTGAACCTCAATGAGTTCCCTGTCCTCCACGATGTGGAGCTCTTCTTCCGTCTCCTCTGACTTCAAGCTTTTTTCCATGGGAAGGACTCCCCACCCCCTCGTGTTGACCCCTTCTCCTGTCTCCAACCGACCCCCACCTCATGGCCATCTACCTGCATTTGACCATTTTATTTTAAACTGCTGGCGAGACATCAACCACCTCAACTTCTCCACTCCCCTTTCTCACTCTATCCTATCCCCATCTGAACGTACAGCCCTCCACTCACCCTGCAACAACCCAGACTGGGTGATTAAACCTGCCGACAAGGGAGGTGCCGTGGTAGTCTGGCGCGCTCATCTCTACAAGTCTGAGGCCAGGGGGCAACTCTCAGGCACATCCTCCTACTTATCCTTGGACCATGACCATTCAGACAAGCACCAGGCCATTATCTTAAACACTATCACTGGCTTCATCACTTCCGGCTTCCTGCCCTCCCAAGCCTCCAACCTCATCGTTCCCCAGCCCCGCACATCCACAAACCTAACTGTCCTGGCAGACCCATTGTTTCTGCTTGTTCTTGTCCCACCGAACTAATTTCCACATACCTCGATTCCATCCTATCCCCCTCTTTGAGGTGGGTCAGTTGATTGTGACTTTATTTAACAGTCTACGAAATGCAAGTTACTATAAAATTATTATCAAAGGAGAAGATGTGGTATGTGCCTCCTGAAATTTGTTGTCTCTTCTCCTAATAATCTGAGGGGTAACTTTATCACACAAAGGGTAATGGGTGTATGGAACGAGCTGCCAGAAGAGGTAGTTGAGGCTGGGAATATCCCAACATTTAAGAAACCGTTAGAAAGGTACATGGATAGGACAGGTTTGGAGGGATATGGATCAAACGCAGGCAGGTGGGACTAATGTACCTGGGACATGTTGGCCGGTGTGAGCAGCAAGTTGGGCAGATAGGCCTATTTCCACATTGTATCACTCTATAATCTTTAGAAAATTAAATAGTGCATGTCCAGAATTCAGCTGAATCTGGACGACATTCAGTGTAGGCTGAACAGTGACAAGTAACATTCATACAACGAAGTATCAAAGATCAGCTCCAAGAAGAGAGAATTAAACCGCATATAGTTGGTTCATTCACATTAGCATTGCCAAGACACACCAACATTCTGGGGTCGTCACTGGCCAGAAACTCAAACACAATTACTGTGGCTACAAGAGCTGGTCAGTGATTGTAGTAACTTATCTACTCATGTCCCAAAGTTTTCAACTAGATGCAAGGTAGGAGCTTGATAGGATTCTATCCATTTGCATCAAATAATGCACCTCCAACAGCATTCCCATAGTTGAGATCATTAGTGAAAGCAGCCCATTTGTTTTGCATTCCACTGAAACAAGCTAGATATTCTTTCCCCACACCTCCATTCTGCTAGGACTAGCTTGTATAACTCACTTGCAGGTCAAGAAGTCAACAGGATAATATCACATGTACTATGAGGTAGGTTTTCTCTCATTTGTGGGACGATGAAGGGAGCCAAGAGGCCATCTCCACTTAAAAACTCATCTCTGCAGCAATTATGCCTTTCAAAGTACGCTCTGGTGCACAAGCATGTAGATAAAGTGTGGCACGCAGGGAAGACTTTGTTCTTAAAAACAAATAGCATGGAGGAAGGATTTGTAAGAACAAATAAATAATTGGGAAAATACCACAGCTGAGAAAGGTGGGTATGTTGATTCATGTTTTTCTCTCACATCGGTTGTTTCAACAATGATCGACCAGGCACCGGCTTTAAACATAAGTTTATTGAGCAGGAGTCTTCACACAGGTTGCAACCCGGCAAAGAGTCAAGCTCTCTGCCCTTAATTGCAATGCTTTTTATATGTTAATGCCACTGTTTAGCACCTAAATGTAAATTTAGATGTTGATTCTTTAATATTAGATTGTGGTTTGCTAGTAGCCATTTGCTGCTCGGAACCTGAGCTGACGTCTGGGGAAATAGCAATCTAATTACTTCACCTTGTGCATTTCCATGGCTCTATTCCTGCAGTCACTTTCTTTTTTGTCCATCTCCCGTGAACCTCCCTTTGTTGACTTGGGTCCACTGGCAGTGTTCGTAAAGCCAACAGTTTTAAACCTGGGTTTTATGATGGACGGTGATTTTAAATTAGATAAACAAATAGGCGCAGTGGTTAAGTCCAGCTTCTTTCACCTAAGGAAGCTGGCAAAGGTGAAACCCATTCTCGAGCGGAAGCATTTTGAAACAGAAATCCATGCCTTTATTTCATCTCGGCTGGATTACTGTAACACACTCTACTCTGGAGTCTCACGAGTTTCGTTGGCTCGTCTCCAGTTGGTCCAAAATGCTGCCGCTCGCCTTTTAACCGGAACTCGAAAGAGGGAGCACATTACGCCAATTTTGGCCTCCCTTCACTGGCTCCCAGTGCACTTTCGAGTTCATTTTAAAATTCTTTTATTTGTTTTTAAATCATTGAATGGCCTCACCCCGCCTTACCTCTCTGAGCTGCTCCACCTATATGCTCTTGCCCGGTGCCTCAGGTCAGCGGATCAGCTGCTCCTTGAGGTACCAAGGTCTAAGCGGAAGCTCAGAGGGGATAGCGCCTTTTCTGTTGCTGCCCCGGCACTCTGGAACACCTTGCCGCTGCAGATCAGACAGGCCCCTTCACTGTCCATCTTTAAATCCTCCCTAAAAACTCACTTTTATTCACTGGCTTTCGACACTGGCTGAGACATTGTTCCTGTTTTTAGTGTTTTTAATGTCTTTTAATTTTTACTGTTTTTATAGTCCTGTCGTCTTAATGGTTTTAGTAGTTTGTAATAACTTTTTGTTGACTTCCCATGTACAGCACTTTGTGGTAACTGATGTTGTCTAAAAGCGCTTTATAAATAAAGTTATTATTATTATTATTATTATTGTCTCTTCATGAAAGGCGTGGTTGAATCTGCTTCCACCCACATTTCAGGCAGCAAGTTCCATATTGTCACTGCTTGCCTAAAAAACATTCCCCTCCTATTTCCTATGATTTTAACAATCCCATTAAATCTGAGTTAGTTTGCTCTTGACTAATGGCAGTCAATGGAAGCAGTTTCTTCACGTTGGCTGGATCTTTGCAGCAATTTTAGTGCATCCTTGTATGAAAACATGTAAATTTGTCACCAATGAATATTCTACCACAAGGAGCTTGTAAGGATGTAAATTTAGCTACATCGAAGGAGAAATTAGATGATGATGATATTTGGGGATGAAGAATACAAGGATGTGCTGCTGGCTGAGGAAGGTGGAGGGGAGTTTCATGTAAACATAACAATGACATGGATTATTTGGGCCAAATGGCCTCCATGTGCTGCAAATTCTATGTGGAAAATCTGCAAATCTGACTGCTCCTGAAAACATGTTTGAAATACATAACTTGCCTTGAATTGTGTTTTCTGAGGACTGCTTTTTGTTTTGAATAAATGATATGCATCATGTTTAATTATATTTTGATTTAATTTATTTTTGACTGAGTTTTACTAATATTCTACTGAGCCTGCATGACTGTGGTCAATGGCTGAAGGGTGAGGATAATGCAAAAGTGTAAAGTAATATCAGGATGTAATATCAGGCCTCAACGACTTCCGCCCAGTTGCACTTACCCCCATCATCACCAAGTGCTTCGAGAGGCTGGTCCTGGCACACCTCAAAAGCTGCCTACCCCCCACACTGGATCCCTATCAGTTTGCCTACCGCAAGAACAGGAGTACGGAGGATGCCATCTCAACGGCACTTCACTCCGCCCTCTCCCACCTCGACAACAGAGACACTTACGTAAGAATGCTGTTCATCGATTACAACTCAGCATTCAATACCATTATACCATCAAAACTGATCACCAAACTCGGTAACCTGGGCATCGACCCCTCCCTCTGCAACTGGATACTTGACTTTCTAACCAACAGACCCCAGTCTGTGAGGTTAGACAAGCACATCTCTTCAACCCTCACCCTGAACACCGGCGTTTCACAGGGCTGTGTGCTGAGCCCTCTCCTCTACTCCCTCTTCACCTATGACTGCACACCTGTACATGGTACTAACACCATCATCAAGTATGCAGACGATACAACGGTGATTGGCCTCATCAGCAACAACGATGAGTATGCCTACAGGGAGGAGGTCCAGCACTTAGCAGCATGGTGTGCTGACAACAACCTGGCCCTTAACTCCAAGAAGACCAAGGAGCTCATTGTAGACTTCAGGAAGTCCAGAGGTGGCACGCACACCCCCATCCACATTAACGGGACGGAGGTGGAACGTGTTTCTAGCTTCAGGTTCCTGGGAGTCAACATCTCCGATGACCGCTCTTGGACCCACAATACCTCTACTCTGATCAAGAAGGCTCACCAGCGTCTCTTCTTCCTGAGGAGACTGAAGAAGGTCCATCTGTCTCCTCAGGTCCTGGTGAACTTCTACCGCTGTACCATCGAGAGCATCCTTACCAACTGCATCACAGTATGGTATGGCAACTGCTCTGTCTCCGACCGGAAGGCATTGCAGAGGGTGGTGAAAATTGCCCAACGCATCACCGGTTCCTCGCTCCCCTCCATTGAGTCTGCCCAAAGCAAGCGTTGTCTGCGGAGGGCACTCAGCATCGCCAAGGACTGCTCTCAGCCCAACCATGGACTGTTTACCCTCCTACCATCCGGGAGGCGCTACAGATCTCTCCGTTGCCGAACCAACAGGTCGAGGAACAGCTTCTTCCCGGCGGCTGTCACTCTACTCAACAACGTACCTCGGTGACTGCCAATCACCACCCCCCCGGACACTTATATTATTATTTATTCAAATCATTTGCTATGTCGCTCTTCCAGGGAGATGCTAAATGCATTTCGTTGTCTCTGTACTGTACACTGACAATGACAATTAAAATTGAATCTGAATCAGAAATTCTGGGCTTGCAATGTAGGTCCATCTGCACTTCACGGTCAAATCAGTTGATCTATTAAAAAGAAAGCTGTCAACCTACTTGACATCAGCATTTCCTGTTTATAATGTCAACATTTTTAAATTAATTTTCATTTGAGGAAGTACTTCAAACCTTGAATAAGAATGCGTTTGAAAACTTTAAAAAAACTCCAACTACTTTATGCATCCAGAGTTTTAGTATTTGATTACAGGTTTCAGCCTGAATGTTGTAGAATACAAATTTGGAACTAGGTGGTGTGAGTGCTTTAAAGCACAGAATTAGTACAGAATTAGATTTTCATTTTTTAATATTACTGTAATCAACTGAGTTATCATTCAATTGAGTTTACTTGTATTGCACAGTCGTAAATTTTACTTCAAGCATTCGACAGCACAAAATAAGGCAGCCTGATTCTGAGTAATTATAATTGTTATGGAAACAGATTGGCAACTCTTTGCGTGCTCTCCCCAGAGAAAATTCCACTATCATCCAATAATATCGCTCTACACTTCCAAATATGTTTGCTACCTGCAAGTATAGCACCATTTCTAAATGTTATAATATTTATCATCCGGCAGCGTGAGAAATTCCACATGATCCCTCTGTGGTCAATGATGGGCATTCGCTGGCAAGACAGGGTGACCAACGTGGAAGTGTTCGACCAGCCTGGCTTTACAAGCATCGAAGTAATGATCATAAAGACGCATCTTCGATGGACAGGCCACGTGATCTAGATGGATGAATCCTACATGCCTTGTTAACTCCTGTACGGAGTTCTGTCACGGGGTCAAAGGAACCAGGGCAACCAAAGAAACGGTTCAAAGGCTGCATCACGGACCACCTCCAGCACACAGGCCTAGTCCCAAAAGAAGTGGAAATCCGTGCCAGTAACAGGACTGGCTGGCGTTCACCCACTGGGAAGGTGGTCAGCAGTTTTGAAGACAATCGCCGAAGCCGATTCGATCGTGCCAGAGACAGAAGGATGCAGCCCTAAATATCCACCCCCCCAGCGTCATCATGTGCCCCCCACTGCCCCCGCATGTGCAGCCGCACATCAAACTCGTGAGGCACATTCGATCCAATAAGACATGAGACTGCACCAACAATGCTATCGTCGTCTTCGACGGGCCACCACCATAATATTTTATTTAATAATCCTGTAGGTCTGAATCTGCTACCAAACACTCAAACCGCCATGAGCTCAAGCACCTACCTGATGGAGTGGCTCAACCAGCATCCGTGGTTCATTCCTGCATAATACGAATGTGATGATTACACTGCAATTTTACTTCGGAGTCACGTGAGTGACTTCGTGAAGAAGCCCGCTCAGGGCGCAGGTGCGGCATTACGCCAACAAGTGCAACAGCGGCGGCAGCTGGAGTCAGGCTCTCCAGCTGCACTTTAAAAACGCACCATCAGGTAAGTGAACGGTGCGTTGGGAAACCGGAGGGAGTTTGGTGTTGGTTTTTCTTAGGAAACATGTCCCAACGCAGAAAACTCGCTAGTAGACCTGCCCAAGCTTTAACTCCACCGGAGGAGCCGATTCCAGCGGGGCAGCAACCGGCGGTAACACCACTTGAACAGCGGTTTGAAATTCCCCAGACCGAGCCGGTCCCAGTCACGCCAGAGCCTACACGACGGGCTGGGAAAGCCACCCGGAAGACAAACCGGCCGGTCGATTCCGACTCGTCGGAGGGGGAAATGTCCACCACAAAGCGGGTGAGAGACAGCCGCCTAAGCTGCATCCAGCAGCTATTGGAGGGGATGGTCTACCGAGAGCAGCAGCGCTCTCGGACAGACAGGACAGGCGCCCCCTCCATGGTGCTGAGTCCGGCACCTCCCTTTGCGACCTCGGACCAGGAATGGGAGGTTAGCATCGGTGACCAGGGCAGGGCTGGTCTGAGTATGGGGCAGGCGGAAGGAGTCGAAAGAGAGCAGGGTGTGCAGGAAGAGCTGCTGGGGGTCGTAAGCCGATTTGTCGCTACCCCACGGGTTGGAGCGCCGCTGGAGCCAAGGATGGCTGCCAGCATTAACCATCTCTCCAACAAACCACTTCAGGAGAAGGTGCTCGCCCAAGTGCTTGAGGAGCACACAGCCCCGGACAATTGTGAGGCTCTCAAAGTCAAGAGCCTCAATCCTCAAATATGGGGCAATGTGGGGGGACCAATTCGGACACAGGAGGTCAAACTGCAGCGCATACTTCGCCTCCTCACGGCGGCTATAACCGCCTATGCGCGGGGTGTCGAGACCGAAGAGATGACCACTCATCAACAAGATGTCCTTGCACTAATGTGCACAACACAATACGAGCTGAATAATCTAAGAAGAGAGAACATCAAGCCGGCCCTCAATCCTAAATTTGCAGGTTTATGCAAAACTCCATCAGTAGAGACCGACTCATTCTTATTTGGGAAGGACTTGAACAAACAGCTAAAAGAGATGGAGGAGGCGTCCAAGACCTTTAGCCTCATGAGGGCACCACCGGCGACGAACATACCAAAGCTTTTCATTCCACCCAGGCGGCAGCACACCACTGTATCTACCAGTCGGCGTCCCGAATATGCGACTGGTCAAAGCTTGGGGCCGCACTATCCCCAGAGACCTTTTTTAGGTCAGGGCCCGCAGCGGACCCCCTGGAAAATGCGCCTCCCCCCAACATCGCCAGCACGTCGACAGGGAAGAACATTGAAAAAGAAAAAACCACAACCCCGCCAATAACCATGGAGGTAGGTGGATCTGGTTCCTACCCGCATATCGAGAATAAGGGTGACTTACTAACAGGGGGAAGGTTACACTTGTTCAAAGAAGCATGGGGAAGGATCACTGATGATAAATATATACTTAATAGTATTCGAGGGTATAAAATAGAATTTATCTCAAATATACCGCCAGTTCAACATGTGCCCGAGAGGGCATTTGTACTCTCCAACAAGGAACAACAGGAGGGACAAGCTGAACTGGTGAGGCTTATAAACAAAGGGGTCATAGAAAAAACTAGTCATGAGCCCTTGGAATTTGTTTCCAACATATTTACTAAAAGTAAAAAGGATGGTGGATGTCGCATCATCATTGACTTAACATCCCTGAATGAATTTGTTAAGTATATACATTTCAAAATGGAAACATTTGTGACTGCTAGACAACTGATTTCCAAAGGATACTATATGGCCAGCATTGATCTCAAAGATGCTTACTATCTAGTACCTATACATAAGGATTATAGCAGATATCTTAAATTTATCTGGATGGGGGAGCTTTGGCAGTATAAAGCACTGCCTAATGGGCTTACTTCAGCTCCAAGACTATTCACAAAAATATTAAAACCAGCCATGGCAACGTTAAGAAAACTAAACCATATAGTCATGGCATATTTGGACGACATCCTCATAGTTGGGAAAACTATGGAATTGGCTGTAGCAGCAGTATCAGCTACTAAACAGCTCCTAGAGACTCTAGGCTTTGTCTTACATCCAGATAAATCCAAGTTAAATCCATCCACAATTATGGACTATCTGGGTTTCACAATTAACTCAGTCCAAATGACTATTACCCTGCCAAGGGGAAAGATGATTGTTGCATTGGTACAATCATGTAATAACTTAAAGATAAAGAAAAGACCAACTATTCGACAAGTGGCAGCAGTAATTGGCAAAATGGTAGCAGCATTTCCAGCTATCCAATTTGGACCTTTGCACTATCAAAATTTACAAAGAGCAAAGATAAAGGCACTAAAACAACACAAAGGTCATTATGACCGGGTCATGACGTTACCCCCTGAAGCGATATCAGAGCTACAGTGGTGGATACAAAATATTTGGCACAGTTATAGTCCTATTGTTATTACTAATGCTACTTTAGTACTCCAAACAGATGCTAGTGCTCAAGGCTGGGGAGCAACTAACTCCATATCCAGCACAGGTGGTAGATGGACTAACTTAGAATCATCATTACTATCTACACTGGGCATTAATTCTTTGGAAATGTTGGGCGCCTTTTATGGTTTGAAAGCATATGCATCCAATATGCATCACTTGCATGTTAGATTACAAATAGATAATACAACGGTGGTGGCTTACATTAACCATATGGGCGGCATAAAATCTTTATCATGCGACAAATTGGTCAATACGATTTGGCAATGGTGTGTCGAAAGACATATTTGGCTTTCAGCTACCTATCTACCAGGTAAGCTAAACACAGTGGCGGACACCAGGTCACGTAAATTCAATGACAACATCGAATGGATGTTAAATCCTAAAACATTCGCTAAAATTGTAAAGCAATATGGGAAGCCAGATATAGATTTATTTGCATCAAGACTGAATCACCAACTACCTATCTATGTCGCGTGGGAACCAGATCCGGAGGCAGCAGCGGTAGATGCATTCACGCTGGATTGGGGAAAGTTTGTTTTCTATGCCTTTCCTCCCTTCTGCCTCATCAGTCGGGTACTTCGAAAAATCCAGATGGATTCAGCATCTGGAATTTTGGTAGTGCCCGACTGGCCTACACAGCCATGGTTCCCAATACTCCATGACATGGTGGTGGAAGCACCTATGGTGTTCCCCAGTCATCCAGGGTTACTGACACCCAGTATCAGGCATCAGCCACCCATGCCACCAAGACATGAATCTCCTGGGTTGCAGATTCCAGACCGACCTTACCTGGACCTGGGGTTATCGCAACAAACCATCACCACCATGTCAGCATCCCTCAGAACATCTACAAAGAGGCAGTACCTAACCTACATCAGGAAATGGGAGAGGTACTGCCAGAAAACGGGGACTGCTTACAAAACAGCCACAGTAGCGAATGTTCTAGAGTTCCTGGCCGATTTACATCATCGTGAAGATATGAGCTACAGTGCCATCAACACGGCACGTAGTGCACTCTCCAACTACCTCAAACCTGCAGGACATCAGCCCATGGGGTCCCATCCGCTGGTGGTCAAACTAATGAGGGGCATATTTAACAGCAAGCCCCCCAACTCCAGATATACACAAATTTGGGATGTCAGTATTGTGCTCGCATACCTTCGGGACAGACCACCAGCAAGATCTCTCAGTTTAGAGCAATTGACTTTAAAAACGCTCATGCTGATGGCTCTAGTATCTGCTCAGAGGGTCCAGTCCTTACATAAACTACGACTGGACAGCATGGAAACAACATCAGATCAGATAACCTTCAGAATACAAGGTCTGATAAAGCAGTCCAGGCCAGGAACATCCAACACGCTAGTGGCATTCCGGGCTTACCCACCAGAGCCACGATTGTGTGTGGTGACCCACATAAACATTTACATTGACACAACCCATAATGTCCGAGGAAGTGAGAGAGCCTTATGGGTCAGCCACAGAAAGCCACATGGCAGGGTAACAAGCCAGACCATTTCAAGATGGTTAAAACAGGTATTGGAAGCTGCTGGGATAAACATTAATATATTTAAATCTCATTCCACCAGGGCAGCATCCACATCATCGGCAGCAAGGATGGATGTGCCTATTGACATTATCCTCAACAAAGCAGGATGGTCAAGGGAATCCACATTCCGAACATTTTATCATAAGCCGTTGGTGAAACCTGACGTATTTGCAGCCAGAATTTTAGAAACTGCAAATATTTAATTTAAAGCCCGGGGGAGCTATTTTTCTTTTGTTGTTGTTAATAAATACCGTTTTGTTTTCAAAACAGATTCATTGGTTGATTACAATAACACTTCCTTCCTCAAGAGCTTTCGGTAGTGAGTGAGTAAAACTGTTACACGGTTTGAAATCACAGAGCTTTGAAATCGTCACGAAGTCACTCACGTGACTCCGAAGTAAAATAGTAAGATTAAACGAGAACTTACCAGTTTGAAGTTTGATCTGTATTTTATGAGGAGTTACGATGAGGGATTACGTGCCCTCCGCTCCCACCCTCATTACATGGATCAAACTGATAATTGATGTCTCTTTATTCTTTACTATGTTACTTCAAATACGTGTCTGTCTGTGATTCCACACCGCTGCTTGGAAGCATGCCGCACCTGCGCCCTGAGCGGGCTTCTTCACGTAATCCCTCATCGTAACTCCTCATAAAATACAGATCAAACTTCAAACTGGTAAGTTCTCGTTTAATCTTACTATTATATATCATAGATTAATACACAGTCTTTTACCCAGAGGAGGAGAATCAAGAAACAAATGACATAGGTTTCAGGTGGGGTCGGGGATTTTATGGTAAAATCAGTACATGGATAGGATAGGTTTAGAGGGACATGGGCCTTACGCCGGCTTGTGGGACTACAGTAGATCGGCCATGTTGTGTGACGTGTCCAAGGTAGGGCTGAAGAGCCATGTTCCATGCCGGGTGCCTCTATGATTCTGAGGCACAACTTGGGCCATAATAACTCCAACAGTGCAGACTACACAGAGTCCAAACACAAGAGTCGCCACGATACACGTGTCATCTTATACACTTCACTTTCTCAGAAAGCCTCTCCTCAGTCACTGCATTAATGCACATCTGAATCTTCACTGAGGATGATTCATCGCCACTACGATCACTCCCTCTGTCCTTTCAACTACTGCCTGCAGATGTTAACAACCCCTCTTACTCAGTCCCTTCCTTAATCCCCTATCCTTCTAACCTGTGGACCATGTATTAGATGCAAACCAGTATCAAGACAACATTTATATCGTGAAGAATTCTGCAACACACCTGTGTCCGTCCTTGTTGTTGAGGTCACTGGAGCCACAGTCCTGTTTCCAACTTCAGCCGTGGTGTGGATAGGTGTTACTGTATTCTGCTGCTCTGCAGTACCCCAAATAATAATAGTGGGATTAGACAATGATTAAGACAAGAATAAAAAGATATCCACGTGAACTGTGAACCACTACGATCAATCTCCCGCTGTTGGGGGTGGAAACGGGTAGGTTTGGGGGGAGGGAGGGACGTGGAATGTCAACATTTAACCGGAAACTAAACTGAATCAGCCATTTCCATCCTGTGGCCTGGTGGTGTAACAGTATGGAAATCTTGCACTGAGCGACTTGCTTCTTCACATTCAAACCTTTCCCCATGGACCATAAGGGACACGTCAAGAGATGTTGTAGCTACTACACCATCCAGAATAACACTGGCCACTTGCCTGGCAGCCCATTCACTTGGATAAATGGGTCAATAACTAGACCGAACCTGCGAAGGCCAGTGCTGGGTCTCCCAGTTTTACAACCTATATTAATGACATAGAAAATAGGTGCAGGAGTAGGCCATACGGCCCATTCAATATGATCATGGCTGATCATCCAACTCAGTATCCAATACCTGCCTTTTCTCCATACCCCCTGATCCCTTTAGCCACAAGGGCCACATCTAACTCCCTCTTAAATATAGCCAATGAACTGGCCTCACCTACCTTCTGTGGCAGAAAATTCCACAGATTCATAGACTGTGTGAAAAATGTTTTTCTCATCAGTCCTAAAAGATTTCCCCCTTATCCTTAAACTGTGACCCCTTGTTCTGGACTTCACCAACATCGGGAACAATCTTCCTGCATCTAGCCTGTCCAACCCCTTAAGAATTTTGTAAGTTTCTATAAGATCCCCCCTTCTAACTTCTCAGTTCTAGCCAGTACAAGCCGAGTCTATCCAGTCTTTCTTCATATGAAAGTCCTGCCATCCCAGGAATCAGTCTGGTGAACATTCTCTGTACTGCCTCCATTGGAAGAATGGCTTTCCTCAGATTAGGAGACCAAAACTGTACACAATACTCCAGGTATGGTCTCACCAAGACCCTGTACAACTGGAGCAGAACCTCCCTGCTCTTATACTCAAATCCTTCTGCAATGAATGCTAACATACCATTCTCTTTCTTCACTGCCTGCTGCACCTGCATGCCTACTTTCAATGACTGGTGTACCATGACACCCAGGACTCGTTGCATCTCCCCTTTTCCTAATCAGCCACCATTCAGACAATAGTCTACTTTCCCGTTTTTGCCACCAAAATGGATAACCTCACATTTATCCACATTATACTGCATCTGCCATGCATTTGCCCACTCACCCAACCTATCCAAGTCACCTTGCAGCCTCCTAGCATTCTCCTCACAGCTAACACTGCCCCCCCAGCATCGTGTAATTCGCAAACTTGGAGATGCTGCATTCAATTCCCTCATCCAGATCATTGTATATATTGTAAATAGCTGGGGCCTCAGCACTGTGCCTTGCCGTACCCCACTAGTCACTGCCTGCCATTGTGAAAAGGACCCGTTTACTCCTACTCTTTGCTTCCTGTCTGCCAGCCAGTTCTCTATGCACATCAATACTGAACCCCCAATACCGTGTGCTTTAAGTTTGCATACTAATCTCTTATGTGGGACCTTGTCGAAAGCCTTCTGAAATTCCAGATATAACACACCCACTGGTTCTCCCTTATCTACTCTACTAGTTACATCCTCGAAAAATTCTATAAGATTCGTCAGACATGATTTACCTTTCATAAATCCATGCTGGCTTTGTCCAATGAATTCACCACTTTCCAAATGTGCTGCTATCCCATCTTTAATAACTGACAACGGCATTTTCACCACATTATCCTGCACTCACTGACAACAGCATTTTCACCGATGTTAGACTAACTGGTCTGTAATTCCCCGTTTCTCTCTCCCTCCCTTTTTAAAAAGTGGGGTTACATTAGCTACCCTCCAATCCTCAGGAACTACTCCAGAATCTAAAGAGTTTTGAAAGATTATCACTAATGCATCCACTACATCTGGGGCTACTTCCTTAAGTACTCTGGGATGCAACTCATCTGACCCTGGGGATTTATCGGCCTTTAATCTATTCAATTTACCTAACACCACTTCCCGGCTAACCTGGATTTCACCCAGTTCCTCCATCTCATTTGACCCCCAGTCCCTTGCTATTTCCGGCAGATTATTTGTATCTTCCTTAGTGAAGACAGAACCAAAGTAGTTATTCAATTGGTCTGCCATGTCCTTGTTCCCCATGATCAATCCGCCTGTTTCTGACTGCAAGGGACCTACATTTGGTTTAACTAATCTTTTCCTTTTCACATATCTATAAAAACTTTTGCAGTCAGTTTTTATGTTCCCTGCCAGTGTTCTTTCATAATCTGTTTTCCCTTTTCTAATTAAGCCCTTTGTCCTGTTCTGCTGGACTCTGAATTTCTCCCAGTTCCCTGGTAGGCTGCTTTTTCTGGCTAATTTGTATGCTTCATCTTTTGTTTTGATACTATCCCTGATTTCCCTTGTTATCCACGGATGCACTACCTTCCTTGATTTATTCTTTTGCCAAACTGGGATGAACAATTGTTGTAGTTCATCCATGCAGTCTTTAAATGCCTTCCATTGCATATCCACCGTCAACCCTTTAAGAATCAATTGCCAGTCTATCTTGGCCAATTCATGTTTCATACCCTCAAAGTCACCTTTCTTTAAGTTCAGGACCCTTGTTTCTGAATTTACAATGTCACTCTCCATCCTAATGAAGAACTCAATCAGATTATGGTCACTCTTGCCCAAGGGGCCACGCACAACAAGACTGCTAACTAACCCTTCCTCATTACTCAATACCCAGTCGTTGGTTCCTCTACATGTTGGTTTAGAAAACTATCCCGCATACATTCCAAGAAATCCTCTTCCTCAGCACGCCAGCCAATTTGATTCACCCAATCTATATGTAGATTGAAGTCACCCATTATAACTGTTTTACCTTTGTTGCACGCATTTCTAATTTCCTGTTTGATGCCATCCCCAACTCCATTACTACTGTTAGGTGGCCTGTACACAACTCCCACTAGCGTTTTCTGCCCCTTAGTGTTTCGCAGCTCTACCCATATCGATTCCACATCCTCCAAGCTAATGTCCTTCCTTTCTATTGCGTTAATCTCCTCTCTAACCAGCAACGCTACCCTGCCTCCTTTTCCTTTATGTCTATCCCTCCGGAATATTGAATATCCCTGGATGTTCAGCTCCCAGCCTTGGTCATCCTGGAGCCATGTCTCCGTGATTCCACTATATCATAGTCATTAATAGCTATCCACACATTCAATTCATCCAGCTTATTACTTGCATTGAGACACGATGCCTTCAGGCTTGTTCTTATAACACACATACAATTATGTTGAAAAGTGGCCCTTTTTGATTTTGGCCCTGGATTTGGCTGCCTGCCGCTTTTACTTTTCACCTTGCTACCTATTGCTTCTACCCTCATTTTACACCCCTCTGTCTCTCTGCTTTTGCACCCATCCCCTTGCCACATTAGTTTAAATCCTCCCCCGACAGCACTAGCAAACGCTCCCCAAAGGACATTGGCTCCATCCCAGCCCAGATGCAGACCGTCCTGCTTGTACTGGTCCCACCTCCCCCAGAACTGGTTCCAATGCAAAGAAATTGGCTGATTGAGCAACTAATAAAAAGGCAAGATGCAGTGAAGCAGCCTGTTGGGACTAGTTCTATTGGGAGAGAGGGTGTGTTGAGGTAAAGTGCTTTGTACAGGGCAAGTGTGAGTCTTTGGCAAGGAGTCTGAGGAGAGGGGGCAGGAGATAAAGGTCCAGTCTGTTGAATCAGCTGTGTAGCCTGTTGCGTGAGATTGTTGAGCTTGTTGGTTCTTATTTCAGTGCCGTCAAGAGGCAGGTGGAATGATGCGACGTTCATGCGTGGGATGTCAGAGCAACTGCTGGTCTCCCTGGTGACTAAACACGTGGGAAATGTGTCCAGGAGCATCTATTCTCTCCTCTCTCTCTCCTCTCCTCTCTCTCTCTTGCTCCCCCGCCCCCCTCTCCCCCATCCTTCCCCCCACCTCTCCCCCTCCCTTCCCCCCCCCCTCCCTATACCCGCCGCCCTCCTTCCCCCCCCCCTCCCCCCTTCCATTTCACCCACCTCTCCCCCTTGGTCCAGTATTCTATACTTCTATTAGGCCTCCACTCAGCTAAAACAATCTAGTCTTTGTCTGCCTTGGACCATATTTCCAACTGTTGTATATTCTGATGGATCATTTATTCAGCTTTCCCCTTGATCCACAATTCTGAAAATAGTTCTGTTGTTTTTGAACTGACTAAATCGACCACCTGTGTTTTTGTTCAAACATCGACATGTTTAGAAATTGCAGAGGTTCCAAAACTGATCCCACCCCCCCACCCCCTGACCACCCACCACACATCGCCTCGTCCCCACCTGCCTTCCTCCGGCCCCAACCCCCATCCCTGTCGAGTGTTCACCATCCCCCCCGACCTCCCCCTCTCCAACACCGAACGGTCCGTCCTCAACAGAGGTCTTACCTTTGTCCCCCTCCGTCCCCACCTCAATGAATTCCGCGCCCGCCACGACTTGGAGCGCTTCTACCGTCGCCTCCGCCTCACAGCTTTCTTCCATGGGAAGGAGTCCTCGCCCCCCACTGATGACCCCTTTTCCCGTCTCCAACGCACCCCCTCCTCGTGGAACACCCCCCTCGTGGCCAATTTCCGGCTTTAGAACTTTTTATCAATAACTGCCGTCGCGACATCAACCGCCTCAACTTCTCCACTCCCCTGTCTCACTCCAATCTCTCACCACATGAACGTTCTGCCATCGACTCACTCCGCAACAACCCAGATTTGGTTATCAAACCCGCTGACAAGGGAGGTGCCGTGGTAGTCTGGCGCGCCGATCTCTACAAAGCTGAGGCCACGCGCCAACTATCGGACACCTCCTCCTACTTACCCCTGGACCATGACCCCACTGACGAGCACCAGGCCACCATCTCCAGCACCATCACCAACTTCATCCACTCCAATGCCCTACCCGACCGAGCCTCCAACCTCATCGTTCCCCAGCCCCGCACAGCCCGATTTTACCTTCTCCCTAAAATCCACAAACCTGATTGTCCCGGAAGACCCATTGTCTCCGCCTGTTCGTGCCCCACCGAACTCATTTCCAAATACCTTGACTCCATCCTATCACCCTTGGTTAAATCCCTCCCTACCTATGTTCAAGACACCTCAGACACTCTCCGTCGTCTCCGCGCATTCAATTCTCTAGGCCCTCACCCCCTCATCTTCACCATGGACATCCAATCACTATACACCTCCATCCCCCACCACGATGGTCTCACAGCCCTCCGGTTCTTCCTCGACCAGAGAAGCAACCCATACCCAGCCACTGACACTCTCCTCCGCCTAGCGGAGCTGGTCCTTACCCTCAATAACTTCACGTTCGACTCCTCCCACTTCCTCCAAATACAAGGCGTAGCTATGGGCACACGCATGGGCCCCAGCTATGCCTGCCTATTTGTAGGTTACGTCGAGCAATCCTTGTTCAATACATACCAGGGCCCCATCCCCGACCTCTACCTCCGCTACATCGACGACTGCTTTGGTGCCACCTCCTGCACCCGCACACAACTGACTGACTTCATCCACTTCACCACTAACTTCCATCCGGCACTCAAATACACCTGGACCATTTCCGACACTTCCCTACCATTCCTTGACCTCACTATCTCCATTGCAGGTGATAGACTTCTAACCGACATACACTATAAACCCACTGACTCCCATGGCTATCTGGACTACACTTCTTCCCACCCTGCTTCCTGTAAGGACTCCATCCCCTACTCCCAATTCCTCCGTCTACGCCGCATCTGCTCCACGGATGAGGCGTTCCACACCAGGACATCTGAAATGTCCTCACTATTCCGGGAACGGGGGTTCCCCTCCTCCACCATAAATGAGGCTCGCACCAGGGTCTCTTCCATACCCCGCAACACTGCTCTCTCTCCCCATCCCGGCACTCGCAACAAGGGCCGAGTCCCCCTACTCCTCACCTTTCACCCCACCAGCCGTCACATACAAAAAGTAATCCTCCGTCAGTTTCGCCACCTCCAACGTGACCCCACTACTCGCCACATCTTCCCATCTCCCCCCATATCTGCCTTCCGCAAAGACCGCTCCCTCCATAACTCCCTTGTCAATTCTTCCCTTCCCTCTCGGTCCACCCCCTCCCCGGGCACTTTCCCTTGCAACCGCAAGAGATGCAACACTTGTCCCTTTACCTCCCCCCTCGACTCCGTTCAAGGACCCAAGCAATCGTTCCAGGTGCGACAGAGGTTTACCTGCATCTCTTCCAACCTCATCTATTGCGTCCGCTGCTCTAGATGTCAGCAGATCTATATCGGTGAGACCAAGCGGAGGTTGGGCGATCGTTTCGCCGAACACCTCCGCTCGGTCCGCAATAACCAAGCTGACCTCCCGGTGGCTCAGCACTTCAACTCCCCCTCCCACTCCGTCTCCGACCTCTCTGTCCTGGGTCTCCTCCATGGCCAGAGCGAGCAGCACCGGAAATTGGAGGAACAGCACCTCGTATTCCGTTTGGGGAGTCTGCACCCCGGGGGCATGAACATTGAATTCTCCCAATTTTGTTAGTCCTTGCTGTCTCCTCCCCTTCCTCAGCCCCCCTGCTGTCTCCTCCCATCCCCCAGCCTTCTAGCTACTCCTCCTTTTCCCTTTCTTGTCCCCACCCACCCCCGCCCCCGATCAGTCTGAAGAAGGGTTTCGGCCCGAAACGTTGCCTATTTCCTTCGCTCCACAGATGCTGCTGCACCCGCTGAGTTTCTCCAGCTTTTTTGTGTAACCTTACAGAATACTGTTGGTCATGAACCCAGTCAGAATAACACTCCTCCACCCCTATTCCTCTCTCCTGTTTCCCCTCGCTGTAAGTCCTTTGTTTTTTTTCTCTTCCCTGTCCCTACAGTCTTCACCATTCTGCAGCATCCCCTCCCCTCCCATTTCACTCACCTGCTCCTTGGATGAGACTCGATGATTCCTTGTTTGATGAATATCGGTCATGATGGATTTTGCCACTTGGGTCAGTTATAGGGTCGTGAACCACGTCTCCTATTCCTTGCCCTCGGGACTGACATTGTTCCCTTTCCTCTTCGGCGGGTTCACATTCCATTGACGTTCTGCACTCAATCCGACTTTGCTTTTCTGTCGTTGTTCCTGTGTTCTGACCATCTTCTTTTGATGAGGTGCCTGGCCAAAGCCTTTTGAAGACCTTTCCCACTTGAGTTAATTTCCCACCTAAAAAAAAATATTAATTGCTGGTTACAGAGCAATTTCAAATTGAGAAAACAACAGGTTGGGAATATCTGGGAGCAATCTGAGCTGACATTCAGGAGCAAGTGGAAATTAGTGTTGTCTTAGAAACAGAGCAGGAAAACAAGTCATTTCATTCAACCTAACCAAAATGCCTCAACTAAGCTAGATCCATCAATCCAGTTTAACATTTCGTGTGCGGACCTGGCGCCGACGAACGAGAAGCCGAAGCAAATAAGTCGAAGTCAAAGAACCGAATGGAAACGAGGTCGAAACGCCAAAAAAAACGAAAGAGTACGAAGACGAAACGCCTACTAACCAAAAGGATGGGTTGCCTAAATGCAAACTCACCGAATGGCTGCTCTGTCAAAACAGCACCTACCCGAAAGGCGGCATCGCCTACAGGCCAACGGAGCGACTGACGGGATGAATGATAGTTTGATGTAACCCAACATCGTTTGCGCCCGTGTCGACGTGTTGTCACTCACAAACGTACTGATAGTGAGTGGGAATGAACCGTCTTTCCGACCCTGGTGCGAGGAGTGGGAAAACCCCTTGCAAAAGCCACATGCCTGTGGAAATGAGCAAAGCCAGGCGTTGCGCTCCCTGCCTGCCAGCAGCCACAGATGGGATTTCTCATTCACACTCATTCACAATGTAATTTTGGTCAAATGCTGAGAGGGAAGGAGAGGGGCAGGGGGGAGAGAGAGTCAGAGGGTGGGTAGAGAGGGGGAGAGAGAGTGTGGAGGGAGAAGAAGGGTGGGGGTAGACAGAGACAACATTTAGCATTCTTGTCATTAGCTGCAGCATAGAATGCAAGTACAGGGAGGCCTTGATACAAATTTATAGGGAGCTAATTAAGCCTTAAATGGGAGGAGTGTGTGCAATTCTGATCTCCATACTGTGGGAAGGATGCCTTTGAACTGTGAAGATACAGATGAGATTCATCAGGATATTGTTCAGAAATGAATATTTCAATTATCAGTAGAGTCTGGAGTGATTTAAGTCGTCTTCCTTGAAGCTGGGGCGGACAGGCAGTGATCCAGAAGTACAGAATACTATGAGAAACATAGAGTCAAAGACAAAAATTGTTTTCTCCACAGCAGAGGCGGTTAACACTAGATGCATTCATTTAATGCGGGGACCATGAGGTTTAGAGGATGATCTTCCAGGAAGAATCTTTCAGCAGTGATGGCTGCAGTCAGGGACACACTGTCTGGGGTGGTGTTGGAGGCAGGTATAATATAACCATATAACAATTACAACACCGAAACAGGCCATCTCGACCCTTCTAGTCCGTGCCGAACACGTATTCTCCCCTAGTCCCATATACCTGCGCTCAGACCATAACCCTCCATTCCTTTCTCGTCCATATAACTATCCAATTTATTATTCCACCTTCAAGGAACTATGCACAGCTATTCCGAGATACCTCTGTTCAACTGCATTCCTCAATTCGCTACCATTTACCATGTACGTCCCACTTTGATTTGTCCTGCCAAGATGTAGCACCTCACACTTATCAGCATTAAATTCCATTTGCCATCTTTCAGCCCACTCTTCCATATGGCCCAAATCTCTCTGTAGATTTTGAAAATCTACTTCATTATCCACAACCCCTCCTATCTTAGTATGATCTGCATACTTACTAATCCAATTTACCACACCATCATCCAGATCATTGATGTACATGACAAACAACAGTGGACCCAACACAGATCCCTGTGGCACCCCACTAGTCACTGGCCTCCAACCTGACAAACAACCATCCACCATTACTCTCTGGCATCTCCCATTCAGCCACTGTTGAATCCATCTTGCTACTCCACCATTAATACCCAACCATTGAACCTTCTTAACCAACCTTCCATGAGGAACCTTGTCAAAGGCCTTACTGAAGTCCATATATACAACATCCACTGCTTTACCCTCATCAATTTCCCGAGTAACCTCTTCAAAAAAATCAAGAAGATTAGTCAAACATGACCTTCCAGGCACAAATCCATGTTGACTGTTCCTAATCAGACCCTGTTTATCCAGATGCTTATATATATTATCTCTAAGTATCCTTTCCATTAATTTGCCCACCACTGACGTCAAACTAACAGGTCTATAATTGCTAGGTTTACTCTTGGACCCCTTTTTAAACAATGGAACAACATGCGCAGTACGCCAATCCTCTGGCACTATTCCCATTTCTAATGACATTTGAAATATTTCTGTCATAGCCCCTGCTATTTCTACACTAACTTCCCTCAATGTCCTAGGGAATATCCTGTCCGGACCTGGAGACTTATCCACTTTTTTATTTCTCAAAAGTGTCAGTACTTCCTCTTCTTTGAATCTCATAGTTTCCATAGCTACTCTACTTGTTTCCCTTACCTCACATAATTCAATATCCTTCTCCTTGGTGAATACCGAAGAAAAGAAATTGTTCAATATCTCCCCCATCTCTTTTGGCTCTGCAGATAGCTGTCCACTCTGACTCTCTAATGGACCAATTTTATCCCTCGTTATCCTTTTGCTATTAATATAGCTGTAGAAAGCCTTTGGATTTACTTTCACCTTACTTGCCAAAGCAACCTCATATCTTCTTTTTGCTTTCCTAATTTCCTAATTTCTTTCTTGAGATTCTTTTTACATTCTTTATACTCCTCAAGCACTCATTTACTCCATGCTGCCTATAATTATTGTAGATCTCCCTTTTTTTCCTATTTTTACTATTTCCTTTCAACCGAACAGGGACATAAAGATGCTGTACTCTTAAAATTTCACCTTTAAATGTACTCCATTTGGTTCCACATCTTTCCCATAAAACAAAATGTCCCAATTTACTCCTTTTAAATCCTTTCTCATTTCCTCAAAGTTAGCCTTTCTCCAATCAAAAATCTCAACCCTAGGTCCAGTTCTGCCCGTCTCCATAATTATATTGAAACTAATGGTATTGTGATCACTGGTCCCGAACTGTTCCCCAACGCATACCTCTGCCACCTGACCCGTCTCGTTTCCTAACAGGAGGACCAGCACCGCCCCTTCGCTAGTAGGTACTTCTATGTATTGCTGCAAAATACATTTTACAAACTCCAACCCATCCAGCCCATTTACAGAATGTGCTTCCCAATCTATGTGTGGAAAATTGAAATCTCCCACAATCACTACCTTGTGCTTACTACTAATATCTGCAATCTCCTTACATATTTGCTCTTCCAATTCTCGCTCCCCATTTGGCGGTCTATAATACACCCCTATAAGTGTTGCTACCCCTTTCCCATTTCTCAGTTCCACCCAAATAGCCTCCCTAGACGAGCCCTCTAATCTATCCTGCCAAAGGTAATTGTGAAAATTGTCTTTCTTTTTAGTCAACAAAATAGAGAGAGTACAGAGGAGATTTACTAGAATGTTGCCTGGGTTTCAACAACTAAGTTACAGAGATAAGTTGAATAAGTTAGGTCTTTATTCTCTGGAGCGCAGAAGGTTAAGGGGGGACCTGTTAGAGGTCTTTAAAATGATGAGAGGGATAGACAGAGTTAATGTGGACAAGCTTTTCCCTTTGAGAATAGGGAAGATTCAAACAAGAGGACATGACTTCAGAATTAAGGGACAGACGTTTAGGGGTAATATGAGGGGGAACTTCTTTACGCAGAGAGTGGTGGCGGTGTGGAATGAGCTCCCAGTGGAAGTGGTGGAGGCAGGTTCATTGGTATCATTTAAAAATAAATTGGATAGGCATATGGATGAGAAGGGAATGGAGGGTTATGGCATGAGTGCAGGCAGGTGGGACTAAGGGGAAAAAAAAAATTGTTCGGCATGGACTTGTAGGGCCGAGATGGCCTGTTTCCGTGCTGTAATTGTTATATGGTTATATGGTTAAAGCACTGCTGTAATATCTTCCCTGATAAGCAATGCAACACCTCCACCTCTTGCCCCTCCAATTCTATCACACCTGAAGCAACGAAATCCTGGAATATTTAGTTTCCAATCACAGCCCTCCTGCAACCATATTTCACTGATCGCCACAACATCATACTTCCAGGTGTCAATCCAGGCTCTAAGTTCATCCACCTTTCTTAAAATGCTCCTAGCATTAAAATATACACATTTAAGAAACCCATCCTCTCTTATTCTCTGTTTATTGTCTTTTTCTTCTCTCTCCTCTACATTTTGGGTCAGAGTGCTACCATTCTCTGCCTCCTGCCTCACACACTGACTGCTAGCTTTCGCAATTTGAGTCCCTCCCCCCAACCATACTAGTTTAAAGTCTCCCCAGTAGCCTTTGCAAATCTTCCCGCCAGGATATTGGTCCCCCTCGAGTTCAAGTGCAACCCGTCCTTTCTGTACAGGTCGCACCTTCCCCAAAAGAGGTCCCAATGATCCAGAAACTTAAATCCATACCCACTGCACCAGTCCCTCATCCACTCATTTATCCTCCACCTCGCTCCATTTCTACTCTCACTGTTGCGTGGCACAGGCAGTAATCCTGAGAATGTTACCTTTGCAGTCCTTCTCCTTAACTCTCTACCTAATTCCCTAAATTCTTCTTTCAGGACCTCTTCTTTTTTTTACCTATGTCGTTGGTACCTATATGCACCACAACCTCAGGCTCCTCTCCCTCCCATTTCAGGATTTCTTGGACACGTTCAGACACATCCCTGACCCTTGGCACCAGGGAGGCAAACTACCATTCGGGACTCCTGTCTGCATCCACCGAATCGCCTATCCGACCTCCTGACTATAGAGTCCCCTATTACAATTGCCATCCTCTTCTTTTCCTTCCCCTTGTGAGCAACAGGGCCTGTCTTTATGCCAGAGGCCCGGCCGCTGTCGCTGCCCCCAGGTAGGCTGTCTCCCCCACCCTTACTCAAACACGAGTACTTATTTTCAAGGTGTACCGCCACCGGGGTACTCACCAGCCCCTGCCTCTGCTCGTTGCCCTTCCTAACTGTGACCCAGTTTTCTGTCTCCCGTGGTCTTGGAGTGACCACCTCCCTGTAACTCCTATCTATGACCTATTCGCTCTCCCTGAGCAGACAGAGGTCATCAAGTTGCTGTTCCAGGTTCCTAACACGGTCTCTTAGGAGCCCCATCTCGATGCACGTGGCGCAGATGTGGACGTCTGGAGGGCACTCAGACTCCATGACCTCCCACATCTGACATCCAGAACAGTAAACTGCCCTGTCCCTCATTCTCCCCCTTATCCTGGATACAATACAAAGCCTTACCCGGGATACAAGCCAATCAGCTGCTTCCTCTAATCCTGTAACGGCTGCTTCCTTTAGTCCGTTCGACCAATCAGAGGCTTCCACCAGCCCCCTTAATTTGAAGTGTGATCTGCGAATGGAACGTTGCAGATTTTGGTTCCTCCCTCACCAACGGCTCCTGGGCCTCTGTTGAAACAAGCCCCGCGATGGGTTTTTTAACTCACCACACGAAGGTCGCTCCTCCCTCACCAACGGCTCCTGGGTCGGATAGTAGACAACAGACCAAGTGCTCAGAAATGGGATTAGTGTAAATAAATTGACAGGTGGCAAATGGGTCAAAGGCTCATTTCTGCGCAGAATCTGATTCTGGACTCTGATATTCTGGTTTAACATTTGCAGCAACTCAAATCATTTGTTTCCAAAAAGAGTGCTGATTTATCAGACAATTCCTGCATCCGCCCACCTGTGACAGTGTTGCCCCTGTAGATGTCAACTCTCTGGGCTCACCCCCTTCCCTATTCCCACTTCTGTGTGAACCTCATTTCGTGCATCAGGTACACACCCACTGTCAGGGCATCATATATATGTCACAAAGGCTCACAAACCTTTTTGTTTCTTTGATGTAGAGGCCACTAAATCACCTCTCCAGGTACCACCTTCAGCCATGATGTCGACAGACGATCACAAACTCTGTAGCTCTGGAATAAACAATATTAACAGAACCATCAGGTGACAATTGAATGGGAAGACATTGTCCTGTGAACCAACACACAGCATTACAGTGCAGCAGAGATGTGGAAAACACCCCATCCAAACAAGGTATACCCCTGCAAATTAGCAAAAAATAAAAGTAGGAGTAGACCACCTAGCTCTTCATGTCTGACCTGTCATCCATAAAACTTTGTCTGATGGATCCAAGGCAGCGATTCATCATTTGTGCCAGATCCCGGAAGTTTTCAAACCCCCTGATCACCGTATCACTATTCCAGACCAAACACGGTCAACCCCCAACATCCACACCTCCCCTGTTTGGAGACTTCAACTCGCAGGAAAGAGGAAAAATACCCACTGGTGGGGAATTACTGTCACACTCTGCTGGCCCTATTTTCACCACAACCCTGCCATCCAGGACAAAAGCTTCCATACCTCCATGTTACCCATTGCCAAATTTCCCACTAACTGGAAAAGGAAATAAACTACAAGCATCCCAACTCTAATGGAAAATTGAGTCCCCACATTCCACCACATCCCTGGAGTTTCCATTCCAGAATAGAAGGATTATATCCCAGGCCTGGACTCTGCAGCGTCTCCATGATGTCAGGTGATGTCTGCAGTACCACCACCAGTCCCACTTCACAGGAGAATCATCCGTCTCATCTCTACAGGACGCTGCCCAAACTCGCCCAAATGTTCATCGGACGGCGTTACCGGGAGAAAGCTGGAGACGTCAGGCGCTAGGAGTGGCCCAGTAGGAGGGTGAACTGGGTTCATGCCTACAGCATTTCAAGGTAGGTGGAGCGCCCCGGGCGACACAAAGATGGGTGAGGAGGGGGAGGTCAGTTCACAGGAACTGCACCAGGATATTGAGCTCGCGGGCGGATCTGATTTGGACTTTGAAAATGGCGAAGCCTGAATGTGTAATATGTGCTAAAAGAATCTCACTGTATAAGTTACATATTGAACTACTGAATTGTTGACCAAACATCTGTTCCTCTCTGCACTCAGCTCTCCAACCTATTCATCCTCAACAAACAGGGATTATCCTTTGCAATCTTGCAGACATTCTCTATCATCATGGCTGAAAGATACGATGCTGCATTAAATGGTACTACTTCTGGTCCTGAACAATCCCAATTGTGGACAAGTGATCTCTTTCTACCTTTAAACAACTTCTAGCATCCAAATCAAACATATTTGGTTATCTTACCGTTGTGTGTGATCTGGCCAAGTACAAATGACTACCATTTGTTACCCGTGTAATAAAGACAATGTGTATTTACTTTATTGATTACAATAGTGAATGCAGAAAACAGTGGAAGTGCAATGGTGGATAATCCATTATCTGAACTGGGGCTGTGATCAAATGCTGCTCAAACTGCTGAATGTTTCCAGTATGTTTCTCTTTTTCATTCAGATCTTCTGGAAGAGCAATATATATATTTTTTAATTCCATGCCCAAAAAAACGGTTGTGAAAGTCACACGTCATCCTACAGTGATCAATAGATCTGTGCACATTTCATATTTCCACTCACATACCCAATAGTTCCAACTCGTTTGAATAATGAAATGAGAACTGATATGTACAAAATGCATTCTGTTGCAAATCCGAAATCCTCAAAGTATCCTTTCCTCTTACTATCATTCTGCTGTAACTTCTCCTGCGATCACTAGGATCACTCAGATCACTGTGACCAGAGGGCAGGGCCGGCCTTAAGCCGATTTGACCGATTGCTCCCAATTGAACCCGCGCCTAATGGGGGCCCCGCACTAATGTTCCGTATTTCGTACGGAAATACGAATTCTCTTTGATAAATAAAGATTTTTTTTAATTCGCCATCCGGATTTCTTTTAAACGAACATGTATAACAACCGCTGCATGGCCATCAGACACAAACAATGTGTTAACTCGTACTGTTAGCACTTCTTAACATGAAGTCTTTAACAAGTTGTTATACAATGTCATCAATCTGCATCCATCCACATTCCTCAGTAAATAACCATATAACATATAACCATATAACAATTACAGCATGGAAACAGGCCATCTCGGCCCTACAAGTCTGTGCCGAACAACTTTTTTTTCCCTTAGTCCCACCTGCCTGCACTCATACCATAACCCTCCATTCTCTTCTCATCCATATGCCTATCCAATTTATTTTTAAATGATACCAACGAACCTGCCTCCACCACTTCCACTGGGAGCTCATTCCACACCGCCACCACTCTCTGCGTAAAGAAGTTCCCCCTCATATTACCCCTAAACTTCTGTCCCTTAATTCTGAAGTCATGTCCTCTTGTTTGAATCTTCCCTATTCTCAAAGGGAAAAGCTTGTCCACATCAACTCTGTCTATCCCTCTCATCATTTTAAAGACCTCTATCAGGTCCCCCCTTAACCTTCTGCGCTCCAAAGAATAAAGCCCTAACTTGTTCAACCTTTCTCTGTAACTTAGTTGCTGAAACCCAGGCAACATTCTAGTAAATCTCCTCTGTACTCTCTCTATTTTGTTGACATCCTTCGTATAATTTGGCGACCAAAATTGTACACCATACTCCAGATTTGGCCTCACCAATGCCTTGTACAATTTTAACATTACATCCCAGCTTCTATACTCAATGCTCTGATTTATAAAGGCTAGCATACCAAAAGCTTTCTTTACCACCCTATCTATATGAGATTCCACCTTCAAGGAACTATGCACGGTTATACCCAGATCCCTCTGTTCAACTGTATTCTTCAATTCCCTACCATTTACCATGTACGTCCTATTTTGATTTGTCCTGCCAAGGTGTAGCACCTCACATTTATCAGCATTAAACTCCATCTGCCATCTTTCAGCCCATTTTTCCAAATGGCCTAAATCACTCTGTAGACTTTGGAAATCCTCTTCATATCCACAACACCCCCTATCTTGGTATCATCTGCATACTTACTAATCCAATTTACCACACCTTCATCCAGATCATTGATGTACATGACAAACAACAAAGGACCCAACACAGATCCCTGAGGCACCCCACTAGTCACCTGCCTCCAACCCGATAAACAGCCATCCACCATTACCCTCTGGCTTCTCCCATTCAGCCACTGTTGAATCCATCTTGCTATTCCTGCATTTATACCCAACAGTTGAACCTTCTTAACCAACCTTCCATGAGGAACCTTGTCAAAGGCCTTACTAAAGTCCATATAGACAACATCCACTGCTTTACCCTCGTCAATTTCCCTAGTAACCTCTTCAAAAAATTCAAGAAGATTAATCAAACATGACCTTCCAGGCACAAATCCATGTTGACTGTTCCTAATCAGACCCTGTTTATCTAGATGCTTATATATATTGTCTCTAAGTATCTTTTCCATTAATTTGCCCACCACTGAAGTCAAACTAACAGGTCTATAATTGCTAGGTTTACTCTTAGAACCCTTTTTAAACAATGGAACAACATGCGCAGTACGCCAATCCTCGGGGACTATTCCCGTTTCTAATGACATTTGAAATATTTCTGTCATAGCCCCGGCTATTTCTACACTAACTTCCCTCAATGTCCTAGGGAATATCCTGTCAGGACCTGGAGACTTATCCACTTTTATATTTTTCAAAAGTGTCAGTACTTCTTTTACTTTGAACCTCATAGTATCCATAGCTACTCTACTAGTTTCCCTTACCTCACATAATTCAATATCCTTCTCCTTGGTGAATACCGACGAAAAAAAATTGTTCAATATCTCCCCCATCTCTTTTGGCTCTGCAGATAGCTGTCCACTCTGTCTCTCAATGGACCAATTTTATCCCTCCTTATCCTTTTGCTATTAATATAGCTGTAGAAACCCTTTGGATTGACTTTCACCTTACTTGCCAAAGCAACCTCATATCTTCTTTTAGCTTTTCTAATTTCTTTCTTAAGATTCTTTTTACATTCCTTATACTCCTCAAGCACCTCATTTACTTCATGCTGCCTATAATTATTGTAGATCTCCCTCTTTTTCCGAACAAGATGTCCAATTTCCCTTGAAAACCAGGGCTCTTTCCAATTTTTACTGTTTCCTTTCAACCGAACAGGAACATAAAGATTCTGTACTCTTAAAATTTCCCCTTTAAATGTCCTCCATTTCTCTTCTACATCTTTCCCATAAAACAAAATGTCCCAGTTCACTCCTTTTAAATCATCTCGCATCGCATCAAAGTTAGCCTTTCTCCAATCAAAAATCTCAACCCTAGATCCAGTTCTGACCCTCTCCATAGCTATATTGAAACTAATGGTATTGTGATCACTGGACCCGAAGTGCTCCCCAACGCATACCTCCGCCACCTGTCCAGTCTCATTTCCTAACAGGAGGTCCAGCACTGCCCCTCCTCTAGTAGGTACCTCTATGTATTGCTGCAAAAATCTATCCTGCACACATTTTACAAACTCCAACCCATCCAGCCCATTTACAGAATGTGTTTCCCAGTCTATGTGTGGAAAGTTGAAATCTCCCACAATCACTACCTTGTGCTTACTACTAATCTCTGCTATCTCCTTACATATTTGCTCTTCCAGTTCTCGTTCCCCGTTTGGCGGTCTATAATACACCCCTATAAGTGTTGCTACACCTTTCCCACTTCTCAATTCCACCCAAATAGCCTCCCTAGATGAGCCCTCCAATCTATCCTGCCAAAGCACTGCTGTAATATCTTCCCTGACTAGCAATGCAACACCTCCACCTCTTGCCCCTCCAATTCTATCACACCTGAAGCAACAAAATCCTGGAATATTTAGTTTCCAATCACAGCCCTCCTGCAACCACGTTTCACTGATCGCCACAACATCATACTTCCAGGTGTCTATCCAGACTCTAAGCTCATCCACCTTTCTTACAATGCTCCTAGCATTAAAATATGCACATTTAAGAAAACCCCCGTCCCTTATTCTCTGTTTATTTCCTTTTTTTCCTTTCTCCTCTTGCGTCCGAGTGCTTCCCATTTCTGCTTCCTGCCTCCCATTCGGTCTACTACCTTTCGCTATTTGAGTCCCTCGCCCCAACCATTCTAGTTTAAAGTCTCCCCAGCTGCCTTTGCAAATTTCCCCGCTAGGATATTGGTCCCCCTCGGGTTCAAGTGCAACCCATCCTTTCTGTACAGGTCCCACCTTCCCCAAAAGAAGTCCCAATGATCCAGGAACTTGAATCCCTGCCCTCTGCACCAGTCTTTCAGCCACGCATTTATCCTCCACCTCGCTCCATTCCTACTCTCACTGTCGCGTGGTACAGGCAGTAATCCTGAGATTGTTACCTTTTTGGTCCTTTTTCTTAACTCTCCTCCCAACTCCCTAAATCCTCCCTTCAGGACCTCTTCCCTTTATTTTCCTATGTCATTGGTACCTATATGTACCACGACCTCAGGCTCCTCTCCCTCTGATTTAAGGATATCTTGGATGCGTTGAGACACGTCCGAGACCTTGGCACCAGGGAGGCAGACCACCATCCTGGTCTCCCGACTGCGTCCACAGAATCACCAATCCGACCCCCTAACAATAGAGTCCCCAATTACTATTGCCCTCTTTTTTTCCCTAGCTTTTGGAGCAACAGGGCCGGTCTCTGTGCTGGAGGCCCGTCCGCTGTCACTACCCCCGGGTAGGCTGTCACCCCCATCCGTACTCAAACAGGAGTACTTATTTGCGAGGTGTACCGACATTGGAGTACTCACTCGTTCCTGCCTCTGCCCCTTGCCTTTCCTTAACGTGACCCACATGTCTCTCTCCCGTGGTTTTGGAGTGACCACCTCTCTATAACTCCCCTCTATGACCTCCTCACTCTCCCTGATCAGAGCGAGGTCATCGAGCTGCTGCCCCAGGATCCTAATACGGTCCCTTAGGAGCCCCATCTCGCTGCACCTGGTGCAGATGTGGATGTCTGGAGGGCCATCCGACACCATGACCTCCCACATCTGACATCCAGAACAGTATACTGCTCTGACTGTCATTCTCCCGCCTTGCCCTGGATCTGATACCAGTATAATACAAAAACACTGCACCTTTACTAAAACACTGCACCTTTAACCCACTGTACCTTAACTAAAGCACGGCCCCTTTATCCAGAAAGCACAAATGCTAACCTGATGTTGCACCCAATCAGCTGCTTCCTCTAGTCTGCTTCCACCAATCAGCGGCTTCCACCAGAACCCTCACTATGGAGTGTGGAACGTTACGGATTTTGGTAAGCCCTGACCCTCCTCTACTGCTCACCAACGGTCCTGGGCCTCTGTGAAAACAAGCCCCGCGCCCGATTTATATACTCACCGCCCTGACCCTCCTCTACTGCTCACCAACGGTCCTGGGCCTCTGTGAAAACAAGCCCCGCGCCCGATTTATATACTCACCGCCCTGACCCTCCTCTACTGCTCACCAACGGTCCTGGGCCTCTGTGAAAACAAGCCCCGCGCCCGATTTATATACTCACCGCCCTGACCCTCCTCTACTGCTCACCAACGGTCCTGGGCCTCTGTGAAAACAAGCCCCCCGCCCGATTTATATACTGTCTTTGTGTGAATGTGAGTGTCATTGAGTTTGTGTGTGCGTGTGTGTGCGTGTGTGTGTGTGCGTGTGCGAATATGCGTGTGAATATATGTGTGTGAATATGTGTGTGTGTAAATGTGTGTGTCTGAATAAGTGTGTGAGTGAATATGTGTGTGTGTGCGTGTATGAACATATGTGTGTTTGTGAGTGTGTGTGTGCTAACGTGTGTGTAATGTATAGGATGCACCCCTTACTGAAGCTTTCATCATCCCCTGCATGAGCCCCCACCCCATTTCACATCAGCTCACGAGAACCCCCACCTGACGCTGTGCCCCTCTCTTGGCTGCACAATGTTTACCACCCATCACCCCACCCTGACAGCACACACGTCAATAAAATATGTTGCACAGCATCTTCAGTGTTCATTAACAACTGAAATTGTCTTTAGGCTGCTTTTTCAACATCATGTCAGGAAATGTTAGAGGTCAATGTGATGTGGCTATTGCTGCAGTATCCTCTAGGATAGCAGCTACATTTCTGCCTGGTGGAAGAACTACACATTCTCGATTCAAGATACCCATCCAAGTGGCCGAGGATACATTGTGCAACATCGATAAGAACTCTAAGACGGCACATTTCACATTTCACGAAGCATGTGAAAGTCATTGTTTGGAATGAATGTCCAATGATTAGGAGAGAATGCTTTGACGTTGTGGACATAACTCTTCCAGTTGACTTCAGCAACACCACCCCCCCCCCCCCCCCCCCCTGCCAGTACAGGTCTCAGTGATTGATTCAGATTCAGATTCAATTTTAATTGTCATTGTCAGTGTACAGTACAGAGACAACGAAATGCATTTAGCATCTCCCTTGAAGAGCGACATAGCAAATGATTTGAATAAAAAATAAATAATAAGTGTCCGGGGGGGGGGGGGGGGGGGGGGTGATTGGCAGTCACCGAGGTACGTTGTTTAGTAGAGTGACAGCCGCCGGAAAGAAGCTGTTCCTCGACCTGCTGGTTCGGCAACGGAGAGACCTGTAGCGCCTCCCGGATGGTAGGAGGGTAAACAGTCCATGGTTGGGGTGAGAGCAGTCCTTGGCGATGCTGAGCGCCCTCCGCAGACAGCGCTTGCTTTGGACAGACTCAATGGAGGGGAGCGTGGAACCGGTGATGCGTTGGGCAATTTTCACCACCCTCTGCAGTGCCTTCCGGTCGGAGACAGAGCAGTTGCCATACCATACTGTGATGCAGTTGGTAAGGATGCTCTCGATGGTGCAGCGGTAGAAGTTCACCAGGATCTGAGGAGACAGATGGACCTTCTTCAGTCTCCTCAGGAAGAAGAGACGCTGATGAGCCTTCTTGATCAGAGTAGAGGTATTGTGGGTCCAAGAGAGGTCATCGGAGATGTTGACTCCCAGGAACCTGAAGCTAGAAACACGTTCCACCTCCGTCCCGTTAATGTGGATGGGGGTGTGCGTGCCACCTCTGGACTTCCTGAAGTCTACAATGAGCTCCTTGGTCTTCTTGGAGTTAAGGGCCAGGTTGTTGTCAGCGCACCATGCTGCTAAGTGCTGGACCTCCTCCCTGTAGGCCAGCTCATCGTTGTTGCTGATGAGGCCAATCACCGTTGTATCATCTGCATACTTGATGATGGTGTTAGTACCATGTACAGGTGTGCAGTCATAGGTGAAGAGGGAGTAGAGGAGGGGGCTCAGCACACAGCCCTGAGGAACACCGGTGTTCAGGGTGAGGGTTGAAGAGGTGTGCTTGTCTAACCTCACAGACTGGGGTCTGTTGGTTAGAAAGTCCAGTATCCAGTTGCAGAGGGAGGGGTCGATGCCCAGGTTACCGAGTTTGGTGATCAGTTTTGATGGAATAATGGTGTTGAATGCTGAGCTGTAATCGATGAACAGCATTCTTACATAAGTGTCTCTGTTGTCAAGGTGGGAGAGGGCGGAGTGAAGTGCCGTTGAAATGCCACTCTTCCAACTGGCATAAATCTCTCTGTAGACTTTGGAAATCTACTTCATTATCCACAACCCCACCTATCTAAGTATCACCTGCATACTTACTAATCCAATTTACCACACCATCATCCAGATCATTGGTGTACATGACAAACAACAGTGGACCCAAAACAGACCCCTGTGGCAACCCACTAGTCACTGGCCTCCAACCTGACAAACAACCGTCCACCATGACTCCCAGGCATCTCCCATTCAGCCACTGTTGAATCCATCTTGCTACTCCTCCATTAATACCCAACCATTGAACCTTCTTAACCAACCTACCATGAGGAACCTTGTCAAAGGCCTTACTGGTCCATATACACAACATCCACTGCTTTACCCTCATCAATTTCCCGAGTAACCTCTCCAAAAAATTCAAGAAGATTAGTCAAACATGACCTTCCAGGCACAAATCCATGTTGACTGTTCTTAATCAGACCCTGTTTATCCAAATGCGTATATATATTATCTCTAAGTATCTTTTCCATTAATGTGCCCACCACTAACGTCAAACATAACAGGTCATTAATTGCTAGGTTTACTCTTGGACCACTTTTTTTTTTAAATGGAACAACATGCGCAGTACGCCAATCCTCCGGCACTATTCCCGTTTCTAATGACATTTGAACTATTTCTGTCATAGCCCCTGCTATTTCTACACTAACTTCCCTCAATGTCGTAGGGAATATCCTGTCCGGACCTGGAGCCCTATCCACTTTTATATTTCTCAACAGTGTCAGTACTTCCTCTTCTTTGAATCTCATAGTTTCATACCTACTCTACTTGTTTCCTTTACCTCACATAATTCAATATCCTTCTCCTTGGTGAATACCGAAGAAAATAAATTGTTCAATATCCCCCCCATCTCTTTTGGCTCTGCAGATAGCTGTCCACTCTGACTCTCTAATGGACCGAGTTTATCCCTCGTTATCCTTTTTCTATTAATATAGCTGTAGAAACCCTTAGGATTTACTTTCACCTTACTTGCCAAATCAACCTCATATCTTATTTTAGCTTTTCTAATTTATTTTTTAAGATTCTTTTTACATTCTTTATACTCCTCAAGCACCTCATTTACTCCATGCTGCCTATAATTATTGTAGATTTCCCTCTTTTTCCGAACCAAGTGTCCAATTTGCCTTGAAAACCATGGCTCTTTCCAATTTTTACTATTTCCTTTCAACCGAACAGGGACATAAAGGTTCTGTACTCTTAAAATGTCACCTTTAAATGTATTCCATTTCTCTTCCACATCTTTCCCATAAAACATACTGTCCCAATTTACTCTTTTTAAATCATTTCGCATCTCTTCAAAGTTCTCCAATCAAAAATCTCAACCTTAGGCCCAGTTCTGCCCCTCTCCATACTTATATTGAAACTAATGGTATTGTGATCACTGATCCCGAACTGTTCCCCAACGCATACCTCTGCCACCTGACCCGTCTCATTTCCTAACAGGAGGTCCCTTCTCTAGTATGCACTTCTATGTAATGCTTCAAAAAAACTATCCTGCACACATTTTACAAACTCCAACCCATCCAGCCCATTTACAGAATGTGTTTCTCAGTCTATGTGTGGCAAATTGAAATCTCCCACAATCACTACCTTGTGCTTACTACTAATATCTGCAATCTCCTTACATATTTGCTCTTCCAATTCTCGTTCCCCATTTGGCGGTCTATAATAAGTGTTGCTACCCTTTTGCATTTCTCAGTTCCACCCAAATAGCCTCTCTAGACGAGCCCTCTAATCTATCCTGCCAAAGCACTGCTGTAACATCTTCCCTGATAAGCAATCCAACACCTCCACCTCTTGCCCCTCCAATTCTATCACACCTGAAGCAACGGAATCCTGGAATATTTTGTTTCCAATCACAACCCTCCTGCAACCATGTTTCACTGATCGCCACAACATCATACTTCCAGGTGTCAATCCAGGCTCTAAGTTCATCCACCTTTCTTACAATGCTCCCAGCATTAAAATATACACATTTAAGAAACCCACTCTCTCCTATTCTCTGTTTATTGTATTTTTCTTCTCTCTCCCCTACATTTTGGGTCAGAGTGCTACCATTCTCTGCTTCCTGCCTCATACACTGACTGCTAGCTTTCCCAATTTGAGTCCCTCCCCCCAACCATACTAGTTTAAAGTCCCCCCAGTAGCCTTTGCAAATCTCCCCGCCAGGATATTGGTCCTCCTCGAGTTCAAGTGCAACCCGTCCTTTCTGTACAGGTCGCATCTTCCCCAAAAGAGGTCCCAATGATCCAGAAACTTGAATCCATACCCACTGCACCAGTCCCTCATCCACTCATTTATCCTCCACCTCCCTCCATTCATATGCACATTGTCGCGTGGCACAGGCAGTAATCCTGAGAGTGTTACCTTTGCGGTGCTTCTCCTTAACTCTCAACCTAACTTCCTAAATTATTCTTTCAGGACCTCTTCACTTTTTTCTTCTTTTTACCTATGTCCTTGGTACCTATATGCACCACAACCTCAGGCTCCTCTCCCTCCCATATCAGGATTTCTTGGACACGTTCAGACACATCCCTGAACCTGGCACCAGGGAGGCAAACTACCATCCGGGTCTCCTGTCTACGCCCACAGAATCGCCTATCCGACCCCCTGACTACAGAGCCCCCTATTACAATTGCCCTCCTCTTCTATTCCTTACCCTTCTGAGCAACAGGGCCGTTTTTTGTGCCAGAGGCCCGACCGCTGTCGCTGCCACCAGGTAGGCTGTCTCCCCCACCCTTAATCAAACACGAGTACTTATTTTCAAGGTGTACAGCCACCGGGGTACTCACCAGCCCCTGCTTCTGCTCGTAGCCCTTCCTAACTGTGACCCAGTTTTCTGTCTCCCGTGGTCTTGGAGTGACCACCTCCCTGTAACTCCTATCTATGACCTATTCGCTCTCCCTGAGCAGACAGAGGTCATCAAGTTGCTGTTCCAGGTTCCTAACACGGTCTCTTAGGAGCCCCATCTCGATGCACGTGGCGCAGATGTGGACGTCTGGAGGGCACTCAGACTCCATGACCTCCCACATCTGACATCCAGAACAGTAAACTGCCCTGTCCCTCATTCTCCCCCTTATCCTGGATACAATACAAAGCCTTACCCGGGATACAAGCCAATCAGCTGCTTCCTCTAATCCTGTAACGGCTGCTTCCTTTAGTCCGTTCGACCAATCAGAGGCTTCCACCAGCCCCCTTAATTTGAAGTGTGATCTGCGAATGGAACGTTGCAGATTTTGGCTCCTCCCTCACCAACGGCTCCTGGGCCTCTGTTGAAACAAGCCCCGCGATGGGTTTTTTTAACTCACCACACGAAGGTCGCTCCTCCCTCACCAACGGCTCCTGGGTCGGATAGTAGACGACAGACCAAGTGCTCAGAAATGGGATTAGTGTAAATAAATTGACAGGTGGCAAATGGGTCAAAGGCTCATTTCTGCGCAGAATCTGATTTTGGACTCTGATATTCTGGTTTAACATTTGCAGCAACTCAAATCATTTGTTTCCAAAAAGAGTGCTGATTTATCAGACAATTCCTGCATCCGCCCACCTGTGACAGTGTTGCCCCTGTAGATGTCAACTCTCTGGGCTCACCCCCTTCCCTATTCCCACTTCTGTGTGAACCTCATTTCGTGCATCAGTCGTCTACTATCTGACCCAGGAGCCGTTGGTGAGGGAGGAGCGACCTTCGTGTGGTGAGTTAAAAAACCCATCGCGGGGCTTGTCAGGGCATCATATATATGTCACAAAGGCTCACAAACCTTTTTGTTTCTTTGATGTAGAGGCCACTAAATCACCTCTCCAGGTACCACCTTCAGCCATGATGTCGACAGACGATCACAAACTCTGTAGCTCTGGAATAAACAATATTAACAGAACCATCAGGTGACAATTGAATGGGAAGACATTGTCCTGTGAACCAACACACAGCATTACAGTGCAGCAGAGATGTGGAAAACACCCCATCCAAACAAGGTATACCCCTGCAAATTAGCAAAAAATAAAAGTAGGAGTAGACCACCTAGCTCTTCATGTCTGACCTGTCATCCATAAAACTTTGTCTGATGGATCCAAGGCAGCGATTCATCATTTGTGCCAGATCCCGGAAGTTTTCAAACCCCCTGATCACCGTATCACTATTCCAGACCAAACACGGTCAACCCCCAACATCCACACCTCCCCTGTTTGGAGACTTCAACTCGCAGGAAAGAGGAAAAACACCCACTGGTGGGGAATTACTGTCACACTCTGCTGGCCCTATTTTCACCACAACCCTGCCATCCAGGACAAAAGCTTCCATACCTCCATGTTACCCATTGCCAAATTTCCCACTAACTGGAAAAGGAAATAAACTACAAGCATCCCAACTCTAATGGACAATTGAGTCCCCACATTCCACCACATCCCTGGAGTTTCCATTCCAGAATAGGATTATATCCCAGGCCTGGACTCTGCAGCGTCTCCATGATGTCAGGTGATGTCTGCAGTACCACCACCAGTCCCACTTCACAGGAGAATCATCCGTCTCATCTCTACAGGACACTGCCCAAACTCGCCCAAATGTTCATCGGACGGCGTTACCGGGAGAAAGCTGGAGACGTCAGGCGCTAGGAGTGGCCCAGTAGGAGGGTGAACTGGGTTCATGCCTACAGCATTTCAAGGTAGGTGGAGCGCCCCGGGCGACACAAAGATGGGTGAGGAGGGGGAGGTCAGTTCACAGGAACTGCACCAGGATATTGAGCTCGCGGGCGGATCTGATTTGGACTTTGAAAATGGCGAAGCCTGAATGTGTAATATGTGCTAAAAGAATCTCACTGTATAAGTTACATATTGAACTACTGAATTGTTGACCAAACACCTGTTCCTCTCTGCACTGAGCTCTCCAACCGATTCATCCTCAACAAACAGGGATTATCCTTTGCTATCTTGCAGACATTCTCTATCATCATGGCTGAAAGATACGATGCTGCATTAAATGGTACTACTTCTGGTCCTGAACAATCCCAATTGTGGACAAGTGATCTCTTTCTACCTTTAAACAACTTCTAGCATCCAAATCAAACTATTTGGTTATCTTACCGTTGTGTGTGATCTGGCCAAGTACAAATGACTACCATTTGTTACCCGTGTAATAAAGACAATGTGTATTTACTTTATTGATTACAATAGTGAATGCAGAAAACAGTGGAAGTGCAATGGTGGATAATCCATTATCTGAACTGGGACTGTGATCAAATGCTGCTCAAACTGCTGAATGTTTCCAGTATGTTTCTCTTTTTCATTCAGATCTTCTGGAAGAGCAATATATATATTTTTTAATTCCATGCCCAAAAAAACGGTTGTGAAAGTCACACGTCATCCTACAGTGATCAATAGATTTGTGCACATTTCATATTTCCACTCACATACCCAATAGTTCCAACTCGTTTGAATAATGAAATGAGAACTGATATGTACAAAATGCATTCTGTTGCAAATCCGAAATCCTCAAAGTATCCTTTCCTCTTACTATCATTCTGCTGTAACTTCTCCTGGGATCACTAGGATCACTCAGATCACTGTGACCAGAGGGCAGGGCCGGCCTTAAGCCGATTTGACCGATTGCTCCCAATTGAACCCGCGCCTAATGGGGGCCCCGCACTAATGTTCCGTATTTCGTACGGAAATACGAATTCTCTTTGTTAAATAAAGATTTTTTTTAATTCGCCATCCGGATTTCTTTTAAACGAACATGTATAACAACCGCTGCATGGCCATCAGACACAAACAATGTGTTAACTCGTACTGTTAGCACTTCTTAACATGAAGTCTTTAACAAGTTGTTATACAATGTCATCAATCTGCATCCATCCACATTCCTCAGTAAATAACCATATAACATATAACCATATAACAATTACAGCATGGAAACAGGCCATCTCGGCCCTACAAGTCTGTGCCGAACAACTTTTTTTTCCCTTAGTTCCACCTGCCTGCACTCATACCATAACCCTCCATTCTCTTCTCATCCATATGCCTATCAAATTTATTTTTAAATGATACCAACGAACCTGCCGCCACCACTTCCACTGGGAGCTCATTCCACACCGCTACCACTCTCTGAGTAAAGAAGTTCCCCCTCGTGTTACCCCTAAACTACTGTCCCTTAATTCTGAAGTAATGACCTCTTGTTTGCATCTTCCCTATTCTCAAAGGGAAAAGCTTGTCCACATCAACTCTGTCTATCCCTCTCATCATTTTAAAGACCTCTATCAAGTCCCCCCTTAACCTTCTGTGCTCCAGAGAATAAAGACCTAACTTATTTAACCTCTCTGTAACTTAGTTGTTGAAACCCAGGTAACATTCTAGCAAATCTCCTCTGTACTCTCTCTATTTTGTTGACATCCTTCCTATAATTGGGCGACCAAAATTGTACACCATACCCCAGATTTGGTCTCAGCAATGCCTTGTACAATTTTAACATTACAGCCCAGCTTTTATACTTAATGCTCTGATTTATAAAGGCTAGCATACCAAAAGCTTTCTTTACCACCCTATCTATATGAGATTCCACCTTCAAGGAACTATGCACGGTTATTCCCAGATCCCTCTGTTCAACTGTATTCTTCAATTCCCTACCATGTACCATGTACGTCCTATTTTGATTTGTCCTGCCAAGGTGTAGCACCTCACATTTATCAGCATTAAACTCCATCTGCCATCTTTCAGCCCATTTTTCCAAATGGCCTAAATCACTCTGTAGACTTTGGAAATCCTCTTCATTATCCACAACATCCCCTATCTTGGTATCATCTGCATACTTACTAATCCAATTTACCACCCCTTCATCCAGATCATTGATGTACATGACAAACAACAAAGGACCCAACACAGACCCTGAGGCACCCCACTAGTCACCTGCCTCCAACCCGACAAACAGCCATCCACCATTACCCTCTGGCTTCTCCCATTCAGCCACTGTGAATCCATCTTGCTATTCCTGCATTTATACCCAACAGTTTAACCTTCTTAACCAACCTTCCATGAGGAACCTTGTCAAAGGCCTTACTAAAGTCCATATAGACAACACCCACTGCTTTACCCTCGTCAATTTCCCTAGTAACCTCTTCAAAAAATTCAAGAAGATTAGTCAAAGATTAGTCAATGTTATTGTGTTTTGAATAAGTATTAATGACGCCATGTTCCTTTGAATAAAATTCACACATCGTCAATAATACTTGTTTAAAACACAATTACATTTACTGAGGAATGTAGATCGATGACACATTGAGAATCTCTTTAAACTCACCATCATGAGTGAGGGCCCCGGACCGCGAGAAGGGGCTTCTTCCTGGTGTGCAGGTTAGTCTTTCACCTACCGACCCACGTTGTGTCTCTCTGTGTTTTGCTCTGTCTCTCCCTCCCTCTCTCTCTCTATCACCCTGTCGCCTCAGCATTCCCGGAATCATTGACGTTTTGCGGTAGACAAAAATGCTGGAGAAACCCAGCGGGTGAGGCAGCCGCCTCGCCCGCTGAGTTCCTCCAGCACTCTGTGTTTTTTATTTGGTTATGAAGTTGAAGGTGGCTCGGCAGGACGGGCAGCGGCTCTGGGGAGAGGGTTGCGTTTTTGGTTGAGACCCTTCTTCAGACAATCACAAGTACTCTCACCGACGAGAGTTCAATTCAGTCTGAAGAAGGGTCTTCTCTCCAGAGTCGCTGCGCTGCCTGTCCTGCTGAGTTACTCCAGCTTTATGTCTATCTTCAATTTCAGAGAAATACAATTTCTCACGGGGGGCTTATAATGTCTCTAAACCCCTTTGGGACCCTCTGAACACCTCTAAACCACCTCTATTTCCGCCCCCCCCCCCCCCTATTCCCCTCTATAACACTTCTAAACCCATCTGAGGCCCTCTAAACATCCCTAAACTGTTTAAACCCCTCTAAACTAGGAGGCTGCATGTTTCTATGACTGCGTCCAACTGCTGTCTGGTTCGTTGATCGGTTTGCTAGATATGAACTGTTTTGGGAGAGAAAAATGCTCATGGCACCCAAACGTGTTAAACAGAAATTGGTCAGATATTGAGATTTACACCAAAGATCCTATAGCTCTGCTATAGGATCTTTGCTTTACGCAGTGAGGAATCATGTGAAATAATCACTGAATTTAATTTTAAATGAATGTACCTGCATGTTATACTGTTTAGTTTGGAGATACAACCAGATAGTCTACTGAGTTCGCACCGACCAGCGATTTTTGTTATAGATTCGACAATATTTTTTGGCGGCCAATCAATCGCTGTCTTTAATGGGGTTGCATCCAATCACCAACCAGCTTGCCTTAAAATTCCCGTCCAATCAACAAATAGGTCTTCTCCCGTTCAATCAGCCGCTGTCTCCAAGGGCATTGTGTCCAATCACATAATGCAGTTTCGTGGCAATTAGCAGCTACGGTAAAGGTTGGAAGCCAGCGGAGCTACTGACAGTCAAACGGGAGGGAGCAGGAGAGATTCACACAGTGTAGAATCCATAGCACCTAGTGTACAATTTCATAATATATACTAAATAACTGGGCTGACAGACCTTGGCTGGGAATCTGGGGCCCACCAAAATTGTTCCCAATTGGGCCCCGCACCCCCAAACGCCGGCCCTGCCAGAGAGCGAGAAAAATGTGGAACTTTTCTTACAGAAGGCTCGAGAAAAGCCTTTACTCTGGTAATTGAGTAAGTTTTATCAGCAAAAATATCTGAAAGTGGAACTAACAAGCTGACGGTTTCATTATGAAATAGTTCCCTGAACATTCAGCCATTTTGTAACTGTAAAACAAACTGGACATTTGCTTTGACTCCACCAGACTGCTCAGCGCATTCAAACTATCACTGGGACACATTTACTCACAACAATAAATTCAATGTGCTGCTGATAGACAAGAGAAAATCACATTCAATGGGGGAATTTAACCCAAGTCTCTCCCCAAGATTAGAGCCGTCCACTGGGGAGCGGCGGACAAAATACTCACTGATGGATGTCAATCTGCTGTCGTTGCTCCCCGGCCCTGAGTCTCCCCGCCCGCCCGAACAGTGGGCCCCCGCTCCCCACAGCAGGACCCCACTCCCCCGGCTTGGGCAGTGGAGTTCCTCTCCTCTCCTCTTCCCGCTCCCCCAGCCCGTGGACTTCCTCTTCCTCTTCCCTCTCTCCTTTCCCCCGCCACGGCTGCAACCAAAGATCCTAGAGGAGCAGGATCTTTGGCTGCAACAGGTCGGTCGCCAGCAAAGATCCTATAGGTCGCCAGGATCTTTGGTCGCCAGGAAGGAAGGAAGCGACGCCCATACGGTGACTTGCCAGACTGTGCACATACGCACTGCGTCATCGTGGCGGGGGCGGGGTCTCTAGGTCTGCCGTGGGGATGTTCATACTAGGAGCACAGAATTAGGCCAGTCGGCCCATCTAGTCTACTCGGCCATTCAATCATGGTTAGACACAACATGCTAGAGTAACTCAGAGGGACTGGCAGCATCTCGGGAGAGAAGGAATGGTGGACGTTTCGGGTCGAGACCCTTCTACAGGCTGGTTAGGGATAAGGGAGACGAGAGATATAGACGATGATTTTTGTCTTAGACTCAAACATGGCTGATCTATCTCTCCCTCTCAACCCCATTCTCCTGCCTTCTCCCCATAACCCTAGCACCCATACGAATGAAGAACCTGACAATCTCCACTTTAAAAAATACCTATGACAGCTGTCTGCGGCAATGAATCTCACAGATTCACCACCATCCAGCTCAAGAAATTCCTCATATCCATTCCAAAGGTACGTCCTTTAATGTGCTCGGACGAAGTGCGTAGTTACCAGTGCGTAGATGGCAGTCGGCGCAGAATGGATGGATTGAGGCAGGTGAATTGGTACGTGTTGGTTGGAATAGGTAAAATTGTGAGGGGAGAGCACCGGGGATGTCAGTGGTGTTGAATGGGGGGGGGGGGTCAGTACGGGATGGATGGAGGTAGACAAATGTGCTGGAGAAACACAGCGGGTGAGGCAGCATCTATGGAACGAAGGAAATAGGCAACGTAAATGGAGGGAGGGTCAGTACGGGATGAATGCGTGGATTAGTGCAGGATGGATGGGGGATTAGTACAGGATGGATGGAGGATGGATGGATGGAGGAGATGTGCAGGATGGATGGAGAAGTGCAGGATGGATGGGAAAGGGGTAAGTACAGGGTGAATTGGGGAACCAGTGTAGGATGGATGGGGGGGGGGGGGGGGGACGGGAGCACAGGGGATGTCAGTGAGGACTGAATATAGGCGGGCATGGGGATCAGTGCGGGATGTAAAGGAGGGGTCCCAGGATAAAGGGGGGGGGGGGGGCGGGAGAGAAAAAGAGGGAGCGAGAGAGAGAGAAAAAGAGAGAGAGAGAGGTCGGTCAGCGCTCCTCGGACAACATGGCGCCGCTGCCTTGGCCGTTGGGATTTCCTCGCCACCGCCTCCCTCCTCCGCCAGCCAACAGCAAGGTGCGGGGCCGAGCGGCACAGCTCAAAGTGTGCAGCTGATCCAGAAATTTCGCAGCGACTGACGGGTCCCACACAGGGGCTCCATCTCCTCCTCCACCGATAGCGGCCGCTGCCTGCAAACCCGCTGACGGCGATAACCAAAGATCCTATAGCAGAACTCTGCTATAGGATCTTTGGCGAAAGCCGCTTTTTTTTTAAACAACCCTCCCTTCCTCCTCCCGGCCTCGGCATGCGGGAGTTTTTTTTAAAAGCTCCGTTAGCGGGTTTGCAAGCAACGGCCCTTATCAGGGCGGGAGGGGTGCGGGAGGAGGAGATGGAGACGGAGCCACTGTCGCGGCCCGTCATTCGCTCCGACCCTTCGTCACCCCGCACCTAGTATCTTTCCCACACAATACAGCCGTCACCGCCTACACAAAATGTCGCGTTCCTTTTCTCCAGAGATGCTGCCTGACCCGTGGAGTTACTCCAGTTTGTTGTGTCTATCTTCGGTACAAACCAGTATCTGGCTGCCAAGCCGGGCAAAATGACTCGGTGTTTAGGTTGCCCGGCGGCACATTGAGTGGTCAGTGGCACCCGGGCAACCGTTAATTTCGAGCCCTACCTTGTCTCCTAATTTGAGGAAGGACATCCTCTCTCTCCCCTCTCTCACCCTCTCTCTCTCCCTCTCTCCCCCCTCTCTCTCCCCCCTCTCTCTGTCTGTCTCTCTCTCTCTCTCTCCCTCCGCTCTCTCTCTCTCTCTCCCCATCTTAGCAATGTTTCAAAATTTTGAGATTTAAAAAATCAAGTCTGCAATTTATCCCATCAGATAAAGCATAACAATAAGTTTAATTTGACACCTAATTCACTTTCATATCTCAAGTAATAAAACAGTTATGGCCATTTTCATACTCGGAAATTAGCATCTTGTTCCCTTTTGATTTCTATGGACGTAACAAAAAAGCTGTGGAATCTCTGGAACTCTCTGCCACAGAGGGTAGTTGAGGCCAGTTCATTGGCTATATTTAAGAGGGAGTTAGATGTGGCCCTTGTGGCTAAGGGGATCAGGGGGTATGGAGAGAAGGCAGGTACGGGATACTGAGTTGGATGATCAGCCATGATCATATTGAATGGCAGTGCAGGCTCAAAGGGCCGAATGGCCTACTCCTGCACCTAATTTCTATGTTTCTATGTAAATCACACACACGGGGTAGGTCAGATGCTCAGCCACGATTCAGGTAGGTTTTGTAACATACCTACCCATCTCCCCCTCTGTCCTTCTTTCTCTGTCTCCCCCCTCTCTCCCTTTTCTTCTGAAGAATGGCGGACTGCAGGAGTGGGGCGCCGTTGTGTAAGGCTGCTCTGCCTGCAATCCGCCCTTTCACACTTTTTTTATTTTAGCCCTGTTACAAAAAAAAATGTTAGTTGGAGATCTTTTATGTGGTGGGTGGGGGAGGGGAAGGGGAACTTCATTTCCTAGTCCCCACCTGGTCGGAGAGGCGGCTTGCCTCCGAGCTGCTTCTTGGGCCATTCCTCGCGGCCTACCATCGGACTGGAGTGGCGTATCCTGTCGGGACCGGCCAGGGCTACAGCTTCGGCGGTGGCGCAGCGCTGGGACACCATCACGGAGCGGGTGATGCCTTACCGGGTCGCCGTGCGGTAAGCTCCTGAGTGCTGTGACCACCGACTCCAACATCCACGGATCCGAGGAGCTGTGGCTGCGGGCGTCCAGCCGCGGGCAGCGCTGGATTTAAGAAAACGTTTTCACCCAGAAAGTTGTGAATTTGTGGAATTCCCTGCCACAGAGGGCGGTGGAGGCCAAGTCACTGGATGGATTTAAGAGCGAGTTAGATAGAGCTCTAGGGGCGAGTGGAGTCGAGAGATATGGGGAGAAGGCAGGCACAGGTGGGGAGAAGGCAGGCACAGGTTATTGATAAGGATGATCAGCCATGATCACAATGAATGTCGGCGCTGGCTCGAAGGGCCGAATGGCCTCCTCCTGCACCAGGTTTCTGTGTTTCCAGCGAAGATCCTGTGGCGGATCGTTGGTTTTCTAGAGCAACGGAGACGCGCTGCGCCCTGCGCGCGGGATTGGACCCGCATGTCTAGGGGCGGGACCTGCTGGAGACACGCCCCCCTCGACGGGTCCGCCTCCTCCATTGGCTGACACCACTGATGGACAACCGCCGGCATCCAATGGGAACAGAGGGGTGGGCGCGGCCTGCGCTGACGGTTGGAGGGTCAGGTGGCGGCGCGAGCGCGGCCGTTAAACCAAAGATTTGCGTTAAACCGTCTCCCGCGAGCCGGGCCGCGCCTGCGTGACGTGCACGCGCAAAGGGCGCGTCTCCGGGCGGTGACGTGACAGCAGGAGAGCGGTGACGAAACTGCCCGGTGATTGACTGCAGATGGGGGCGGGGCCCATCGGCGCGACACCGCCCTGAATCCCGGCCTCACCTCAGGCGGTGTCCGCGCCTCGAGCCCCACCCCCAGCCCCAGCCCCAGCCCCACCTCACACAGTGCGGCACGTTCAATCCCCACCCCCCTCCCCGCTCACTACATGAATAATATTAATTAATGTAAACTGAAATTCATCTTCTGCTCGACCTTGGAAGGTGTCAATAAAAGGCCAGATGATACAAATATTAATGTAAAGTGCTGGAGTAACTCAGCAGCAGGGCAGGCAGCATCTCTGGAGAGAAAGAATGGTGACGTTCCTGGTCGAGACCCTTCCTCAGTCTGAGAGTAAGAGGGAGAGGGAGACACAGAGATAAGGAAGTGTAAGGTGTGAAAATGAGACATCGAAGGGGTTAGGGATCAAGGAAAATGTAGAATAGATAATTGTTAATTGGTGAAGGTGACAACGAAACTCACAGTGATAACATTTAATCACGGGACAGTCAGGACTGGTCAGAGAACTAGGAAGGGGGTTGGGTGGAGATAGAGGGAAAGCAAAGGTTAGAGAAGGCAATATTCATACTGCTGGAGTGTAAGCTGCCCAAGCCAAATATGAGGTGCTGTTCCTCCAATTTGCTCTGTGTCTCAATCTAATAGTGGAGGAGGCCAAGGACAGAAACGTCAGTAACTCAGCAGGACAGGCAGTAATACTGGAGAGAAGGAATGGGTGCGTTTCGGTTTGAGACCCTTCTTCAGACTTCTAGTCTGCCTTGGCGAGTTACTGCATTAATTTAATTTACTTGTCTGAGGCTTTTATTCAACCATATTAATCAGCAGACGTTACCCCTCGGCCTAACAAGGATATCCCACCTTTCAATAAGAACACAGCTGATCTGGTTTGAACCTCTCTCCCAACTGCTCACATGGCTCTTTGCCTAATTTCTTATAAACAATATATGCAATTGGGCCTTCAGCATAATAGACAATAGGTGCAGGAGTAGGCCATTCGGCCCCTTCGAGCCAGCACCGCTAATCAATGTGACCATGGTTGATCATCCCCAATCAGCACCCCGTTCCTGCCTTCTCCCAATAACCCTCGACTTCCTATTTTTAAGAGCCCTATCTAGCTCTCTCTTGAAAGCATCCAGAGATAAGGTGGGAGAAGGTGGGATCTGACCGATGAACCCTGGCACAAGCGGCAAAGACACTATGGGTCGAATAATTGGCTTCCTCTGTCCTCAATTTTTTGAAATCGCAAATGACCAACGGTAATCAAGTCAAGTCAAGTTTATTCGTCACATACACATACGAGATGTGTAGTGAAATGAAAAGTGGCAATGCTCGCGAATTGTGCAAAAAACAAACAAACAAACTACAAACAGAATATTCACATATTACATATTTGTGGGAGGGAGGGAGGGAGGGAGGGAGGGAAGAAATGGAAAAAAACAGCAATTTTAAAAAGACACCACACAACAGTAAAATGGTACAGTAAAGTTAGTCCCTGGTGAGATAGGAGTTTACAGTCCTAATGGCCTCTGGGAAGAAACTCATTCTCATCCTCTCCGTTCTCACAGCATGGCAACAGAGGCGTTTGCCTGACCGTAGCAGCTGGAACACTCCGTTGCTGGGGTGGAAGGGGTCTCCCATGATCTTGTTGGCTCTGGAGTTGCACCTTCTGAAGTATAGTTCCTGCAGAGGGGCGAGTGAAGTTCCCATAGTGCATTCGGCCGAACGCACTACTCTCTGCAGAGCCTTCTTATCCTGGGCAGAGCAATCCCCAAACCAAATCATGATATTTCCGGACAAGATGCTTTCCACAGCCGCTGAGTAGAAGCACTCTGAATTTCCTCAATTGCCTGAGTGGTAAAGACGCTCCCTTGCCTTACTCACGAGTGCTGCAGCGTGTGATGTCCATGTCATATCCTCGGAGATGTGGACTCCCAGGTATTTAAAACAGCTCACCCTATCCACAGTATCCCCATTTATCTTCAATGGTGTGTACGTCCTCGGATGATGTGCCCTCCTAACGTCCACGATCAGCTCCTTAGCTTTTTTTGATATTTAAGAGGAGGCTGTTGTCCTGACACCAGAGTGCAGGCTCGAAGGGCTGAATGGCCTACTGCTGCACCTAATTTCTATGTTTCTATGTCCTTGTACATCGGTCACTGAAGGTTGGCGTGCAGGTACAGCAGGCAGTGAAGAAAGCTAATGGAACGTTGGCCTTCATAACAAGAGGGTTTCAGTACAGGAGTAAGAGGTTCTTCTGCAGTTGTATAAGGCTTTGGTAAGACCACATCTACAGTATTGTGTCCAGTTTTGGTCTCCTAATTTGAGGAAAGACATCCTTGTCTCCTAATTTGAGGAAGGACATCCTCTCTCCCTCCCTTCTCTCTCTCTCTCTCTCCCCACTGTCCTCTCCCTCTCCCCTCTCTCTCCCCTCTTCTCTCTCTGTCTGTCTATCTCTCTCTCTCTCCCTCCCCCTTCTTCCATCCCTCTCTCTCTCTCCATCTACCCCCCTCTGTCCTTCTCTTTGTCTCCCCCTCTCTTCCTTTCTTCTGAAGAATGGCAGACTGCAGGAGTGGGGCGCATTTGTGTATGGCTGCTCTGCCTGCAGTCCGCCCTTCCACACTTTTTTATTTTTATTTTTAGTCTTGTTAAAAAAAAACAAATGGTAGTTGGAGGTCTTTTATGTGGTGGGTGTGGGAGGGGAAGGGGGAAACTTTATTTCCTAGTCCCTACCTGGTCGGAGAGGCGGCTTGCCTCCGAGCTGCTTCTTCGCCCCTTCCTCACCGCCTACCATCGGACTGGGGGTGGCGTATCCTGTCGGGACCCCGGCCCACGGCAACAGCTTCGGCGGCGGCTAAGTCAAGAGAGAGTCAAGAGTCAATTTAATTGTCATTTGGACCCCTTGAGGTCCAAACGAAATGCCGTTTCTGCAGCCATACATTACAAACAAATAGACCCCAGACACAACACAATTTACATTTTACATAAACATCCATCACATTGCTGTGATGGAAGGCCAAAAAAACTTATCTCTCCACTGCACTCTCCCCCCCCCCCCCCCCCCCCGGTGTCAGAGTCAAAGTCAAAGCCCCCGGCTGGCGATGGCGATTGTCCGCGGCCATTAAAGCCACGCCGGGTTGGTGCGAGGTCGCACACCGGGTCTTGGTGTTAGAGCCCCCGGCGTGCTGCTCGCAGAGTCCCGTGGCCATTCCAAGCCGCGCGGGGGCGGTGATGTTAGGCCCCGCTCCAGGAGCTCTTCGACCCCGCAACTCCGGCAGGAGAAGTCGCCGTTGAAGGAGCCCTGAAAAGCGGTCTCCCTCCAGGGACCCCGCGGGCTCCCGGTGCCGCCGTCCGCAGACCCGCAGTTTGCAGCCTCCGAATCAGCATCAGCATCAGCAGCAGCAGCAGCAGCAGCGCTCCACCACCGCTCCTCCCGCTCTGGACTCGGCCAGCTCCGCGACGGTGAGGTGAGTCAGCACCAGAGTTCCCGGCTTCTTCTGTTGGAGGCCGCACCTCATTTGCAGCCCCAACGACAACGGAGACCCAACAAGAAAAGGTCGGGTCTCCCGTGCAGGGAGAGATTTTAAAAAGTTGCCCCCTCCCACCCACCCCACACTCACCCCCACCCCCCCACACACACACACCCCCAGCAAAAAATAACAAAAACTACATATAAACATAGACAAAAAATAATAAAAACGCGGACGTTTTTAAATAAGCGCTTGGACACCATCACGGAGCAGGCGATGCCTTAACGGGTCGCCGTGCGGTAAGCTCCGGAGTGCTGTGGCCGCCGACTACAACATCCGAGGAGTGTGGCTGCGGGCGCCCAGCGGTGCTGTGATTTAAGATACCAGATCGAGATCGCCAGTGTCGGAGCTCCAACCAGCGCGGCCTGAGGACTTCAGGAGCCGCGGTCTCCAGGGAGGAAGCGGCCGTTCCAGACATTCCAAACTGCTGAGGAGTGTTTCACTCTACGCCGGAGTTCCAGCTTTCTGGCAAGAGGGCCCGAAAATATTGGACTGGGCTGCTGCAGGCCACAAATAGGCCCCGAACTCGGGTGATTCACAGAGGAAGAGGACTTAACTTTCTGATGCCATTCCCCACAGTGGAACATTTTGATTCTGTTGTGGGGGGACGTTCATGTTGAATTCTATGGTGTGTTGTGTCATTTTCCTTTCTTTTAATTTGTCTATGGATATACAGCAACTTAATTATTTATTTTATGTAAAGCACTTTGGTTTCAACCGCGAGTTGACTTAACCGTGCTATATAAATAAAATTTACTTACTTACTTGTGATTGAGGCAGTGCAGCGTAGGTTCCCGAGATTGATCCCAGGGATGGCGGGACTGTCATATGAGGGTAGATTGAAAAGACTAGGCTTGTATTCACTGGAGTTTAGAAGGATAAGGGGGAAACATATACAATTATAAAAGGACTGGACAAGCTAGATGCAGGAAAAGTGTTCCCAATTTTGGGCGAGTCCAGAACCAGGGGCCACAGTCTTAGAATAAAGGGGAGGTGATTTAAGACTGAGGTGAGAAAAAAACTTTTTCACCCAGAGAGTTGTGAATTTGTGGAATTCCCTGCCACAGAGGGCGGTGGAGGCCAAGTCACTGGATGGATTTAGGAGAGTTAGATAGAGCTCTAGGGGCGAGTGGAGTCAAGAGATATGGGGAGAAGGCAGGCACGGGTTATTGATAAGGGATGATCAGCCATGGTCACAATGAATGTCGGTGCTGGATCGAAGGGCCGAATGGCCTCCTCCTGCACCAGGTTTCTGTGTTTTCCAGCGAAGATCCTGTGGCGGATCTTTGGTTTCTAGAGCAATGGAGACGCGCTGCGCCTGCGCGCGGGATTGGACTCGCATGTCCGGGGGCGGGGCCTGCGGGAGACACGCCCCCTCGACGGGTCCGCGTCCGCTATTGGCTGAGACAAACTGACGGACACCGCCGGCATCCAATGGAAACAGAAGGGTGGGCGCGGCCTGCGCTGACGGTTGGAGGGTCAGGTGACCGGTGGCGGCGCGAGCGCGGCCGTTAAACCAAAGATCTTAGAGCAGAGATCTAAGATCTTTGCCTGAAACTTCTTATTTCCTTAGTTGCTGCCTCCCCCCCTCTCTCTCCCGCTGAGTTTCTCCAGCTTTGTTGTTGTTGTTCTCTCTGCGGCTTGATTCATCTCATTCCCGGTGACGCAACCGGCCCCGCCTCCGCCCCGCGCTGATGACGCACAAACCGCAGTGCGCATGTGCACGGTCTGGCAAGTCACCGGATGGGCGGCGCTTCCTTCCGGCGGAGCGGGGAGACACAGACTCGGGGCCGGGGGAGCGGGGAGAGAGAGTCCACGCGTTGGGGGAGAGCGGGGAGAGACCTCTACTGTGTTCAAGAAGGAACTGCAGATGCTGCAAGATCGAAGGTACACAAAATTGCTGGAGAAACTCAGCGGGTGCAGCAGCATCTATGGAGGGAAGGAAATAGGCGACGGTTCGGGCCGAAAACCCTTATTCAGACTTATGGGGGGGGAAGAAGGAAGGAAATGGGGAGGAGGAGGAGCCCGAGGGCGGGCGGATGGGAGGGTGGGAGGAGACAGCTAGAGGGTTAAGGAAGGGGAGGAGACAGCAAGGGCTAGCAAAATTGGGAGAGTTCAAGTCAGTCCCAGTCCCGAGAGACTCTACTGTCCGGGCCGGGGAGAGGAGAGAGGCCCCGGTGTCCGGGCCGTGGGAGCGGGAGAGAGAGTCCACGCGTTGGGGGAGCGGGGAGAGAGAGGTCCACGCGTTGGGGGGAGCGGGGAGAGAGAGTCCACGCGTTGGGGGAGCGGGGAGAGAGAGACAGACTCCACTGTCCGGGCCGGGAGACTCAGACTCGGGGCCGGGGAGCGAGGACAACAAGTTGCCATCGGTGAGTATTTTGTCCGCCGGTCCCCAGTGGACGGGTCTAATGTTGGGGACAGACTTGGGTTAAATTTCCCCATTGAATTGGATTGGCTTTTGTCAGGACATTGAATTGATTGTTGTGAGTAAATGTGTCCCAGTGATAGTTTGAAGCACAACAATCAAGTTCAGCAACAGCTGTGTTTTGTCATTGGATGTGTTGGTGGAGATGCTGCACATCTCACACACACACACACACACACACACACACTTGTATAGAGTTGTAACTGACAGTTGATGTGTTGAATGCGCTGAGCAGTGGTGGAGTCAAAGCAAATGTCCCAGTTTGTTTTACAGTTACTAAATGGCGGAATGTTCAGGTTACTATTTCATAATTAAACCGTCAGCTTCTTATTTCCGGTTTCAGTTATTTTTTGCTGATAACATTTCCTCAAATACCAGATTAAAGGCCCTTCTGAGCCTTCTGTAGGGAGAGTTACACATTTTTATCGCCCTCTGGTCACAGCTGAGACTGAGTGATCATAGGAGAAGTTGCAGCAGAATGATAGTAAGAGGAACGGATACTGTGAGGATTTCGGATTTGCAACACAGAATGCATTTTGTATATATCAGTTCTCATTTCATTATTCAAATGAGTTGGGACTAATGGGTATGTGAGTGGAAATATGAAATTTACACAAATATGTTGACCACTGCAGAATGACGTGACTTTTGCAACCATTTTTTTTTTTGTTGCATGGAATTTTAAAAAAATATTGCTATTCCAGAAGATCTGAAGAAAAAAGAAAATGCCGACATGGTAGAAACACTCAGCAGTTTGAGCAACATTTGATACAGTCCCAGTTCAGATAATGGATCATATACACTTGCACTTCCACTGTTTTCTGTATTCATTGTTTTAATCAATAAAGTAAATACACATTGTCTTTATTACACTGGTAACAAATGGTAGTCAATTATACTTGGCCAGATCACACACAATGGTAAGATAAACAAATATGTTTGATTTAGATGCTAGAAGTTGTCTAAAGGTAGAAAGAGATCACCTGTCCACAGTTGGAATAGTTCAGGACCAGAAGTAGTACCATTTAATGCAGAATTGTATCTTTCCGCTATGATAATAGAAAATTTCTGCAAGATAGCAAAGGATAATCCCTCTTTGTTGAGAATGAATCAGTTGGAGAGCTGAGTGCTGAGAGGAACAGATGTTTGGTCAACAATTCATAGAAACATAGAAATTAGGTGCAGGAGTAGGCCATTCGGCCCTTCGAGCCTGCACCGCCATTCAATATGATCATGGCTGATCATCCAACTCGGTATCCCATACCTGCCTTCTCTCCATACCCTCTGATCCCCTTAGCCACAAGGGCCACATCTAACTCCCTCTTAAATATAGCCAATGAACTGGCCTCAACTACCCTCTGTGGCAGAGAGTTCCAGAGATTCACCACTCTCTGTGTGAAAAACGCTCTTCTCATCTTGGTTTTAACGGATTTCCCCCTTATCCTTAAGCTGTGACCGCTTGTCCTGGACTTCCCTAACATCGGGAACAATCTTCCTGCATCTAGCCTGTCCAACCCCCTCTCAATCTCCTAAATTCTAGAGAGTACAAACCAAGTCTATCCAGTCTTTCTTCATAAGACAGTCCTGACATCCCAGGAATCAGTCTGGTGAACCGTCTCTGCACTCCCTCTATGGCAATAATGTCCTTCCTCAGATTTGGAGACCAAAACTGTACGCAATACTCCAGGTGTGGTCTCACCAAGACCCTGTACAACTGCAGTAGAACCTCCCTGTTCCTATACTCAAACCCTTTTGCAATGAAAGCTAACATACCATTTGCTTTCTTTACTGCCTGCTGCACCTGCATGCCTACCTTCAATGACTGGTGTACCATGACACCCAGGTCTCGCTGCATCTCCCCCTTTCCCAATCGGCCACCATTTAGATAATAGTCTGCTTTCCCGTTTTTGCCACCAAAATGGATAACCTCACATTTATCCACATTATACTGCATCTGCCAAACATTTGCCCACTCACCCAGCCTATCCAAGTCACCTTGCAGTCTCCTAGCATCCTCCTCACAGCTAACACTGCCCCCCAGCTTAGTGTCATCCACAAACTTGGAGATATTGCCTTCAATTCCCTCATCCAGATCATTAATATATATTGTAAATTCAGTAGTTCAATATGCAACTACAGAGAAATTCTTTTAGCACATATTACACATGCAGGCATCGCCATTTTCAAAGTCCAAATCAGAGTCGCCCGCGAGCTCGATGTCCTGGTGCAGTTTGTGTTCCTGTGAACAGACCTCCCTCTCCTCACCCATCTTTGTGTCCCACGGGGTGCCTCCACCTACCTTGAAGGGCTGTAGGCATGAACCCAGTTAACCCTCCTACTGGGCCTCTGATAGCGCCTGATGTCTCCAGCTCCCTCCCGGTAATGCCGTCCGATGAACATTTAGGCGGGTTTGAGCAGCGTCCTGTAGAGATGGGACGGATGATTCTCCTGTGAAGTGGTGGAACTGCAGACATCACCTGACATCATGGAGATGCTGCAGAGTCCAGGCCTGGGATATAATCCTTCTATTCTGGAATGGAAACTCCAGGGATGTGGTGGAATGTGCCATGGGAGAGGTGGGGACTCCAGTTTCCAGTAGAGTTGGGATGCTTGTAGTTTATTTCCTGTTCCAGTTAGTGGGAAATTTGGTAATTGGTAACATGGAGGAATGGAAGCTTTTGTCCTGGATGGCAGGGTTGTGGTAAGAATAGGGCCAGCAGAGTGTGACAATAATTCCCCACCAGTGGGTACGGTGATCAGGGGGTTTGAAAACTTCAGGGATCTGGCACAAATGATGAATTGCTGCCTTGGATCCATCAAGGTTTTATGGATGACAGGTCAGACATGAAGAGCTAGGTGGTCTACTCCTGCTATTATTTTTGCTAATTTGCAGGGGTGTACCTTGTTTGGATGTGGTGTTTTCCACATCTCTGCTGCACTGTAATGCTGTGTGTTGGTTCACAGGACAATGTCTTCCTTCACATTCAATTGTCACCTGATGGTTCTGTTAATATTGTTTATTCCAGAGCTACAGAGTTTGTGATCGTCTGTCGACATCATGGCTGAAGGTGGTGACAGGGAAGGTGATTCCGTGGACTCTACATCAAAGAAAGAAAAAGGTTTGTGAGCCTTTGTGACATGTATATGATACCCTGACAGTGGGTGTACACCTGATGCAACAAATGAGGTTCACACAGAAGTGAGAATAGGGAAGGGACTGAGCACAGAGGATTGATATCTACAGGGACAGCGACGTCACAGATGCAGGAATTGTCTGATAAATCAGCACTCTTTTTGGAGACAAATGATTTGAGTTGCTGCAAAAGTTAAGCCAGAATATCAGAATCCAGAAACGGATTCTGCGCAGAAATGAGCTTTTGACCCATTTGCCACCTGTCAATTTATTTACACTAATCCCATTTCTGAGCACTTGGTCTGTCGTCTACTATCCATTTACAGATTGAATGGACATCCAGGTGCTCCTACAATGTTGTGACAGAATACCTGCCTCCAACACCACCCCAGACAGTGTGTCCCTGACTGCAGCCATCACTGCTGAAAGATTCTTCCCTGAAGATCATCGTCTAAACCTCATGGTCCCCGCATTAAATGAATGTCTCTAGTGTTAACCGCCTCTGCTGTGGAGAAAACTATTTTTGCCTTTGACTCTAATTTTCTCATAGTATTCTGTACTTCTGGATCACTGCCTGTGCGCCCCAGCTTCAAGGAAGACGACTTAAATCACTCCAGATAATTGAAATATTCATTTCCGAGTAATATCCTGATGAATCTCATCTGTATCTTCACAGTTCAAAGGCATCCTTCCCACAGTATGGAGATCAGAATTGCACACACTCCTCCCACTTAAGGCTTAAATTAGCTCCCTATAAATTTGTATCAAGGCCTCCCTGCACTTGCATTCTATGCTGCAGCAAATGACAAGAATGCTAAATGTTGTCTGTCTACCCCCACCCTCCTTCTCCCTCCACACTCTCTCTCCCCCTCCCTCCTCCAGCCCCTCTCCCCACCCTCTGACTCTCTCCCCCCCCCCCCCCCCCCCCCCTCTCCTTCCCTCTCAGCATTTAATAATAATAATAATAAATGTTATTTATGGGCGCCTTTCAAGAGTGTCAAGGACACCTTACAAAAATTTAGCAGGTAGAGGAAAAACATGTAAGGGGAATGAAATAATAGTAGAGACATGATTAGTACACAAAGTAAATACAGTATTCAATACAAAACACAGTATGAGGCAATTAATGCACAGATGAAAAGGGACGGCACATGGGGCTAAGGATAGGCAGAGGTGAAGAGATGGGTCTTGAGGTGGGACTGGAAGATGGTGAGGGACACGGAATTGCGGATCAGTTGGGGGAGGGAGTTCCAGAGCCTGTGAGCTGCCCTGGAGAAGGCTCTGTCCCCAAAACTGCGGAGGTAGGACTTTTGGATGGAGAGGAGACCAGCTGATGTGGATCTGAGGGACCGTGAGGGTTGGTAGGGAAAGAGGAGGTCAGTAAGATATGGGGGGGCCAGATGGTGGAGGGCTTTGTAGGTGAGGATCAGGATTTTGTAGGTGATCCGGTGGGAGATGGGAAGCCAGTGAAGTTGTTTGAGGACTGGTGTGATGTGATGCCAGGATTTGGAGTGGGTGATGAGTCGGGCGGCTGCGTCCTGGACCAGTTGGAGTCGGTTGATGTAGGTGGAGCTGATGCAAAGGAGAAGTGAGTTACAATAGTCCAGTCGGGAGGAGATGAAGGCATGGATGAGTCTTTCAGCAGCGGGCGGTGTGAGAGAGGGTCTGAGTTTGGCGATGTTGCAGAGATGAAAGAAGGAGGTTTTAATGACATGGCGGATGTGAGGCTCAAGGGAGAGGGTGGAATCAAAGATCACGCCAAGGTTGCGGGCCTGGGGAGATGGGGAGACAGTGGTGCCGTCGATGGTGAGAGTGGAGTTATTGATTTTGCTGAGTGTGGCTTTGGAGCCTATGAGGAGGAATTCTGTCTTATCGCTGTTGAGTTTGAGGAAATTATGTTGCATCCAGGTTTTTATAGCTGACAAACAGGAGTTGATATGGGAGAGGGGGGGGTTGTGGGGGGATTTGGTGCCAAGGTAGATCTGGGTGTCATCAGCGTAGCAGTGGAAGTCCAGATTGAAGTTGCGGAGTATCTGACCAAGGGGGAGGATGTAGATGATGAAGAGGAGGGGGCCGAGTACGGAGCCTTGGGGAACGCCTTGAGTGACTGTGACTGTAGCAGAGGTGTAGTTATGGAGAGAGATGAAGTGGGATCTGTTGGAAAGGTAGGAATTTGACCAAAATTACATTGTGAATGAGTGAATGAGAAATCCCATCTGTGGCTGCTGGCAGGCGGGGAACGCAACGCCTGGCTTTGCTCATTTCCATAGGCATGTGGCTTTTGCAAGGGGTTTTCCCACTCCTCACACCAGGGTCGGAAAGACGGTTCATTCCCACTCACTGTCAGTACGTTTGTGAGCGACAACACGTCGACACGGGCGCAAACGATGTTGGGTTACATCAAAATATCATTCATCCCGTCAGTCGCTCCGTTGGCCTGTAGGCGATGCCGCCTTTCGTGTAGGTGCCGTTTCGACAGAGCAGCCATTTGGTGAGTTTGCATTTAGGCAACCCATCCTTTTGGTTAGTAGGCGTTTCGTCTTCGTACTCTTTCGTTTTTTTGGCGTTTCGACCTCGTTTCCATTCGGTTCTTTGGCTTCGACTTCTTTGCTTCGGCTTCTCGTCCATTTTGGTTAGGTTGAATGAAATGGCTTGTTTTCCTGCTCTGTTTCTAAGACAACAGACAACATTAATTTCCACTTGCTCCTGAATGTCAGCTCAGATTGCTGCCAGATATTCCCAACCTGTGGTTTTCTCAATTTGAAATTGCTCTGTAACCAGCATTTAATATTTTTTTTCAGGTGGGAAATTAACTCAAGTGGGAAAGGTCTTCAAAAGGCTTTGGCCAGGCACCTCATCAAAAGAAGATGGTCAGAACACAGAAACAACGACAGAAAAGCAAAGTCGGATTGAGACCAGAACGTCAATGGAATGTGAACCCGCCGAAGAGGAAAGGGAACAATGTCAGTCCCGAGGGCAAGGAATAGGAGACGTGGTTCACGGCCCTGGAACTGACCCAAGTGGCAAAATCCATCATGACCGAGATTCATCAAACAAGGAATCATCGAGTCTCATCCAAGGAGCAGGTGAGTGAAATGAAATGGGAGGGGATGCTGCAGAATGGTGAAGACTGTAGGGACAGGGAAGAGAAAAAAAACAAAGGACTTACAGCGAGGGGAAACAGGAGAGAGGAATAGGGGTGGAGGAGTGTTATTCTGACTGGGTTCGTGACCAACAGTATTCTGTAAGGATCAGTTTTGGATCCTCTGCAATATCTAAACATGTCGATGTTTGAACAAAAACGTAGGTGGTCGATTTAGTGCGTTCAAAAACAACAGAACTATTTTCAGAATTGTGGATCATGGGGAAAGCTGAGTAAATGATCCATCAGAATATACATCAGTTGGAAATATGGTCTAAGGCAGACAAAGACTAGATTGTTTTAGCTGAGTGGATG
>JAWMAR010000230.1:874183-948592 GCA_036785375.1 Leucoraja ocellata
CAACACAGACCCTGAGGCACCCCACTAGTCACCTGCCTCCAACCCGACAAACAGCCATCCACCATTACCCTCTGGCTTCTCCCATTCAGCCACTGTGAATCCATCTTGCTATTCCTGCATTTATACCCAACAGTTTAACCTTCTTAACCAACCTTCCATGAGGAACCTTGTCAAAGGCCTTACTAAAGTCCATATAGACAACACCCACTGCTTTACCCTCGTCAATTTCCCTAGTAACCTCTTCAAAAAATTCAAGAAGATTAGTCAAAGATTAGTCAATGTTATTGTGTTTTGAATAAGTATTAATGACGCCATGTTCCTTTGAATAAAATTCACACATCGTCAATAATACTTGTTTAAAACACAATTACATTTACTGAGGAATGTAGATCGATGACACATTGAGAATCTCTTTAAACTCACCATCATGAGTGAGGGCCCCGGACCGCGAGAAGGGGCTTCTTCCTGGTGTGCAGGTTAGTCTTTCACCTACCGACCCACGTTGTGTCTCTCTGTGTTTTGCTCTGTCTCTCCCTCCCTCTCTCTCTCTATCACCCTGTCGCCTCAGCATTCCCGGAATCATTGACGTTTTGCGGTAGACAAAAATGCTGGAGAAACCCAGCGGGTGAGGCAGCCGCCTCGCCCGCTGAGTTCCTCCAGCACTCTGTGTTTTTTATTTGGTTATGAAGTTGAAGGTGGCTCGGCAGGACGGGCAGCGGCTCTGGGGAGAGGGTTGCGTTTTTGGTTGAGACCCTTCTTCAGACAATCACAAGTACTCTCACCGACGAGAGTTCAATTCAGTCTGAAGAAGGGTCTTCTCTCCAGAGTCGCTGCGCTGCCTGTCCTGCTGAGTTACTCCAGCTTTATGTCTATCTTCAATTTCAGAGAAATACAATTTCTCACGGGGGGCTTATAATGTCTCTAAACCCCTTTGGGACCCTCTGAACACCTCTAAACCACCTCTATTTCCGCCCCCCCCCCTCCCCTATTCCCCTCTATAACACTTCTAAACCCATCTGAGGCCCTCTAAACATCCCTAAACTGTTTAAACCCCTCTAAACTAGGAGGCTGCATGTTTCTATGACTGCGTCCAACTGCTGTCTGGTTCGTTGATCGGTTTGCTAGATATGAACTGTTTTGGGAGAGAAAAATGCTCATGGCACCCAAACGTGTTAAACAGAAATTGGTCAGATATTGAGATTTACACCAAAGATCCTATAGCTCTGCTATAGGATCTTTGCTTTACGCAGTGAGGAATCATGTGAAATAATCACTGAATTTAATTTTAAATGAATGTACCTGCATGTTATACTGTTTAGTTTGGAGATACAACCAGATAGTCTACTGAGTTCGCACCGACCAGCGATTTTTGTTATAGATTCGACAATATTATTTGGCGGCCAATCAATCGCTGTCTTTAATGGGGTTGCATCCAATCACCAACCAGCTTGCCTTAAAATTCCCGTCCAATCAACAAATAGGTCTTCTCCCGTTCAATCAGCCGCTGTCTCCAAGGGCATTGTGTCCAATCACATAATGCAGTTTCGTGGCAATTAGCAGCTACGGTAAAGGTTGGAAGCCAGCGGAGCTACTGACAGTCAAACGGGAGGGAGCAGGAGAGATTCACACAGTGTAGAATCCATAGCACCTAGTGTACAATTTCATAATATATACTAAATAACTGGGCTGACAGACCTTGGCTGGGAATCTGGGGCCCACCAAAATTGTTCCCAATTGGGCCCCGCACCCCCAAACGCCGGCCCTGCCAGAGAGCGAGAAAAATGTGGAACTTTTCTTACAGAAGGCTCGAGAAAAGCCTTTACTCTGGTAATTGAGTAAGTTTTATCAGCAAAAATATCTGAAAGTGGAACTAACAAGCTGACGGTTTCATTATGAAATAGTTCCCTGAACATTCAGCCATTTTGTAACTGTAAAACAAACTGGGACATTTGCTTTGACTCCACCAGACTGCTCAGCGCATTCAAACTATCACTGGGACACATTTACTCACAACAATAAATTCAATGTGCTGCTGATAGACAAGAGAAAATCATATTCAATGGGGGAATTTAACCCAAGTCTCTCCCCAAGATTAGAGCCGTCCACTGGGGAGCGGCGGACAAAATACTCACTGATGGATGTCAATCTGCTGTCGTTGCTCCCCGGCCCCGAGTCTCCCCGCCCGCCCGAACAGTGGGGCCCCGCTCCCCACAGCAGGACCCCACTCCCCCGGCTTGGGCAGTGGAGTTCCTCTCCTCTCCTCTTCCCGCTCCCCCAGCCCGTGGACTTCCTCTTCCTCTTCCCTCTCTCCTCTCCCCCGCCACGGCTGCAACCAAAGATCCTAGAGGAGCAGGATCTTTGGCTGCAACAGGTCGGTCGCCAGCAAAGATCCTATAGGTCGCCAGGATCTTTGGTCGCCAGGAAGGAAGGAAGCGACGCCCATACGGTGACTTGCCAGACTGTGCACATACGCACTGCGTCATCGTGGCGGGGGCGGGGTCTCTAGGTCTGCCGTGGGGATGTTCATTCTAGGAGCACAGAATTAGGCCAGTCGGCCCATCTAGTCTACTCCGCCATTCAATCATGGTTAGACACAACATGCTGTAGTAACTCAGAGGGACTGGCAGCATCTCGGGAAAGAAGGAATGGGGGACGTTTCGGGTCGAGACCCTTCTACAGGCTGGTTAGGGATAAGGGAAACGAAAGATATAGACGATGATTTTTGTCTTAGAATCAAACATGGCTGATCTATCTCTCCCTCTCAACCACATTCTCCTGCCTTCTCCCCATAACCCTGGCACCCATACGAATGAAGAACCTGACAATCTCCACTTTAAAAAATACCTATGACAGCTGTCTGCGGCAATGAATCTCACAGATTCACCACCCTCCAGCTCAAGAAATTCCTCATATCCATTCCAAAGGTACGTCCTTTAATGTGCTCGGACGAAGTGCGTAGTTACCAGTGCGTAGATGGCAGTCGGCGCAGAATGGATGGATTGAGGCAGGTGAATTGGTACGTGTTGGTTGGAATAGGTAAAATTGTGAGGGGAGAGCACCGGGGATGTCAGTGGTGTTGAATGGGGGGGGGGGGGGGGGGGGGGGGGGGTCAGTACGGGATGGATGGAGGTAGACAAATGTGCTGGAGAAAAACAGCGGGTGAGGCAGCATCTATGGAACGAAGGAAATAGGCAACGTAAATGGAGGGAGGGTCAGTACGGGATGAATGCGTGGATTAGTACAGGATGGATGGGGGATTAGTATAGGATGGATGGAGGAGGTGAAGGATGGATGGATGGAGGAGAAGTGCAGGATGGATGGAGAAGTGCAGGATGGATGGGAAAGGGGTAAGTACAGGGTGAATTGGGGAACCAGTGTAGGATGGATGGGGGGGGGGGGGGGGGACGGGAGCACAGGGGATGTCAGTGAGGACTGAATATAGGCGGGCATGGGGATCAGTGCGGGATGTAAAGGAGGGGTCCCAGGATAAAGGGGGGGGGGGGGGGCGGGAGAGAAAAAGAGAGAGCGAGAGAGAGAGAAAAAGAGAGAGAGAGAGGTCGGTCAGCGCTCCTCGGACAACATGGCGCCGCTGCCTTGGCCGTTGGGATTTCCTCGCCACCGCCTCCCTCCTCCGCCAGCCAACAGCTAGGTGCGGGGCCGAGCGGCACAGCTCAAAGTGTGCAGCTGATCCAGAAATTTCGCAGCGACTGACGGGTCCCGCACAGGGGCTCCATCTCCTCCTCCACCGATAGCGGCCGCTGCCTGCAAACCCGCTGATGGCGATAACCGCTTTTTAAAAAAAAAACACTCCCTCCCTCCTCCCGGCCTCGGCATGCGGGAGGTTTGTTTAAAAGCTCCGTTAACGGGTTTGCAAGCAACGGCCGTTATCAGGGCGGGAGGAGGAGGTGGAGACGGCCCGTCATTCGCTCCGACCCTTCGTCACCCCTGCTTGCCTACGAGCTGCTTCTTCGCCCATTCCTCGCGGCCTACCATCGGACTGGAGCGGCGTATCCTGTCGGGACCGGCCAGGGCTACAGCTTCGGCGGCGGAGCACCGCTGGGACACCATCACGGAGCGGGCGATGCCTTACCGGGTCGCCGTGCGGTAAGCTCCTGAGTGCTGTGACCACCGACTCCAACATCCGAGGAGCTGTGGCTGCGGGCGGCGCTGGATTTAAGAAAACGTTTTCACCCAGAAAGTTGTGAATTTGTGGAATTCCCTGCCACAGAGGGCGGTGGAGGCCAAGTCACTGGATGGATTTAAGAGAGAGTTAGATAGAGCTCTAGGGGCGAGTGGAGTCGAGAGATATGGGGAGAAGGCAGGCACAGGTTATTGATAAGGGATGATCAGCCATGATCGCAATGAATGGCGGCGCTGGCTCGAAGGGCCGAATGACCTCCTCCTGCACCAGGTTTCTGTGTTTCTAGCGAAGATCCTGTGGCGGATCTTTGGTTTCTAGAGCAACGGAGACGCGCTGCGCCTGCGCGCGGGATTGGACCCGCGTGTCCAGGGGCGGGGCCTGCAGAAGACACGCCCCCTCGACTGGTCCGCCTCCTCCATTGGCTGAGACCACTGACGGACACCGCCGGCATCCAATGGGAACAGAGGGGTGGGCGCGGCCTGCTTTGACGGTTGGAGGGTCAGGTGACCGGTGGCGGCGCGAGCGCGGCCGTTAAACCAAAGATTTGCGTTAAACCGTCTCCGCGCGAGCCGGGCCGCGCCTGCGTGACGTGCACGCGCAAAGGGCGCGTCTCCGGGCGGTGACGTGACAGCAGGAGAGCGGTGACGAAACTGCCCGGTGATTGACTGAAGATGGGGCAGGGCCCATCGGCACGGCACCGCCCAGAATCCCGGCTCACCTCAGGCGGTGTCCGCGCCTCGAGCCCCACCCCCAGCCCCAGCCCCAGCCCACATCACACAGTGCGGCACGTTCAATCCCCACCCCCCTCCCCGCTCACTACATGAATAATATTTAATTAATGGAAACTGAAATTCATCTTCTGCTCGACCTTGGAAGGTGTCAATAAAAGGCCAGATGATACAAATATTAATGTAAAGTGCTGGAGTAACTCAGCAGGACAGGCAGCATCTCTGGAGAGAAAGAATGGGTGACGTTCCTGGTCGAGACCCTTCCTCAGTCTGAGAGTAAGGGGAGAGGGAGACACAGAGATAAGGAAGTGTAAGGTGTGAAAATGAGACATCGAAGGGGTTAGGGATCAAGGAAAATGTAGAATAGATAATTGTTAATTGGGAGAAGGTGACAACGAAACTCACAGTGATAACATTTAATCACGGGACAGTCAGACTGGTCAGAGAACTAGGAAGGGGGTTGGGTGGAGATAGAGGGAAAGCAAAGGTTAGAGAAGGCAATATTCATACTGCTGGAGTGTAAGCTGCCCAAGCCAAATATGAGGTGCTGCTCCAATTTGCTCTGTGCTTCAATCTAATAGTGGAGGAGGCCAAGGACAGAAAGGTCAGTAACTCAGCAGGACAGGCAGTAATACTGGAGAGAAGGAATGGGTGCGTTTCGGTTTGAGACCCTTCATCAGACTTCTAGTCTGCCTTGCCGAGTTACTCCATTAATTTAATTTACTTGTCTGAGGCTTTTATTCAACCATATTAATCAGCAGACGTTACCCCTCGGCCTAACAAGGATATCCCACCTTTCAATAAGAACACAGCTGATCTGATTTGAACCTCTCTCCCAACTGCTCACATGGCTCTTTGCCTAATTTCTTATAAACAATATATGCAATTGGGCCTTCAGCATAATAGACAATAGGTGCAGGAGTAGGCCATTCGGCCCTTCGAGCCAGCACCGCCAATCAATGTGATCATGGTTGATCAACACCAATCAGCACCCCGTTCCTGCCTTCTCCCAATATCCCTCGACTTCCTATTTTTAAGAGCCCTATCTAGCTCTCTCTTGAAAGCATCCAGAGATAAGGTGGGAGAAGGTGGGATCTGACCGATGAACTCTGGCACAAGCGGCAAAGACACTGTGGGTCGAATAATTGGCTTCCTCTGTCCTCAATTTATTGAAATCGCAAATGACCAACGGTAATCAAGTCAAGTCAAGTTTATTCGTCACATACACATTCATGATGTGTAGTGAAATGAAAAGCGGCAATTGTGCAAAAAACAAACAAACAAACTACAAAACAGAATATTCATATATTACATATTTGTGGGACGGAGGGAGGGAAGAAATGGAAAAAAAACACTTTTAAAAAGACACCACACAACAGTAAAATGGTACAGTAAAGTTAGTCCCTGGTGAGATGGGAGTTTACAGTCCTAATGGCCTCTGGGAAGAAACACCTTCTCATCCTCTCTGTTCTCAAAGCATGGCAACGGAGGCGTTTGCCTGACCGTAGCAGCTGGAACAGTCCGTTGCTGGGGTGGAAGGGGTCTCCCATGATCTTGTTGGATCTGGAGTTGCACCTTCTGATGTATAGTTCCTGCAGAGGGGCGAGTGAAGTTCCCATAGTGCATTCGGCCGAACGCACTACTCTCTGCAGAGCCTTCTTATCCTGGGCAGAGCAATCCCCAAACCAAATCATGATATTTCCGGACAAGATGCTTTCCACAGCCGCTGAGTAGAAGCACTCTGAATTTCCTCAATTGCCTGAGTGGTAAAGACGCTCCCTTGCCTTACTCACGAGTGCTGCAGCGTGTGATGTCCATGTCATATCCTCGGAGATGTGGACTCCCAGGTATTTAAAACAGCTCACCCTATCCACAGTATCCCCATTTATCTTCAATGGTGTGTACGTCCTCGGATGATGTGCCCTCCTAACGTCCACGATCAGCTCCTTAGCCTTAAGAGGAGGCTGTTGTCCTGACACCAGAGTGCCAGATCAGCCACCTCGTCCCGGAAGGCCTTCTCTTCGTTGGCTGAGATCAGGCCCACCACCACAGCGTCATCAGCAAACTTGATTATCGAGTTGGAGCTGAACATGACCACACAGTCATGTGTGTACAAGGAGTACAGTAGGGGGCTGAGGACGCAACCCTGGGGGAATCCTGTGCTCAGGGTGAGGGACTTTGATGTATTTCCTCCCATCCTGGCTACCTGGTGAGAAAGTCCAGGATCCAGGCGCACAGGGGGGTGTTGAGCCCCAATTCCAGCAGCTTTTCGGCCAGTCTGGTGGGCACTATCGTGTTGAAGGCTAAACTGTAGTCTATGAACAACATCCTCACATAGCCCCCCTTCTGGCTGTCAAGATGAGAGAGAGCGGTGTGCAGAACCTGGGAGACTGCATCGTCCGTGGATCTGATCGGACGGTATGCGAATTGTAGCGGGTCCATGTTGCGAGGGGGGAGCTGGGGTATGGAGGTGCCACTGGTCAACAGAGTGATGAAGACAGGAACCCCAAGCACATTTACACTGGGTGGAGCTGGGCAGCCATTGTTCCACCATTCCTCAGAATCAGAAACAAGCCATCCTAGTAACACACCGACCACCACCCTAGTCACAGATTCTGTTCCCTGGTTCTGGATTCTTCACTCAGGGGAAAAACCAGGAGTCAAGAGTGTTAAATTCTCACACGTACAATGGAACAATTAAATTCTTACGTGCAGCATAACATAACACCCGGCATACATCCAATCTATGGACATTTCATTCAGGTCACCCCTCATTCCATCAAACACTAAAGAACAGAGGCTGAGCATCAGTCTCGCTACACGCGGCAACACCAGTCTGTTGAAACTTGATACAATATTATTCCTTATTTATGTCAATAAATGCTATCTAATACTGGTGCTTCTACAGCAAGGCACCATGACAATAGTACAAAAAACATTCACACAATACAGCATTGCCTCTTCATTGTCTGCTGGCGAGGATGGCCTTACATTTCCCACAGTCACCCCACCTGGCACCATGCTGTCACCCACCCACCCTGTCCCCACCCTGCTGAGCCCCCTCAACACCCTCCACAAACTCCTGAACCCTTCCCACTCCACCCTCCTGAACCCTCTCTTCACCCGATCCTCACCCTCCTGAACCCTCTCTTCACCCTCCACACCTCACCCCCCCTCCTGAACCCTCTCTTCACCCTCCACACCCCTCCCCCTCCTGAACCCTCTCTTCACCCGATCCTCACCCTCCTGAACCCTCTCTTCACCCTCCACACCCCACCCCCCCTCCTGAACCCTCTCTTCACCCTCCACACCCCATCCTAAACCCTCTCTGCACCCTCCAGCCCCCTCTTGAACCCTCTTCACCCTCCACACCCCATCCTCCCCCTCCTGAACCCTCTCTTCACCCTTCACACCCCACCCCCCTTCAGAAACCCCTCTTCACCCTCCACATCGCATCCTACACCTCCTGAACCCTCTCTTCACCCTACACATCCCACCCCTGTCCCTCACAAACCCTCTCTACACCCCCCAGACCACATCAAATAGTGAAAGGCCTGGATAGAGTGGATGTGGAGAAGATGCCTCCACCAGTGAGAGGGTCTCGGACCAGAGGGCACAATTTCAGAATTAAAGGATGAACTTTTAGAATGGAGATGAGGAATTTCTTGAGCTGGAGGGTGGTGAATCTGTGAGATTCATTGCTGCAGACGGCTGTCATTAGGTATTTTTTAAAGTGGAGATTGTCAGGTTCTTCATTTGTATGGGTGCTAGGGTTATGGGGAGAAGGCAAGAGAATGTGGTTGAGAGGGAGCGATAGATCAGCCATGATTGAGTGTAAGACAAAAATCATAATCTATATCTTTCGTTTCCCTTATCCCTAACCAGCCTGAAGAAGCGTCTCGACCCGAAACGTCACCCATTCACTCTCTCCCGAGATGCTGCCAGTCCCGCTGAGCTACTCCAGCATTTTGTGTCTAACCATGATTGAATGGCGGAGTAGACTAGATGGGCCGACTGGCCTAATTCTGTGCTCCTAGTATGAACATCCCCACGGCAGACCTCTCTCTGCCCGGTGATGCATAAGCTCGGGGCGTCACTGGGCGGCTGCAGCCGCAGGAACCCGTTCACTGATGAGCGGGGACCCGGTTGACAAACGGCGCCACTCTCCCCGGGGATTCACGGTGGCACAGCGGTAGAGTTGCTGCATTACAACAACATGCGGCGCTGGAGACCCGGGTTCGATCACGACTACAGGCGCTGTCTGTACGGAGTTTGCACGTTCTCCCTGTGACCTGCGTGGGGTTTCCCTGAGATTTCCTGTTTTCTCCCACATTCCAAAGACGTACAGGTTTGCAGGTTAATTGGCTTGGTGAATGTAAAAATTGTCCCTAGCGGGTGTAGGATACGTTTGTGACAACCAGTGATGGTGACTATAGTCAAAGATACAGCTGCAGTTTGTGACAACCAGTGATGGAGACTATAGTCAAAGATACAGCTGTTAGGTTAGGTAAGGGGGAGGTACAGCGAGACCTGGGAGTCCTTCATGCCATAGAGGGAGTACAGAGAAGGTTCACCAGTGATTCCTGGGATGGCAGGACTTTCATATGAAGAAAGACTGGATAGACTCGGCTTGTACACGCTGGAATTCAGACGATTGAGGTGGGACCTTATAGAAACTTACAAAATTCTTAAGGGGTTGGACAGGCTAGATGCAGGAAGATTATTCCCGATGTTGGGGAAGTCCAGAACTAGGGGTCACAGTTTAAGGATAAGAGGGAAGTCTTTTAGGACCGAGATGAGAAAATTATTTTTTACACAGAGAGTGGTAAATCTGTGGAATTCTCTGCCGCAGAAGGTAGTTGAGGCCAGTTCATTGGCTATATTTAAGAGGCAGTTAGATGTGGCCCTTGTGGCTAAAGGGATCAGGGGGTATGGAGAGAAGACAGGGATGGGATACTGAGTTGGATGATCTGCCATGATCATATGGAATGGCGGTGCAGGCTCGAAGGGCTGAATGGCCTACTGCTGCACCTAATTTCTATGTTTCTATGTCCTTGTACATCGGTCACTGAAGGTTGGCGTGCAGGTACAGCAGGCAGTGAAGAAAGCTAATGGAACGTTGGCCTTCATAACAAGAGGGTTTCAGTACAGGAGTAAAGAGGTTCTTCTGCAGTTGTATAAGGCTTTGGTAAGACCACATCTACAGTATTGTGTCCAGTTTTGGTCTCCTAATTTGAGGAAAGACATCCTTGTCTCCTAATTTGAGGAAGGACATCCACTCTCCCTCCCTTCTCTCTCTCTCTCTCTCCCCACTGTCTCTCCCTCTCCCCTCTCTCTCCCTCTTCTCTCTCCCCTTCTCTCTCTCCCCCCTCTCTCTGTCTGTCTATCTCTCTCTCTCCCTCCCCCTTCTTCCACCCCTCTCTCTCTCCATCTACCCCCCTCTGTCCTTCTCTTTGTCTCCCCCTCTCTTCCTTTCTTCTGAAGAATGGCAGACTGCAGGAGTGGGGCGCATTTGTGTATGGCTGCTCTGCCTGCAGTCCGCCCTTTCACACTTTTTTATTTTTATTTTTAGTCTTGTTAAAAAAAACCAAATGGTAGTTGGAGGTCTTTTATGTGCTGGGTGTGGGAGGGGAAGGGGGAAACTTTATTTCCTAGTCCCTACCTGGTCGGAGAGGCGGCTTGCCTCCGAGCTGCTTCTTCGCCCCTTCCTCACCGCCTACCATCGGACTGGGGTGGCGTATCCTGTCGGGACCGGCCACGGCAACAGCTTCAGCGGCGGCTAAGTCAAGAGAGAGTCAAGAGTCAATTTAATTGTCATTTGGACCCCTTGAGGTCCAAACGAAATGCCGTTTCTGCAGCCATACATTACAAACAAATAGACCCCAGACACAACACAATTTACATTTTACATAAACATCCATCACATTGCTGTGATGGAAGGCCAAAAAAACTTATCTCTCCACTGCACTCTCCCCCCCCCCCCCCCCCCGATGTCAGAGTCAAAGTCAAAGCCCCTGGCTGGCGATTGTCCCGCGGCCATTAAAGCCACGCCGGGTGGTGCGAGGTCGCACACCGGGTCTTGGTGTTAGAGCCCCCGGCGTGCGCTCGCAGAGTCCCGTGGCCATTCCAAGCCGCGCGGGGCGGTGATGTTAGGCCCCGCTCCAGGAGCTCTTCGACCCCGCAACTCGGGCGGGAGAAGTCGCCGTTGCAGGAGCCCTGAAAAGCGGTCTCCCTCCAGGGACCCGCGGGCTCCCGGTGCCGCCGTCCGCAGACCCGCAGTTGCAGCCTCCGAATCAGCATCAGCATCAGCATCAGCAGCAGCAGCAGCGCTCCACCACCACTCCTCCCGCTCTGGACTCGGCCAGCTCCGCGACGGTGAGGTGAGTCAGCACCAGAGTCCCCGGCTTCTTCTGTTGGAGGCCGCACCTCATTTGCAGCCCCAACGACAACGGAGACCCGACAAGAAAAGGTCGGGTCTCCCGTGCAGGTAGAGATTTAAAAAGTTGCCCCCTCCCTCCCACCCCACCCCCACCGCCCCCCACACACACCCCCCAGCAAAAAATAACAAAAACTACATATAAACATAGACAAAAAATAATAAAAACGCGGACGTTTTTAAATAAGCGCTGGGACACCATCACGGAGCAGGCGATGCCTTAACGGGTCGCCGTGCGGTAAGCTCCGGAGTGCTGTGGCCGCCGACTACAACATCCGAGGAGTGTGGCTGCGGGCGTCCAGCGGTGCTGGATTTAAGATACCAGATCGAGATCGCCAGAGTCGGAGCTCCAACCAGCGCGGCCTGAGGACTTCAGGAGCCGAGGTCTCCATGGAGGAAGCGGCCGTTCCAGACATTCCAAACCGCTGAGGAGTGTTTCACTCTACGCCGGAGTTCCAGCTTTCTGGCAAGAGGGCCCGAAAATATTGGACTGGCTGCGGAGGACACAAATAGGCCCCGAACTCGGGTGATTCACAGAGGAAGAGGACTTAACTTTCTGATGCCATTCCCCACAGTGGAACATTTTGATTCTGTTGTGGGGGGACGTTCATGTTGAATTCTATGGTGTGTTGTGTCATTTTCCTTTCTTTTAATTTGTCTATGGATATAATAATAATAATAATAATAATAATAACTTTATTTGTTAAGCACCTTAAAAACAACCAAAGCTGACCAAAGTGCTGTACAGAAAAAAGAAAACAAGCAAGACATCATAAAACAGGCAGAACAACAGAACATACAGCTAACACGAGGCGCATAAATTACATACAAAAAATCCAAACAATAAATTAAAAAACATAAAACAAAAGTACGAACAACGCAGCAAAACCAAGCAAATAAAGTTAATATACAGCAACTTAATTATTTATTTTATGTAAAGCACTTTGGTTTCAACGCGAGTTGACTTAACCGTGCTATATAAATAAAATTTACTTACTTACTTGTGATTGAGGCAGTGCAGCGTAGGTTCCCGAGATTGATCCCAGGGATGGTGGGACTGTCATATGAGGGTAGATTGAAAAGACTAGGCTTGTATTCACTGGAGTTTAGAAGGATAAGGGGATCTTATAGAAACATATACAATTATAAAAGGACTGGACAAGCTAGATGCAGGAAAAGTGTTCCCAATTTTGGGCGAGTCCAGAACCAGGGGCCACAGTCTTAGAATAAAGGGGAGGTCATTTAAGACTGAGGTGAGAAAAAACTTTTTCACCCAGAGAGTTGTGAATTTGTGGAATTCGCTGCCACAGAGGGCGGTGGAGGCCAAGTCACTGGATGGATTTAAGAGAGAGTTAGATAGAGCTCTAGGAGCGAGTGGAGTCAAGGGATATGGGGAGAAGACAGGCACGGGTTATTGATAGGGGACGATCAGCCATGATCACAATGAATGGCGGTGCTGGATCGAAGGGCCGAATGGCCTCCTCCTGCACCAGGTTTCTGTGTTTCTAGCGAAGATCCTGTAGCGGATCTTTGGTTTCTAGAGCAACGGAGACGCGCTGCGGCTGCGCGTGGGATTGGACCCGCATGTCCGGGGGCGGCACCTGCGGGACACACGCCCCCTCGACGGGTCCGCATCCGCTATTGGCTGAGACCACTGACGGACACCGCCGGCATCCAATGGGAACAGAGGGGTGGGCGCGGCCTGCGCTGACGGTTGGTGGGTCAGGTGAGCGGTGGCGGCGCGAGCGCGGCCGTTAAACCAAAGATCTTAGAGCACAGATCTAAGATCTTTGCCTGAAACGTCTCTTATTTCCTTAGTTGCTGCCTCCCTCCCTCCCTCTCTCTCCCGCTGAGTTTCTCCAGCTTTGTTGTTGTTGTCTCTGCGGCTTTGATTCATCTCATTCCCGGTGACGCAACCGGCCCCGCCCCCGCCCCCGCCCCGCGCTGATGACGCACAAGCCGCAGTGCGCATGTGCACAGTCTGGCAAGTCACCGGATGGGCGGCGTTTCCTTCCGGCGGAGCGGGGAGACACAGACTCGGGGCCGGGGGAGCGGGGAGACACGGACTCGGGGCCGGGGGAGCGGGGAGAGAGAGTCCACGCGTTGGGGGAGCGGGAAGAGACTCTACTGTGTTCAAGAAGGAACTGCAGATGCTGCAAGATCGAAGGTACACAAAATTGCTGGAGAAACTCAGCGGGTGCAGCAGCATCTATGGAGCGAAATAGGCGACGGTTCGGGCCGAAACCCAAAGATCTTATAGCGAAGCAAGATGGGTTACTCTCACGCAAACGTGAGGTCCGCTCATGGGCGGATTCATGGGTGATTATAGGACACATTTTAGCAACCTGACTCCGCCATTTTGTTCCGCCATCTTGCTCCGCTTTCTTGCTCCCGCCTTCTTGCTTCCGGCCAAAGATTGGATCCGCAGCGAGGAGAGAGAGTGCGGGGCCCGGGGCAGCGAGGAGAAGGAGTGCGGGGCCCGGGGCAGCGGGGAGAGAGAGTGCGGGGCAGCGAGGAGAAGGAGTGCGGGGCAGCGGGGAGAGAGAGTGCGGGGCCCGGGGCAGCGGGGAGAGAGAGTGCGGGGCCCGGGGCAGCGGGGAGAGAGAGTGCGGGGCAGCGAGGAGAAGGAGTGCGGGGCCCGGGGCAGCGGGGAGAGAGAGTGCCCCAAGACAATGTTTCTTATTTACAATGTTATTTAATGTCCCTTGTCTAGTCTGAAATAAAATTCATTATTGGATTAGAAGAAATATAATTGTGTGTGTTATATACATTTATATAATTTTCATGTATGTGCGTTTATAAACATTTTATTCCTTAACAAGAATCAACAGAATTATGAACTAACAGAATTATGAATCTAACCCTATAATCAAGCACAAATAGTCCCCCCCTGTCAATCACCCTGCGAGTCGGGTCGGTTCCGGTTACTATAAAATCAACTCAAACGCTGTTTGTGAGCCATTTAAAAAGAAATGATTTAAAAAACATTAAAAAAGACAATTACCAGAGTCAAATTTTATTCTTGACAAGAAGTTTGAACTGACAGATTTATGAATCTGACCCACACAAACTGTTGCCCCGCAACATTGATTACAGGTCGGGTCGGGTTAGGTAGGCTCAGGTTGCTAAAATGGGCGTGGAAAATGCCCATGATCCCCTCCATAGCGTACTACACGTCAGTCAATTGCATTTAGCAGGAGTAGCCTATCTTGCTTCGCTATAAGATCTTTGCCGAAACCCTTCTTCAGACTGATGGGGGGGGGAAGAAGGAAGGAAATGGGGAGGAGGAGGAGCCCGAGGGCGGGCGGATGGGAGGGTGGGAGGAGACAGCTAGAGGGTTAAGGAAGGGGAGGTGACAGCAAGGGCTAGCAAAATTGGGAGAGTTCAAGTCAGTCCCAGTCCCGAGAGGCTCTACTGTCCGGGCCGGGGGAGAGGAGAGAGGCCCCGGTGTCTGGGCCGTGGGAGCGGGGAGAGAGAGGCCACGCGTTGGGGGAGTGGGGAGAGGAGAGGAGACAGACTCCACTGTCCGGGCCGGTAGACTCAGACTCAGGGCCGGGGAGCGAGGACAACAAGTTGCCATCGGTGAGTATTTTGTCCGCCGGTCCCCAGTGGACGGGTCTAATGTTGGGGACAGACTTGGGTTAAATTTCCCCATTGAATTGGATTGGCTTTTGTCAGGACATTGAATTGATTGTTGTGAGTAAATGTGTCCCAGTGATAGTTTGAAGCACAACAGTCAAGTTCAGCAACAGCTGTGTTTTGTCATTGGATGTGTTGGTGGAGATGCTGCAAATCACACACACACACAGTTGTATAGAGTTGTAACTGACAGTTGATGTGTTGAATGTGCTGAGCAGTCTGGTGGAGTCAAAGCAAATGTCCCAGTTTGTTTTACAGTTACAAAATGGCGGAATGTTCAGGTTACTATTTCATAATTAAACCGTCAGCTTCTTATTTCCGGTTTCAGTTATTTTTGCTGATAACATTTCCTCAAATACCAGATTAAAGGCCTTTCTGAGCCTTCTGTAGGGAGAGTTACACATTTTTATCGCCCTCTGGTCACAGCTGAGACTGAGTGATCATAGGAGAAGTTGCAGCAGAATGATAGTAAGAGGAACGGATACTGTGAGGATTTCGGATTTGCAACACAGAATGCATTTTGTATATATCAGTTCTCATTTCATTATTCAAATGAGTTGGGACTAATGGGTATGTGAGTGGAAATATGAAATTTACACAAATATGTTGACCACTGCAGAATGACGTGACTTTTGCAACCAGTTTTTTTTTTTTGTTGCGTGGAATTAAAAAAATATATTGCTATTCCAGAAGATCTGAAGAAAAAAGAAAATGCCGACATGGTAGAAACACTCAGCAGTTTGAGCAACATTTGATACAGTCCCAGTTCAGATAATGGATCATATACACTTGCACTTCCACTGTTTTCTGTATTCACTGTTTTAATCAATAAAGTAAATACACATTGTCTTTAATACACTGGTAACAAATGGTAGTCAATTATACTTGGCCAGATCACACACAATGGTAAGTTAAACAAATATGTATGATTTAGATGCTGGAAGTTGTCTAAAGGTAGAAAGAGATCACCTGTCCAGAGTTGGAATAGTTCAGGACCAGAAGTAGTACCATTTAATGCAGAATTGTATCTTTCCGCTATGATAATAGAAGATTTCTGCAAGATAGCAAAGGATAATCCCTCTTTGTTGAGAATGAATCAGTTGGAGAGCTGAGTGCTGAGAGGAACAGATGTTTGGTCAACAATTCATAGAAACATAGAAATTAGGTGCAGGAGTAGGCCATTCGGCCCTTCGAGCCTGCACCGCCATTCAATATGATCATGGCTGATCATCCAACTCAGTATCCCGTACCTGCCTTCTCTCCATACCCCCTGATCCCCTTAGCCACAAGGGCCACATCTAACTCCCTCTTAAATATAGCCAATGAACTGGCCTCGACTACCCTCTGTGGCAGAGAGTTCCAGAGATTCACCACTCTCTGCGTGAAAAAAGTTCTTCTCATCTCGGTTTTAAAGGATTTCCCCTTTATCCTTAAGCTGTGACCCCTTGTCCTGGACTTCCCTAACATCGGGAACAATCTTCCTGCATCTAGCCTGTCCAACCCCTTAAGAATTTTGTAAGTTTCTATAAGATCCCCTCTCAATCTTCTAAATTCTAGAGAGTATAAACCAAGTCTATCCAGTCTTTCTTCATAAGACAGTCCTGACATCCCAGGAATCAGTCTGGTGAACCGTCTCTGCACTCCCTCTATGGCAATAATGTCCTTCCTCAGATTTGGAGACCAAAACTGTACGCAATATTCCAGGTGTGGTCTCACCAAGACCCTGTACAACTGCAGTAGAACCTCTCTGCTCCTATACTCAAATCCTTTTGCAATGAAAGCTAACATACCATTCGCTTTCTTTACTGCCTGCTGCACCTGCATGCCTACCTTCAATGACTGGTGTACCATGACACCCAGGTCTCGCTGCGTCTCCCCCTTTCCCAATCGGCCACCATTTAGATAATAGTCTGCTTTCCTGTTTTTGCCACCAAAATGGATAACCTCACATTTATCCACATTATACTGCATCTGCCAAACATTTGCCCACTCACCCAGCCTATCCAAGTCACCCTGCAGTCTCCTAGCATCCTCCTCACAGCTAACACTGCCCCCCAGCTTAGTGTCATCCGCAAACTTGGAGATATTGCCTTCAATTCCCTCATCCAGATCATTAATATATATTGTAAATTCAGTAGTTCAATATGCAACTACAGAGAAATTCTTTTAGCACATATTACACATGCAGGCATCGCCATTTTCAAAGTCCAAATCAGTGTCGCCCGCGAGCTCGATGTCCTGGTGCAGTTCGTGTTCCTGTGAACAGACCTCCCTCTCCTCACCCATCTTTGTGTCCCACAGGGTGCCTCCACCTACCTTGAAGGGCTGTAGGCATGAACCCAGTTAACCCTCCTACTGGGCCTCTGATAGCGCCTGATGTCTCCATCTCCCTCCCGGTAACGCCGTCCGATGAACATTTGGGCGGGTTTGAGCAGCGTCCTGTAGAGATGGGACGGATGATTCTCCTGTGAAGTGGTGGTACTGCAGACATCACCTGACATCATGGAGACGCTGCAGAGTCCAGGCCTGGGATATAATCCTTCTATTCTGGAATGGAAACTCCAGGGATGTGGTGGAATGTGCCATGGGAGAGGTGGGGACTCCAGTTTCCAGTAGAGTTGGGATGCTTGTAGTTTATTTCCTGTTCCAGTTAGTGGGAAATTTGGTAACATGGAGGAATGGAAGCTTTTGTCCTGGATGGCAGGGTTGTGGTAAGAATAGGGCCAGCAGAGTGTGACAGTAATTCCCCACCAGTGGGTATTTTTCCTCTTTCTGGGAGTTGAAGTCTCCAAACAGGTGAGGTGTGGATGTTGGGGGTTGACCGTGTTTGGTCTGGAATAGTGAGTGATAAGGTGATCAGGGGGTTTGAAAACTTCAGGGATCTGGCATAAATGATGAATTGCTGCCTTGGATCCATCAGACAAAGTTTTATGGATGACAGGTCAGACATGAAGAGCTAGGTGGTCTACTCCTGCTATTATTTTTGCTAATTTGCAGGGGTGTACCTTGTTTGGATGTGGTGTTTTCCACATCTCTGCTGCACTGTAATGCTGTTTGTTGTTTCACAAGGCAATGTCTTCCTTCACATTCAATTGTCACCTGATGGTTCTGTTAATATTGTTTATTCCAGAGCTACAGAGTTTGTGATCGTCTGTCGACATCATGGCTGAAGGTGGTGACAGGGAAGGTGATTCAGTGGACTCTACATCAAAGAAAGAAAAAGGTTTGTGAGCCTTTGTGACATATATATGATACCCTGACAGTGGGTGTACACCTGATGCAACAAATGAGGTTCACACAGAAGTGAGAATAGGGAAGGGACTGAGCACAGAGGATTGATATCTACAGGGACAGCGACGTCACAGATGCAGGAATTGTCTGATAAATCAGCACTCTTTTTGGAGACAAATGATTTGAGTTGCTGCAAAAGTTAAGCCAGAATATCAGAGTCCAGAAACAGATTCTGCGCAGAAATGAGCTTTTGACCCATTTGCCACCTGTCAATTTATTTACACTAATCCCATTTCTGAGCACTTGGTCTGTCGTCTACTATCCATTTACAGATTGAATGGACATCCAGGTGCTCCTACAATGTTGTGACAAGAGTACCTGCCTCCAACACCACCCCAGACAGTGTGTCCCTGACTGCAGCCATCACTGCTGAAAGATTCTTCCTTGAAGATCATCCTCTAAACCTCATGGTCCCCGCATTAAATGAATGTCTCTAGTGTTAACCGCCTCTGCTGTGGAGAAAACTATTTTTGCCTTTGACTCTAATTTTCTCATAGTATTCTGTACTTCTGGATCACTGCCTGTGCGCCCCAGCTTCAAGGAAGACGACTTAAATCACTCCAGACTACTGATAATTGAAATATTCATTTCCGAGTAATATCCTGATGAATCTCATCTGTATCTTCACTGTTCAAAGGCATCCTTCCCACAGTATGGAGATCAGAATTGCATACACTCCTCCCACTTAAGGCTTAAATTAGCTCCCTATAAATTTGTATCAAGGCCTCCCTGCACTTGCATTCTATGCTGCAGCAAATGACAAGAATGCTAAATGTTGTCTCTGTCTACCCCCACCCTCCTTCTCCCTCCACACTCTCTCTCTCCCCCTCCTCCACCCACCCCCTCCAGCCCCTCCCCCTCCCCTCTCCCCACCCTCTGACTCTCTCCCCCTCTCCTTCCCTCTCAGCATTTAATAATAATAAATGTTATTTATGGGCGCCTTTCAAGAGTGTCAAGGACACCTTACAAAAATTTAGCAGGTAGAGGAAAAACATGTAAGGGGAATGAAATAAATAGTAGAGACATGATTAGTACACAAAGTAAATACAGTATTCAATACAAAACACAGTATGAGGCAATTAATGCACAGATGAAAAGGGACGGCACATGGGGCTAAGGATAGGCAGAGGTGAAGAGATGGGTCTTGAGGTGGGACTGGAAGATGGTGAGGGACACGGAATTGCGGATCAGTTGGGGGAGGGAGTTCCAGAGCCTGTGAGCTGCCCTGGAGAAGGCTCTGTCCCCAAAACTGCGGAGGTTGGACTTTTGGATGGAGAGGAGACCAGCTGATGTGGATCTGAGGGACCGTGAGGGTTGGTAGAGGAAGAGGAGGTCAGTGAGATATGGGGGGGCCAGATGGTGGAGGGCTTTGTAGGTGAGGATCAGGATTTTGTAGGTGATCCGGTGGGAGATGGGAAGCCAGTGAAGTTGTTTGAGGACTGGTGTGATGTGATGCCAGGATTTGGAGTGGATGATGAGTCGGGCGGCTGCGTCCCGGACCAGTTGGGGTCGGTTGATGTAGGTGGAGCTGATGCAAAGGAGAAGTGAGTTGCAATAGTCCAGTCGGGAGGAGATGAAGGCATGGATGAGTCTTTCAGCAGCGGGCGGTGTGAGAGAGGGTCTGAGTTTGGCGATGTTGCGGAGATGAAAGAAGGAGGTTTTAATGACATGGCGCATGTGAGGCTCAAGGGAGAGGGTGGAATCAAAGATCACGCCAAGGTTGCGGGCCTGGGGAGATAGGGAGGCAGTGGTGCTGTCGATGGTGAGAGTGGGATTTATTGATTTTTCTGAGTGTGGCTTTGGAGCCTATGAGGAGGAATTCTGTCTTATCGCTGTTGAGTTTGAGGAAATTATGTTGCATCCAGGTTTTTATAGCTGACAAACAGGAGTTGATATGGGAGAGGGGGGGGTTGTGGGGGGATTCGGTGCCAAGGTAGATCTGGGTGTCATCAGCGTAGCAGTGGAAGTCCAGATTGAAGTTGCGGAGTATCTGACCAAGGGGGAGGATGTAGATGATGAAGAGGAGGGGGCCGAGTACGGAGCCTTGGGGAACGCCTTGAGTGACTGTGGCTGTAGCAGACGTGTGGTTATGGAGAGAGATGAAGTGGGATCTGTTGGAAAGGTAGGAATTTGACCGAAATTACATTGTGAATGAGAAATCCAATCTGTGGCTGCTGGCAGGCGGGGAGCGCAACGCCTGGCTTTGCTCATTTCCACAGGCATGTGGCTTTTGCAAGGGGTTTTTCCACTCCTCACACCAGGGTCGGAAAGACGGTTCATTCCCACTCACTGTCAGTACGTTTGTGAGCGACAACACGTCGACACGGGCGCAAACGATGTTGGGTTACATCAAAATATCATTCATCCCGCCAGTCGCTCCGTTGGCCTGTAGGCGATGCCGCCTTTCGTGTAGGTGCCGTTTCGACAGAGCAGCCATTCGGTGAGTTTGCATTTAGGCGACCCATCCTTTTGGTTAGTAGGCGTTTCGTCTTCGTACTCTTTCGTTTTTTTTGGCGTTTCGACCTCGTTTCCATTCGGTTCTTTGGCTTCGACTTCTTTGCTTCGGCTTCTCGTCCATTTTGGTTAGGTTGAATGAAATGGCTTGTTTTCCTGCTCTGTTTCTAAGACAACATTAATTTCCACTTGCTCCTGAATGTCAGCTCAGATTGCTGCCAGATATTCCCAACCTGTGGTTTTCTCAATTTGAAATTGCTCTGTAACCAGCATTTAATATTTTTTTTCAGGTGGGAAATTAACTCAAGTGGGAAAGGTCTTCAAAAGGCTTTGGCCAGGCACCTCATCACAAGAAGATGGTCAGAACACAGAAACAACGACAGAAAAGCAAAGTCGGATTGAGACCAGAACGTCAATGGAATGTGAACCCGCCGAAGAGGAAAGGGAACAATGTCAGTCCCGAGGGCAAGGAATAGGAGACGTGGTTCACGGCCCTGGAACTGACCCAAGTGGCAAAATCCATCATGACCGAGATTCATCAAACAAGGAATCATCGAGTCTCATCCAAGGAGCAGGTGAGTGAAATTAAATGGGAGGGGATGCTGCAGAATGGTGAAGACTGTAGGGACAGGGAAGAGAAAAAAAAAACAAAGGACTTACAGCGAGGGGAAACAGGAGAGAGGAATAGGGGTGGAGGAGTGTTATTCTGACTGGGTTCGTGACCGACAGTATTCTGTAAGGATCAGTTTTGGATCCTCTGCAATATCTAAACATGTCGATGTTTGAACAAAAACGTAGGTGGTCGATTTAGTGCGTTCAAAAACAACAGAACTATTTTCAGAATTGTGGATCATGGGGAAAGCTGAGTAAATGATCCATCAGAATATACATCAGTTGGAAATATGGTCTAAGGCAGACAAAGACTAGATTGTTTTAGCTGAGTGGATGCCTAATAGAAGTATAGAATACTGGACCAAGGGGGAGAGGTGGGGGGGAGGGGAGGGGAGGGAAGGAGGGCGGCGGGGGGAGGGGAGGGAAGGAGGGCGGCGGGGAGAGAGGGAGGGGGGGCAGAGAGGGGGAGAGGGAGGGGAGGGGGAGAGAGAGAGAAGAGAGGGGTGGATGCTCCTGGACACATTTCCCACATGTTTAGTCACCAGGGAGACCAGCAGTTGCTCTGACATCCCACGCATGAACGTCGCATCATTCCACCTGCCTCTTGACGGCACTGAAATAAGAACCAACAAGCTCAACAATCTCATGCAACAGGCTACACAGGCGTTGCTGGTTAGAGAGGAGATTAACGCAATAGAAAGGAAGGACATTAGCTTGGAGGATGTGGAATCGATATGGGTAGAGCTGCGAAACACTAAGGGGCAGAAAACGCTAGTGGGAGTTGTGTACAGGCCACCTAACAGTAGTAGTGGAGTTGGGGATGGCATCAAACAGGAAATTAGAAATGCGTGCAACAAAGGTAAAACAGTTATAATGGGTGACTTCAATCTACATATAGATTGGGTGAATCAAATTGGCTGGGGTGCTGAGGAAGAGGATTTCTTGGAATGTATGCGGGATAGTTTTCTAAACCAACATGTAGAGGAACCAACGACTGGGTATTGAGTAATGAGGAATGGTTAGTTAGCAGTCTTGTTGTGCGTGCCCCCTTGGGCAAGAGTGACCATAATATGGTTGCGTTCTTCATTAGGATGGAGAGTGACATTGTTAATTCAGAAACAAGGGTCCAGAACTTAAAGAAAGGTGAATTTGAGGGTATGAAACATGAATTGGCCAAGATAGACTGGCAATTGATTCTTAAAGGGTTGATGGTGGATATGCAATGGAAGGCATTTAAAGACTGCATGGATGAACTACAACCATCAGTTTGGCAAAAGAATAAATCAGGGAAGGTAGTACATCCCTGGATAACAAGGGAAATCAGGGATAGTATCAAAACAAAAGATGAAGCACAAATTAGCCGGAAAAAGCAGCCTACCAGGGGATCTGGGAGAAATTCAAGAGTCCAGCAGAGCAGGACAAAGGGCTTAATTAGGAAAAGGAAAATAGATTATGAAAGAAAACTGGCAGGGAACATAAAAACTGAATGCAAAAGTTTTTATAGATATGTGAAGAGGAAAAGATTAGTTAAAACAATTGTAGGTCCCTTGCAGTCAGAAACAGGCGGATTGACCATGGGGAACAAGGACATGGCAGACCAATTGAATAACTACTTTGGTTGTGTCTTCACTAAGGAAGATATAAATAATCTGCTGGAAATAACAAGGGACCGGGGATCAAATGAGATGGAGGAACTGGGTGAAATCCAGGTTAGCCGGGAAGTGGTGTTAGGTAAATTGAATGGATTAAAGGCCGATAAATCCCCAGGGCCAGATAAGTTGCATCCCAGAGTACTTAAGGAAGTAGCCCCAGATGTAGTGGATGCATTAGTGATAATTTTTCAAAACTCTTTAGATTCTGGAGTAGTTCCTGAGGATTGGAGGGTAGCTAATGTAACCCCACTTTTTAAAAAGGGAGGGAGAGAGAAAACGGGGAATTACAGACCAGTTAGTCTAACATCGGTAGTGGTGAAAATGCTGTTGTCAGTTATTAAGGATAGCATAGCAGCACATTTGGAAAGTGGTTAATTCATTCGACAAATCCAGCATGGATGTATGAAAGGTAAATCATGTCTGACGAATCTTATAACATTTTTCGAGGATGTAACTAGTATAGTGGATAAAGGAGAACCAGTGGGTGTGTTATATCTGGAATTTCAGAAGGCTTTCGACAAGGTCCCACATAAGAGATTAGTAAGCACACGGTATTGGGAGTTCAGTTTTGGTGTGGATAGAGAACTGGCTGGCAAACAGGAAGCAAAGAGTAGGAGTAAACGGGTCCTTTTCAGAATGGCAGGCAGTGACTAGTGGGGTACAGCAAGGCACAGTGCTGGGACCCCAGCTATTTACAATATATACAATGACCTGGATGAGGGAATTGAATGCAGCATCTCCAAGTTTGCGGATGACACAAAGCTGGGGGGGCAGTGTTAGCTGTGAGGAGGATGCTAGGAGGCTGCAAGGTGACTTGGTTAGTTTGGGTGAGTGGGCAAATGCATGGCAGATGCAGTATAATGTGGATAAATGTGAGGTAATCACTTTGGTGACAAATACGGGAAAGTAGACTATTATCTGAATGGTGGCCGATTAGGAAAAGGGGAGATGCAACGAGTCCTGGGTGTCGTGGTACACCAGTCATTGAAAGTAGGCATGCAGGTGCAGCAGGCAGTGCAGAAAGCGAATGGTATGTTAGCATTCATTGCAAAAGGATTTGAGTATAAGAGCAGGGAGGTTCTGCTCCAGTTGTTCAGGGTCTTGGTGAAACCACATCTGGAGTATTGTGTACAGTTGTGGTCTCCTAATCTGAGGAAAGACATTCTTGCCATAGAGACAGTACAGAGAAGGTTCACCAGACTGATTCCTGGGATGGCAGGGCTTTCATATGCCCTGGAAAGACTGGATAGACTCGGCTTGTGTTCGCCAGAAATGAGAAGTTAGAACGGGGGATCTTATAGAAACTTTCAAAATTCTTAAGGGGTTGGACAGGCTAGATGCAGGAAGATTGTTCTCGATGTTGATGAAGTCCAGAACAAGGGGTCACAGTTTAAGGATAAGGGGGAAATCTTTTAGGACTGTGATGAGAAAAACATTTTTCACACAGGGTGTGGAATTCTCTGCCACAATAGGTAGGTGAGGCCAGTTCATTGGCTATATTTAAGAGGGAGTTAGATGTGGCCCTTGTGGCTAAAGGGATCAGAGGGTATGGAGAAAAGGCAGATATGGGATACTGAGTTGGATGATCAGCCATGCTCATATTGATTGGGCCGTATGGCCTACTCCTGCACCTATTTTCTATGTTTCTATGTCATTAATATAGGCTGTAAAACTGGGAGACCCAGCACTGGCCTTTGCAGCATCGGTCTAGTTATTGACCCATTAATCCAAGTCAATGGGCTGCCAGGCAAGTGGTCAGTGTTGTTCTGGATGGTGTAGGAGCTGCAACATCTCTTGACATGTCCCTTGTGGTCCATGGACTGAGTTGGATGATCAGCCATGATCATATTGAATGGCGGTGCAGGCTCGAAGGGCCGAATGGCCTACTCCTGCACCTAATTTCTATGTTTCTATGTTTGAATGTGAAGAAGCGAGTCGCTCAGTGCAAGATTTCAATACTGTTATACCACCAGGCCACAGGATGGAAATGGCTGATTCAGTTTAGTTTCTGGTTAAATGTTGACATTCCACGTCCCCCCTCCCCCCTCCCCCCAAACCTACCCGCTCCCACCCCCAACACCGGGAGATTGATCGTAGTGGTTCACAGTTCACGTGGATATCTTTTCATTCTTTTCTTAATCATTGTCTAATCCCACTATTATTATTTGGGTTACTGCAGAGCAGCAGAATACAGTAACACCTATCCACACCACGGCTGAAGTAGGAAACAGGACTGTGGCTCCAGTGACCTCAACAACAAGGACGGACACAGGTGTGTTGCAGAATTCTTCACGATATAAATGTTGTCTTGATACTGGTTTGCATCTAATACATGGTCCACAGGTTAGAAGGATAGGGGATTAAGGAAGGGACTGAGTAAGGGAGGATGTTAACATCTGCAGGCAGTAGTTGAAAGGACAGAGGGAGTGATCGTAGAGGCAATGAATCATCCTCATTGAAGAGTCAGATGTGCATTAATGCAGTGACTGGGGCGAGGCTTTCTGAGAAAGTGAATGAGTATAAGATGACACGTGTATCGTGGCGACTCTTGTGTTTGGACTCGTTGGAGTTATTATGGCCCAAGTTGTGCCTCAGAATCATAGAGGCTCCCGGCATGGAACACGGCTCTTCAGCCCCACCTTGGACACGTCACACAACATGGCCGATCTACTGTAGTCCCACAAGCCGGCGTAAGGCCGGCTTGCGCTTGGCGTATTGCGCACGTTGTTCCATTGTTTAAAAAGGGGTCTAAGAGTAAACCTAGCAATTATAGACCTGTTAGTTTGACGTCAGTGGTGGGCAAATTAATGGAAAGAATACTTAGAGATAATATATATAAGCATCTGGATAAACAGGGTCTGATTAGGAACAGTCAACATGGATTTGTGCCTGGAAGGTCTTGTTTAACTAATCTTCTTGAATTTTTTGAAGATGTTACACGGGAAATTGATGAGGGTAACGCAGTGGATGTTGTGTATATGGACTTCAGTAAGGCCTTTGACAAGGTTCCTCATGGAAGGTTGGTTAAGAAGGTTCAATGGTTGGGTATTAATGGTGGAGTAGCAAGATGGATTCAACAGTGGCTGAATGGGAGATGCCAGAGAGTAATGGGTGGATGGGTGTTTGTCAGGTTGGAGGCCAGTGACGAGTGGGGTGCCACAGGGATCTGTGTTGGGTCCACTGTTGTTTGTCATGTACATCAATGATCTGGATGATGGTGTGGTAAATTGGATTAGTAAGTATGCAGATGATACTAAGATAGGTGGGGTTGCGGGTAATGAAGTAGAGTTTCAAAGTCTACCGAGAGATTTATGCCAGTTGGAAGAGTGGGCTGAAAGATGGCAGATGGAGTTTAATGCTGATAAGTGTGAGGTGCTACATCTTGGCAGGACAAATCAAATAGGACATACATGGTAAATGGTAGGAATTGAAGAATGTAGGTGAACAGAGGGATCTGGGAATAACTGCACAGTTCCCTGAAAGTGGGATCTCATGTAGATAGGGCGGTAAAGAAAGCTTTTGGTGCGCTGGCCTTTATAAATCAGAGCATTGAGTATAGAAGTTGGGATGTAATGTTAAAATTGTACAAGGCATTGGTGAGGCCAATTCTGGAGTATGGTGTACAATTTTGGTCGCCTAATTATAGGAAGGATGTCAACAAAATAGAGAGAGTACAGAGGAGATTTACTAGAATGTTGCCTGGGTTTCAGCAACTAAGTTACAGAGAAAGGTTGAACAAGTTAGTGCTTTATTCTTTGGAGCGCAGAAGGTTAAGGGGGGACTTGATAGAGGTTTTTAAAATTATGAGAGGGATAGACAGAGTTGACGTGGAAAAGCTTTTCCCACTGAGAGTAGGGAAGATTCAAACAAGGGGACATGACATGAGAATTAAGGGACTGAAGTTTAGGGGTAACATGAGGGGGAACTTCTTTACTCAGAGAGTGGTAGCTGTGTGGAATGAGCTTCCAGTGAAGGTGGTGGAGGCAGGTTCGTTTTTATCATTTAAAAATAAATTGGATAGTTATATGGGTGGGAAGGGAATGGAGGGTTATGGTCTGAGCGTAGGTATATGGGACTAGGGGAGATTATGTGTTCGGCACGGACTAGAAGGGTCGAGATGGCCTGTTTCCGTGCTGTAATTGTTATATGGTTATAAGGCCCATGTCCCTCTAAAACTATCCTATCCATGTACTGATTTTACCATAAAATCCCCGACCCTACCTGAAACCTATGTCATTTGTTTCTTGATTCTCCTCCTCTGGGTAAAAGACTGTGTATTAATCTATGATATATAATAGATAGTGTATCTACTCCTCTCCTGATCCTCATGTATAGGAGGATGGTCACTGAACTTGTGTACACATGACAAAGTATCATTGAAGCCAGGGAGCATGAGGCCACAGAAAGTGGAGCGATGGTGATGGGTGGGACACACTTGGTTGAAGGAGAGCAATTGCAAGGTGTTTCCATTATCCATGAGTAAACTGGGTGGTTCATGCATGTGGAAGATAATCCTAGGGAGATTAGCTGGCATCAACTACAGTGTTGCCTCAGGTGATAAGTGCATCTGCACCTCTTCATCAGTGCATTTGTCTACTGTGTTTTTGCTGTGATTTGTTCCCTGTCTGAACACCGGCTATGGAGATGATCACAGTCCCCCAGTGCCCACCCTTCCCAGCTCACACACTGTCCCATCCCCCTGGGGCCCATGCTCCCTGGGTCACACACTGTCCCATCCCCTGGGGTGCATGCTCCCTGGGCCACACACTGCCCCATCCCCCTGGGGCCCATGCTCCCTGTGTCACACACTGTCACATCCCCTGGGGGCCATGCTCCCTGGGTCACACACTGTCCCATCCCCCCGGGGCCCCATGCTCCCTGTGTCACACACTGTCACATCCCCTGGGGGCCATGCTCCCTGTGTCACACTATCCGATCCCCCTGGGGCCCATGCTCCCTGTGTCACACACTGTCACATCCCCCTGGGGCCCATGCTCCCTGTGTCACACACTGTCACATCCCCCTGGGGCCCATGCTCCCTGTGTCACACACTGTCACATCCCCCTGGGGCCCATGCTCCCTGGGTCGAACTGTCACATCCTCCCTGGGTCAGACGCTATCCAACCCTCCCCTGCTCACACGCTGCCTCAGCCTCCCCGATCCTTCAGGATGATTGTAGGGAGCAGCCGTAAGCTGGCAGAGAGGAGCGGCAACACAAAGCCTGGCAAGTGAGATGGATATTATTATAACCATATAACAATTACAGCACGGAAACAGGCCATCTCGGCCCTACAAGTCCGTGCCGAACAACGTTTTTCCCTTAGTCCCACCAGCCTGCACTCCATTCCCTTCACATCCATATGCCTATCCAATTTATTTTTAAATGATACCAACGAACCTGCCTCCACCACTTCCACTGGAAGCTCATTCCACACCGCTACCACTCTCTGAGTAAAGAAGTTCCCCCTCGTGTTACCCCTAACCTTCTGTCCCTTAATTCTGAAGTCATGTCCTCTTGTTTGAATCTTCCCTGTTCTCAAAGGGAAAAGCTGATCCACATCAACTCTGTCTATCCCTCTCCTCATTTTAAAGACCTCTATCAAGTCCCCCTTAACCTTCTGCGCTCCAGAGAATAAAGACCTAACTTATTCAACCTTTCTCTGTAACTTAGTTGTTGAAACCCAGGCAACATTCTAGTAAATCTCCTCTGTACTCTCTCTATTTTGTTGACATCCTTCCTATAATTGGGCGACCAAAATTGTACACCATACCCCAGATTTTGTCTCACCAATGCCTTGTACAATTTTAACATTACATCCCAGCTTCTATACTCAATGCTCTGATTTATAAAGGCTAGCATACCAAAAGCTTTTTTTACCACTCTATCTATATGAGATTCCACCTTCAAGGAACTATGCACGGTTATACCCAGATCCCTCTGTTCAACTATATTCTTCAATTCCCTACCATTTACCATGTACGTCCTATTTTGATTTGTCCTGCCAAGGTGTAGCACCTCACATTTATCAGCATTAAACTCCATCTGCCATCTTTCAGCACATTCTTCCAAATGAGGATGTATTTTTCATAGGTAGGTGGTTGAACAAAGGCTAAAGATGAAAAATCAAGGTGTGAGGCAGAAAGATTGAGTGTTGGACATTGTGAATATATTGAAAGGAATATAGGAGGCAGGAAATAGGTAGGGGGGAAATCAGTGCTAGACAGTGGAGAGAGTGGGAGGAAATAATGCGGGTGTGTGGTTTGGATTATTACATAAAATTGGAGAATTCATTGTTCATGCCATTGGATTGTAGGCTACCCAAGCGGAATCTGAGATGCTGTTCCTCCAGTGAGCACGTGTTCAAGGACAGAGAGGTAGCAATGGGATTGCGAAGAGAGTTACAATGGTTGGCAATTGGTCAGACAGAGCATCGACTCGGCGACTGTTCATCCGCCAAGACCTCCTGGATTTTCCGTTTACTAACCATTTTACTCCTCGCGCAGATTTCTCCCTTCCCCCTCCCTTTCCACAGACATTAATTCATCTCGCTTCACAATTTGCAACTTTTAACACTTGTCTTTTCATCTCTGGCCTTTGTCCAATTATCTTTTAATTTCAAAATAGACTTTATTCAGGTAATAAATATACAATACATAAATCTGCGAAAAATTCATCCGACATTTCCGGGGGCTATACAAATTATTCCGTAGTCTACGTACATTGCTCAAGTTTCGCAAAATTGTCCCCCACCCTTGTCACTCATGTGGCCCACTGGCTTGGAATCCCTTCCCTTTTGTGCAATTATCAGCCTATCAAAAACTCCCCTCACCTGTATCCACCTTACTTACCAGGCTTTGATCTGTCCCTCCTCTTGTCCACATTTCTCCCCACTCACAGCACCACAATCAGCCTGAAGAAAGGTCCAGACCTTGAAACGTCACCTATCCATGTTCTCCAGAGACGATGGTTGGCCCACTGAGTTCTTCCAGCACATTGTCTTATTCTGATATTCTGTTTTGATCATTCTAATTAGGGGAGGAACAGTCAGGATGAGGGTTGCTGTTGTAGCGGGAGACAAGGGGACTGGTTCAGATGATGTTTAGTTTCTCTCTTTGAATACACAGATCAAACGGCTACACTATCTGAGCTCTTGACACAGTGGAACGACTACCAATTATTCCAACTGATAAATTTCTATCGTGAGAGACTGAAACCGGCGATTGAAGAAGGGGTTGAAAGTCTCGGCATCATGATGAGGCAGGGAGGGATGTTTCAGTGAACAAGAACACGGGGTAAGTGGAAGGAACACGATGACTTGTTTCCTGTCACAGAACTGACGGCATTGAGGGGGGAAGAGTGACCAATGTCAGTCCCACACACCTCGCACTCCCCTGGGTTGAACAGCACAATGGAGACACTGATCTCTGATCAGTTTGCGTCCTGTAGATCAGGAATCAGGAATACAACCTGTGACCTGGGGATTTGTGAGAATTGTCCATTCTGATCCAGCTGTCCTACAGATGAATCTTAGCACAACGATCAGGAAGCAGTAAACTTGTAAACCTGAACCAGAAACAATAATATTTTTCAAGTGTCATCAGTTTCATTGATCACATTTAGTTCAGTTCATGAAACCACAGAGGACATTGGGCAGAAACACAAGGAACTGCAGATCCTGGTTTACAAAATAACACACAATGTGCAACACAAAATAACTCTGTTTTTGGAGATGCTGTCTGACCTGCTGAATTATTCTAAGACATTGAACTGTTCACTTATCATTCAATTGACAAATAAAATAAACAAAAGTACATTTGCTAAAATCTACAATATAAACAAACGTCAGTTATTTACGCATCTGTGGGAAGAGAAGCTGAGTTAATGTGCAGTGAAAGGGGATGAGCTGCACGAAATGTATAAGAGGGATGTCTTTGATCGGGTAAAACTGGGGCAGGTATAGAGATAAAAACGTTATCTGGTCAATGAGTGAATGTGGGCTCAGAGGGTAAGAATGTAGATGAAAGAACATAATAGCTTCAAACTACAGAGCAGGATGAAATGCAGGTTGGACTGGACACGTCCATTCCCTGTGGGAAACAGTCCATGTGAGCCAAAAGGATTTGATTAATTTCACATCAATTTCAACACTGCCATCATTGGCCTGAATGGCCTGTTCCCGTGCTGTACACTGCTGTGTTCTCGGACACTGCCAGGTGTGAAGTGAATTTCACACTGTCTGGACTCTGGGAGTACACAGTTTTCAGCACAGTGTCATGGGTGTATGAAGAGGCAGATCAAGGCCTGACATTATGCTCAAAACTACCGGAATATCCCATCACTGAACAGCTAATTCCCTCCCATTAGCATTATCTCATTCACTTCTCCATATATTCATTGTTGTTCTTCACAGAATATCGCTGAGCTTGTGGTAAAGGGAAACCGCAGAGACAGTTCCACACTCTTCCTCAGTCTGGTGATGGGGAAGGGTAACCGTGCCCGGCGGGTGATGTGGGAATCCTTTGTGAAAATGCAGAATGAATTACCAAAGCTGAACAAAATACTGAAAGAAATCCAGGAGCTCGGTACGGTAAATCAACACTGAACTGAATATCACATTGAAACACTGGAGTTAACAATGTTATTCAAGTCTGGTTTAATGAATGCTCGTTGGTTTCAACAGGTCCTGATCCACATGAATACATGAACATCCTCAGAGGTTTATCTGTATTACCCTCTCATATGGAAGGTGAGTGTTGAAATATACAGTTCACAGCAATGACTTGTTAGAATTGTTGTAATACTGAAATTGTTCAAAGCTTTTCAGAATCGGAAATCAGAAGATCAAAGGTTCATCAATTGTTAGACAGACACGGGAATTCACTATGGATTGCGTCTATATCTGTAGATTCAGGCTTAGCTTAGTTTAGTGTATTGTCACGTGTACTGAGGAACGGTGAAAAGCTTTTGTTGCGTATTATCTAGTCAGCAGAAAGACAATACGTGATTATAATCGAGCCATTTAAAGTATAGATAAACTATGAAGGAATAACGTTTAGTGCAAGTTAAAACGAGGAAAATCCAGTCTAGGATAGTCCGAGCGTAACCAAAGAGGTAGTTAGTAGTTCCCAGATCACTCGATCTCTGACATACTCTGGAACTATTATACTGCATTATTTCAACTCCTCCAGGCGTTCATTGTACAAAGCTGCAATATGTAGGTGTGGGAGAGATCTATGAAATCCACTACACTCCCGGAGAGAATGTGTGTGCAGTGATCTTCCCCTCTCCACTCTCTCCTCTCCCCCTCCCCTCTCCCCCTCTCCCCCTCTCCCTCTCCCCCCCCCCTCTCTCTCTATCTCCCCCCCCCCCCCCCCCCCACCTCTCCAGGGCTCTCGCTTAACTTTTTTCCCCTGTTGCCAGCCGGGCAACCTCGGCAGATTTTTAGGTTGCCAAATGACAGTTTAGGTGGTCATTAAGACGGCTTGCATGACGCGTGCGATAATGTACTCAGAAGAAATGCGTAGTTACTAGTCAGAATTATGTTCATGAAGCATTCACATATTATTCTGCTTCAAATAAAGTCACAAACTAAACATATTCACCAATCAAGACATGATATATACCACAATGACATGCATCAAAATTACAATACAGTATCTCGTCTCTTTTTACACGTTGCAATAAATGCAATTTCTATTATCTCTTTCCACTTCCAAACAAATATATAGCAGGCTTGGCGATCGCTTCGCACACACCTCCACTAAGTTTGCAATAACCAGCCTGATCTCCCAGTGGCTCAGCACTTCAACTCCCCCCCCATTCCGAATCTGACCTTTCTGTCCTGGGCCTCCTCCATCGCCAGAGTGAGGCCCACCGCAAATTGGAGGAACAGCACCTCATATTTTGCTTGGGTAGTTTACATCCCAGTGGTATGAATATTGGCTTCTCCAATTTCTGGTAGTCCTTGCTTTCTCCCTCCTTCCCCTCCCATTCCCAGCTCTCCCTCAGCCCACTGTCTCCGCCTCTTCCTTCTTTATATATATATATATATATATATATATATATATATATATATATATATATATATATATATATATATATATATATACACAATAAATAAACAAATAAAATGCAATAAGCTGTTATTTTTCAAAGTTTGGAGTTTGGTGGTGGTGGGTCCACCAGTTTAAATACAATTTCAAATATTTTTGGAGGACTACGAAACCAAGAAGCAAGAGTTACTCCAGGGAGTTACTGCAGCTCCAGGGAGTGATTCTGCGTTGTTTTTCAGCGGTCAGCAATGGTGGCCAGAACTCCCACAATGCAAAGGAGGGACGCCGACCAGTTGCTGTGGCCCTGCACATGCGCAGGGCCGCACATGCGCACAACCATGGCCGATAATGTGCTGGCCGTGGCAGTGCGCATGTGTAAGGCGGCCGGCCGTGCTGAGACGGAGATTGACAGAGAAGAGAGAGAGATAGACAGGGGGGCCGCTCAGATTTAAAGGCCAGGTGTCCCCGGTTGTTTGCCAGGCTGGGCAAAATGGCATGGCTTTTAGGCTGCCCGGCTTTTACTTTAAGTTGCCATTGGCACCCTGGGCAACCGCTAATTTCGAGCCCTGCCCTCCCTCCCCTCTCCCCCTCCCCCACTCCCCCTATCTCTCTCTCCCCCCTATCTCTCTCCCCCCCTATCTCTCTCTCCCCCCTATCTCTCTCTCCCCCTATCTCTCTCTCCCCCTATCTCTCTCTCCCCCCTATCTCTCTCTCCCCCCTATCCTCTCTCCCCCTATCTCTCTCTCCCCCCTATCTCTCTCTCCCCCCTATCTCTCCCCCCCTCTATCTCTCCCCCCCTCTATCTCTCCCCCCTCTATCTCTCCCCCCTCTATCTCTCCTCCCCCTCTATCTCCTCCCCCCCCTATCTCTCCTCCCCCCTATCTCTCCCCCCCCTCTATCTCTCTCCCCCCCTCGATCTCTCTCCCCCCTCTCTCTCTCTCCCCCCTCTCTCTCCCCCCCTCTCCTCTCCCTCTCCCCCCCTCTCCTCTCCCCCTCTCCCTCTCCCCCCTCTCCCTCCCCCTCTCCCTCCCTCCCCCCTCTCCCTCTCCCCCCTCTCCCTCTCCCCCCCTCTCCCTCTCCCCCCCTCTCCCTCTCCCCCCCTCTCTCCCCCCTCCCCCCCTCTCCCTCTCCCCTCCTCCCCCTCTCCCCTCTCCCCCCCTCTCCCTCTCCCCCCCTCTCCCTCTCCCCCCTCTCCCTCCCCCCCCCCTCCCCTCTCCCCCCCTCCCCCTCCCCCCTCCCCCCTCCCCCCTCCCTCCCTCCCCCTTCTCTCTTTCCCTCCTCTCTCACTCTCCCCCTCTCTCTCTCTACCCCTCTCTCCCCTACCCTCTCTCTCCTACCCCTCTTTCCCATCTCCATTTCCCACCTCTCCCGCCCCCTCTCTCTTTCCCTCTCCCCTCTCTCTCCTCTCTCTTTCCTCTCTTCTCTCTTTCCTCTTCTCTCTTTCTTTCTCTCCCTTTCTCTTTCTTTCTCTCATTCCTATTCCTCTTTTTCACCTCTCTCTCCCTCGCTCTCTCTTTCTCTCTTCCTTTCTTTCTCCTCTTTTTCTCCATCCCCCTCTCTCTTTCTCCCTCTCTCTCTCTTTCCCTCTCTCTCCATTCCTCTCTATTTCTCTCTCTCCATCTCTTTCTATTTCACTCTCTCTCTCTTTCTCCCCCTCTCTCTTCCTTTCCTTCCCCTCTCTCCATCTCCCTCTCTCTTCCTCTCTCTCCTCTCTCCATCTCTTTCTCCCCCTCTCTCGTTCTCCCCTTTCTATCTTTCTCCTCCCTTTCTCTCTCTCTATATATATAACTCACTTTCTCTCTCTCTTTCTGTCTGTCTCTCTCTCCTTTTCCTTTATCTCTCTCCCTTTCTCCTCTTTCTCCTCGCTCTCTTTCTTGCTCTCTTTTCCTCTTTTCCCTCCCTCTCCCTCTCTCTCTCTTCTCCCTCTCTCATGCTCTACCCTCCCTCTCCCTTTCTCACTCTCTCTCTCCATTCCTATTTCTCTCTATTTCTCTTTCTCTCCATTTCTTTCTCTTTCACTCTCTCTCTTTATCTCTCGTTCTCCCTCTCTCTCTTGTCCTCTTTCTCTCCATCTTTCTCTCCCTCTCCCTCTCTTTTTCTCGCTCTATCTCTCTTTCCCTCTCTCTCTCCGTTCCTCTCTATTTCTCTCTTTCTCTCCATCTCTCTTTCTCTTTCTCTCTCTCTTTCATTCTCCCTCTCTTTCTCTATCTCTCTCTCTTCCTCTCTATATTTCTCTCCCTCTCTCTCCCTCCCTCGCTCTCTCCCCTCTTTTCCCTCCCTCTCCCTCTCCCTCTTCCCTCTCTCTCTTGCTCTACCCTCCCCTCCCTCTCTCTCTCTCGCTCTCTCTCTCTCCCCCTCCCTCTCTTTCACTTTCTCTCCTCTCTTTCTCCTCTCTCGTTCACCTGTCTCTCTTTCACCTCTCTCCCTCTCTCTCTTTTTCTCCTCTCTCTATCTCTTTCCTCGCTATCCATTTCTCCTCTCTTTCCCTTTCTCCTCTCTCTCCCTTTCTCCTCCCTCTCTCTTTCTCCTCTCTTGCTCTCTCTCTCTCCCCCTCTACCCTTCTCCTTATAGCACTGAAATACATCAGTGAATTGATTTAATTCAGGACTATTGAACTCATTTCTGTAATCATGAATGTTGAGTTTTGAGTTGGGACATCTAACATTGTGTTCATTATCTGCCTTTTCCCGTGCAAGATGTTCAACAGAAACACAAGGAGACTCTGCGAGAACAGACTGAAACACTGAGCGTGAACACGATCCTGTTGAAGGAGAAGGTTAAGGTTTTCCAGTTGCTTGATCGATACGCTGAGCTCACAATCATCTCCACTGTTCGAGATTGGACACTGATGGAACATGAGCTGCTGGCAAGAGGCCGGGACCATGAAGAGTGGAGAGAGAAAAGTCTCCGGAGAGAACTGGAAAAAATCAGGACTGATCAATTGTTCCAGAGCAGCTTTACCCGGAGTAAATCCCGATCTGGGAGTTCAGCATCAATGGCCGGAGTCGCGGGGATCGGAAAAACAACATTGGTGCAAAAGATTGTTCATGACTGGGCCACGGGGAAAATATACCAACACTTCCAGTTTGTCTTCAGTTTCAAATTCCGGGATTTGAACACTATTAACTGCAGAGTAACCCTGAGGGAACTGATTCTGGAACAGTATCCTTACTTTGGGGAATATCCTGGGAGAGGTCTGGAAGAACCCAGAGGGATTGCTGTTTATATTCGATGGTTTGGATGAATTCAAGGGCATAATCGATTTTGCTGACAGTCGGAGAGATACAGAACCTAAGCACCAGTGCCCGGATCCCGAGTGGCGGTGTGAAGTGTCTGACATTGTGTACAGTTTAATCCAGCATAAGCTGCTCCCAGGGTGTTCAGTGCTAGTGACCACCCGCCCCACTGCATTACATTTACTGGAAAAGGCAGAGATCAGTGTCTGGGCTGAAATCCTGGGATTTGTTGGTGAGGAACGGAAGGAATATTTCACCAGGTATTTTGAAGATCAGACGGTGGCTGCAGCTGTTTTCAAACATGTGAAGGAGAACGAGATCCTGTACACCATGAGCTACAACCCCTCCTACTGCTGGATCCTCGGCCTGACATTGGGCCCCTTCTTCACACAAACACACCGGGACCTGCAGCGAGTTCCCAAGACCATCACACAACTATATTGCTACTTTATTTACAACATCCTGAAAAACCACGGCCGTGAGATTGAGAACCTCCGTGAGGTGTTACTGAGGGTTGGTCAGATGGCCTTCACTGGAGTGTCCAAGAAGAACATTGTGTTCACAGATGCAGATTTGATCAAATACAATCTGCAGCCTTCCCAGTTCCTGTCCGGGTTCCTGATGGAACTTTTGGAGAGAGAGGATTCAGCCCGGAGCGTGGTGTACACCTTCCCGCACCTCACCATCCAGGAGTTTATAGCCGCACTCACACAATTCCTGACTGTAGATCCCGGGAATATCGTGAAATTCCTGTCTGAAGCCCACAGCACGACAGACGGGCGATTTGAAGTATTTCTCCGATTTGTCGCTGGTCTCTCCTCCCCACGGGCAGCTCGGGTCCTGGAGGAGTTTCTGGGTCCATTTCCTAATGAAACAACCTGCCGAGTGATTGACTGGGTGAAGGAGGAGGTTAAACGTCAGATTAGAAGTGCAGGCATAGCATATGGTAAAAGGAGGCTCCTGAACACGATGCACTACTTGTTTGAGTCTCAGAATCCTGCACTGGCTCAGCAGATACTGGGATCTGTGGAAACACTTTCATTCAATCGACTGGGACTGACCCCGATGGACTGTGCGGTCCTGTCTCATGTCATCAGGCCCTGTGATACAATCAAACACCTCGATCTGGAGCTCTGCCGCATTCAGTGTGAAGGTCTCCAGCGGCTGGGACCAGCTCTGCACAAGTGTCAGTACTTGGGGTAAATGTCCGTTTGATGCTAACACTGAACTGTAAAATTGTTTCACTATTTTGTTCTTCCATCCAGAACCCCTTCTATGGGGCAGACACTGAACCTCCTATTTTACCCTCCTCCGAGTTGGCTGGTGGTCGACTCCGTCCCCCCTCCTCTGGGTCACGTGTGTTGCTGCCGTTCTCTGCACGGGAAACATTACCCGGTTAACGGGGAATGAGAATAAATAGTGAAAGTCAACAAACACCACAACCACGGTGATTTATTCAATCATTTCCTGAGGTGATCCCAGAAATATCCGTTTGGGAGACGTTATCTCAGCCCCGGGGATTGTATCAGTTTGTTTCTTACTCTGTCTGTTTGTGTTTAGACTGGGATTCAACGACCTGGGAGATTCCGGAGTGAGACTGGTGTCTGCGGCTCTGAGGAACCCGGATTGTAAAATACAGAAACTGGGGTAAGTCCCAGACTGTGAGAGATTGTGTTTACACTCACTGGATGTCTGACACTGATCAGTAATTGTGTCGCTGATAAACACTGGGGATTTGCACCGTCTCCTATATCTCTGTGTCACTCACCCTCACTCTCTCTCATCTCCAGGCTGAAGAGTGTCGGACTCACAGATTCTGGAGCCGAGGATCTCGCTTCCGCTCTCAGTACAAATCATACGGTGACGGAGCTGGAGCTGAGTGGGAATAAACTGGGAGATTCCGGAGTGAAACCGGTGTCTGCAGCTCTGAGGAACCTGGACTGTAAAATACAGACACTGCGGTAAGTCCCAGACTGTGAGAGATTGTGTTTACAGTCACTGGGTGTCTGACACTGAACATTAATATGATCAGTAATTGTGTCACTGATAAACACGGGATTTGCACCGTCTCCTGTCTCTCTGTGTCCCTCACCCTCATTCTCTCTCATCTCCAGGCTGGAACATGTCGGTCTCACAGATTCTGGAGCCGAGGATCTCATCACCACTCTCAGTACAATCCCCTCACTGACGGGGCTGGAGCTGGGATACAACTCCCTCACAGACCGATCTGTCCCCGCTCTCCGCCGCCTCATACTGACCCTCCCGAGACTGGAGCGGATCTGGTAAGTGTTTATGTTAAAGTTTAATGTGATAAAATATCAGGGGATTCGCGGGCTTCTCCTGTGATTTTGTTCTGTAAATGTTGTTGAAATATTAACTCCAGTCCCAGTTATTGTCACTGTTGTTTAATTTGTTTATTTCCTCTTAATTCCTCGACTGTTTCAGGCTGTGGGGGAATCAGTTCAGTCCGACCGGGGAGAACGAACTGAGGAAGCTGCAGGAACCCAGACCCGGACTGACTGTGCACTTGTCAACATCTCTGAATGTCACCGCTCTGGGGAGCGGAATGTTGTTGGCCGATTCCCCGCCCTCCCCTTTAAACAGCCGCCCTCCCCCCCTTTAAACGGCCGCCCTCCCTTTAAACGGCCGCCCTCCCCTTTAAACGGCCGCCCTCCCCTTTAAAACGGCCGCCCTCCCCTTTAAACGGCCGCCCTCCCCTTTAAACGGCCGCCCTCCCCTTTAAACGGCCGCCCTCCCCTTTAAACGGCCGCCCTCCCCTTTAAACGGCCGCCCTCCCCTTTAAACGGCCGCCCTCCCCTTTAAACGGCCGCCCTGACCTTTTAAACGGCCGCCCTGACCTTTAAACGGCCGCCCTCCCCTTTAAACGGCCGCCCTGACCTTTAAACGGCCGCCCTGACCTTTAAACGGCCGCCCTGACCTTTAAACGGCCACGATCCAGGTATAATCCTCAACGGTTCCCAGCCCGGGCAGGCGGTGACGTCAGAGACGGCCCTGCCTGCTGTCACGTGACCCGGATACGCGGTGCTGCTGCTGATGCGGGATATCCGGTGCTGCCCCCCAGTGGGGGGCAGGGCAATTACAGCTGGACCTGCAGGATCCCGGATGTGACGTCATCATCAGCGGCCCCCGCTCCTGCTGCGGATTGATGATGACATCAGCAGCATTGTTCAAACTGTTAATTCACACAGCAATGTCTGTTACTGCTTTATCATCTGTAAATCACATGTAAATAGTTTATTACAGTAATAAATATTGTAAGTCAGTGGATGGCTGGCGTACTAATATTTGCAGAACTCAATAAACACTTGGCAATTCCAGATTTCCCGAGAGTGATACAGTGTGGGAACAGGCCCTTCGGCCTAACTTGCTCACACCGACCAACGTGCCCCATCTACACTAGGCCTAGATGGCCGCGTTTGGCCCATATACCTCCAAACATGTCCTATCCATGCACCTGTCTAACAGTATTCTAAATATTGGGATCGTCCCACCCTCAACTACCACCTGGGGCAGCTCGTTCCATACACCCACCACCTTCTGTGTGAAAATGTTGCCCCTCAGAATCCTATTAAATCTTTTCCCGAGAATCTGATGGAGAAGTTCAAGTTAGCGTTTATTGGCACTTAACCAACTAACCTACTGGAATTTGAGAACGGAACAGATTGAGAAGGGAAGGAAAGGGGCTGGACAGAGGGGGAGAGAGGAACAGAGGGGAGGGAAAGACTGGGGGAGACTTTGAGGGGGAGTAGGGCTTTAAGAGGGAGAGAGGAACTCGCTGGGGAGAGGGGGCGAGGGACGTGGGAGAGAAAGAGGAGCGCACTGGGGAACAGAGAGGGGGAGGGAGAGGGGAAGACTATATGGGACACAGCAGGTGAGAGGCTCGGTCTGAAGGGGGAGTGAGGAAGGGACAGGGAGAGGCATTGAGATGGAGGGAGAATGAGTGGGGTGACAGACGGGCATTTGAGATATTGAGGGCGAGAGGGAGGAGGGAGAGACGGGGTGAGATCGAAGGAGAGGAAGTGGAGGGAGAGAGAGTGTGAGATAGGAGAGGAGGGAGAGAGTCCGAGGGGGAGAAAGAGAGTGTGAGGGGGATACACTGAGTGAGGAGAATCTGAGGGGATACACTGAGGGGAGAGTTTGAGGGGGGAAACACTGGATGTTTCTGGGGAGACAGACGGAACAGGCTGGGGGAGCGGAGACACTGCCCATGCGTCTGTGGAGAGATACGTCAACGCATGGGTGGGAGAGCTATGCCCCTGTCCCACTTAGGAAACCTGAACTGAAACCTCTGGAGACTTTGCACCCCACCCAAAGTTTCCGTGCTTCCACCACCTGCAACCTCCGGGAACCACCTGCAACCTCCAGGAACCGCACGGAAACCTTGGGTGGGGCGCAAAGTCTCCAGAGGTTACCGTTCAGATTTCCCAAGTGGGACAGGGGCTTCAGGCTACCTGTGCAGCCGCCAAGGTTCCAGGGTGCCGGGCAAGGCCGGCCTTATGAGGTGCGGGGCCAAATTGGGAACAATTTTGGTGAGCCCCAGGTTCCCAGCCAAGGTCTGTAGATTCATAGAAATATAATGAAAGTCTATTATAGACTTTGTATCTCTATGGTAGAATGGAAAGTAATCAAAATGTGCGCTTAAAAAGTGCCTGCAACTTAATGGACCAAACATATCTAAGCTACATTTTAATATAAAAGTGCATACATGTAAGCCTACAAGTAACAAACAAAATGTGTAGATCACTTCTGAAAAGTACATAGTTAAGGCCAGTTCTCACGGTGCGACCTGATGCAAGATGTCACCAGAGTGAAGTGGTCGTGGTCCAGCATGAGTTCCGCACGATATAGCGGGAGGTAGATAAAGAGTTCCCACGGTACTCGGCAATTCTGTCATTTTTGCGAGTGACTTGTCCGTCTCCCGATCTTTCCCGTTAATCGTGAATGAACATCGTGGACTGTAGTGTAGTTAATCACGTGGCACAAATGATGTCACTTTTTTTCACACACTATAAAAATATCCTCCGTTCGTAGAATTGGCTCATTTGCAGACATGCCTATACAAAGTTGGTTCGAGTACAGGCTGGTTGTTATTTTCATGGACGTGCTGTATGCATTAGCGCTACATGTGCATCGAAAACGCTTGCGTGAAGGCAGAAGGGTGAGATTAATTACAAAAAGAATTAAGAGGAAGTCTCACTGGATTAAGCCCATGTTTCAACGGAGACCTCAATTTGGACAATATGAGCATCTGCTTAATGTGCTGTTCGAAGAGGATAAAAGTGCATTCAAAAACTTTGTGAGAATTTCACCAGAGTTCTTTAATGAGTTAAAGAATAATTTGGGACCTCTGCTGAAGAAGACTGACACTGTAATGAGAAAGGCACTGGAACCAGGGTTGCGCATAGCAATCACCCTCCGCTACTTGGCCTCAGGTGATTCTTATAAAAGTCTATCTTACAACTTTCTTGTCGCCACCAACACCATCTGTGGTATTGTCCGAGAAACCTGTGAGGTGATCATCCAATTTTATTCAGCTGAAGTGATGGAATGCCCCACTACACCAGATGCGTGGAAGAGAGTTGCACTGGGGTTTGAAAACAGGTGGAACTTTTCTCACACATGTGGGGCTTTGGATGGCAAGCATGTGGCAATTCGTAAACCACCCGGAGGTGGCTCAAATTATTTCAATTACAAGAAATTCCACTCAATTGTACTCATGGCGGTGGTTGATTATAACTACAACTTCCTGTATGTGGATGTGGGCACACCTGGAAGTGTTGGTGATGGCTGTATTTGGAAAGAAACCTGGCTTGGAAAGAACATGGAAGGTGGAACAGCAGGCATGCCTGATCCAGAACCTCGGTCAGGAGAAGACAGCCCGGACATCCCATATGCGATGGTTGCTGATGAAGCCTTTGCACTACGGCCCTGGATTATGAAGCCATATCCACAGAGGAATCTAACTAGGGAACAGAGGATCTTCAATTGCAGGCTGTCAAGGGCCAGGAGGGTAGTAGAAAATTATTTTGGCATCTTGGCAAACAGATTTAGATGCTTGCTCAAGACAATGGAGCAGAGGCCCAAGAATGTGGAGAGTATAGTATATGCAGCATGTGTTCTGCACAACCTGATCCGAATGAGAGGTGCAGCTGCTGGATCAGCAACATTCATCCAGGACGGTGACATAGTGGACAGTGACACAGGGGAAGTAACACTAGGTGCTTGGAGAAGTGGTGCGAACAAGTTGAAAATGGTCTCACTGCAGCGTTTGAGAGGTAACTCGGGCACAGCCAGTGTGAAAGAGCAAAGAGACCATCTCTGCTCTTACTACAATTCACAATTGGGGAGTGTGCCGTGGCAGGACAGCTATATTGATGGGTAGCCGACCACAGGAACACTACTGCATGTTATAAGCTGACTTCCTAGTGTGGTTCTCTGAAAAGTGCTTCCTATAAGATGTTCGTCCGCAAAACCTGCCGTTTAGAACATTGCATTGTCCCTTTAAATGCCTGAGTTCACGCGTGTAGCGGAGGTTGATGGATATAATGTGTGTTAAATAATCTTGCGTGCCTCAATTGTTGTATTTCGTGTTTGCGAGGCCCTTTTACAGACAAATGTTTTGTGTGATGCATCTCCTCTCAATATGTGACATAATTCGTCTTCTTATATTGTCAGATAAGAATAAAGATTTGTATCACATTTACCGTGCTGATTGTCTTATTTCACTTTCTACCAAGAGGTGAAGAACACGTTTAAATAGCTGAGCATTTCAGGGTCCTGCACACTCAAAAATGTTAATGAGTGAAAATGTGATAATATCAACTCCATCAAGGTATATTGTGTTTCAGCATGAGAGGGATTATAACATTAGAGACATTCATCTTGCAGTGATGTATTAATGACGATTTGCAGACATCAAGCTAATAGTCAAAAATATATTTATTTAGCAGGGAGGTAAACAAGCAATAACAATCAAAATGCTGAGGTAAAAGCTTTATCACACTTCAGGATATAATAAAATGTGGGGCCACTTACACAAAAAAACATGCACAAGAGTAAAGGACACATCAATTAACATACAGACATTTACAAAGGACTATAGATGTCACACCAAATGGTGAGTAGCCAACAAATAAAATAAACGAAAATTCAAGCTGTTATTTGAAAAAGCACAAAAAATATTATCAGCTTCCGAGGGTTAATTGGGGTAGTTGACGTCAGCGCAACCTTCTGCACTTTCTTGAAAAGGACTTTTCCCACGGACCTCTCCGTAAGCAACAGGCAAAGGTGGATCTCGAGCAGGCTGCAGCTCTGCAAACATCAGAGGTGACGGTGAGTGTCTCTAGAAGGAAATTAAGAAGTACATGTGAAAAATTTCTCACGGACCTTACAATTGCGGGAACTTCCATTAAAGTTCCCTTTGAATATCAGAGTTCTTCTCTTGAATCTCACTAACACAACTCATGAATAAGTTGTTGTCCATATGCGGATGCTAATGATTTTTTTCAAATTTATATCGTACTAAACACAATAGTTTACCTGTTCAGCACGGAATGCTGGATGTCCCCCCATTGCACGCGGCAATCCATAGGGCCTGTCTGTGTACTTTAGAATCAGAGAGTTATGTATTAGTCAATGTAAAAAAACACACGGATTATGATTCAAGTTTGGGAAGCGCACATATCTTTGTTAATACCTGGTGATAGAAGTGAGGCGGGCGAGGCTGAGGAACCAGTGGACGCTGCGCCTCAGGTGCACGTGCTTCCATTAACTACACAGACACCACCACACATTAAAACTATGTTGCTTTATGAAGCTGAATGAAGGGAATAATTTTAAGAATAGATCTATACCGTGTTATTTCTATAAGTGATCGCACCATTTATCATATTCCATGAATAATCCCATTCACCATCACTTATGTCATCTTTCATCATTGAGCGACAGAACTCGAATGTCCTGTTCGTGAAGCCCATTGGTCTCACGTGTCCTTCCTGCAACAATCTTTTGCAGTCTTGAATACTTTTATGGAGCTTAAAATTCAGAGCGCAAAGATAAAAATCATCAAAAAGCAGGGTGGGTGCATTGTCCAATAAGCATCAAGTTTATATACTCACACTACTAATGCTGTCTACATCTGTCCCTTCTTCAGCACCTCCAGCTGTGGTGAGGTCTATGCTTGCACTGTGCCTACTGCGGTGCTGTTGGCTGGTGGATGGGCTCAGCGTGGAAGTCCCATCCAGAGGATCATCTAACGGCTGTTCAATTATGTGTTTTTACTGTAGGAATTACATGAAGTCATTTACACATGGTGTCCAGAGCCTCCAGACATCAAAAATGTGTTGTAATAAAATGACCTTGGGTGCGCTAGTCCTGGTCACTGCACGCACAATATGCCCTGATAGGAAAAGCCACCTCTCCTCTATCCACCTATTCCTCTCTGTCTGTCTGTTCCCAGCTGTCCCTGTTTTGGTCCCACGTGCGGTGATTTTTCCGTACATGGTCCTCTGGTTAGCGAACCATTGCACAAGTTGGTCATCTGCATTAAAGTAGAGTGCTGGAATTAAATAGAACTTCAATCATTGGATCTATTCCGTCAAATTAAAGTTTTGGTCAGTAAAGAGAGGCATGTTTAAGAGCATGCCCTCCGCAATTAATGTGCTATTTATTGTTCTTCTTGGATAACAGAGCACAAGTTGGTAAATAGAGATGGCCTTTTTGAAGACAAACATTACAATTGAAAATTGCCTGCACTCATGCATAATAGTAAGATTAAACGAGAACTTACCAGTTTGAAGTTTGATCTGTATTTTATGAGGAGTTACGATGAGGGATTACGTGAAGAACCCGCTTACAACGCATGCGTGCAATTCTTCAAAGCAGCGGTGTGAGGTCACAGGAACCTATAATGATCTAACATAGTAAGATTATCAAAGATATACCAGTTTGTGATATGATCATAAGAGGGTGGGAGCGGAGGGCACGTAATCCCTCATCGTAACTCCTCATAAAATACAGATCAAACTTCAAACTGGTAAGTTCTTGTTTAATCTTACTATTTTACTTCGGAGTCACGTGAGTGACTTCGTGAAGATTTCAAAGCTCTGTGACCTCATGCCGTGGAACGAGTCCATGCTTCACAACTGCCTTGGGTATTGGGAGAGAGCATCATTAGTAAGTTTAAAACACACTTATACAAAAAATTGTGTGGTATAACGAAAAAATATTTTTTTTTTTTTACATGGAGAATCATAGCCCTGTAACCTTTCGGGCAAATTATATTGTTGAACGTAAAATGGTTTCTGAATACAATGATGGTTCCAAAAAATAATTGGTTTATTATAAAACCTTTGGAAAAACCTTTTGGATGACCATCATGCCATTCTGAGGATTTGGTCTGTGGGTATCTCTAGAATATTTGCTGCGGATGTTGCTGCAGCCCTGGAGGAATGAGAGTTAAAAAACATTAGTGTCCATTCCTGCCAACTTTAGGACATATTTGAGCCACCTTGATATAGTTTGGGTCGTGACCCTTTCATGCGGTTTCTTGTAAGAGATAAACAACGCCATTCTCTGACCTCGAATGCTCTTAGTATATTCTATGTATTGTTGGATGTGTCTTGCTATACACAGTCGTTCGTCATATGGGTATACCATAAATTCGAACACTTGACCCGATGACCCTGGTCTGTTTTCTTTTATTAAATCCTGTATGACAAACACCAGTTTCTCGGGTGAGATGATCAGGGAGTCCAGGCTCAGTTTGCTTAATGGCTGGACTCGTTGTGCGGTAAATAACACCATGAGCATAACCATCTTCATGGTCCTTTACTGAAGTGACAATGCTGTTATGGGCTACCAGCTCGTCAGCATGTGTACAACAACACCCACGTCCCAGATTTCGAAGTACCTGGTTTTCTTACCAGGGGGTGCGTTCCCACCGTGTGCCGCTCCGTTCCTTGTGATAGGTAATTGGAGAGTGAACTTCTGGCACTATTGATGGCACTGTAGCTCCATCGATTATCATAATGGAGGCTTGTTAAAATTCCAATACGGCCAGAATGGTCTTGGCCTTTTGGTCGAGGTTGTTGTCCAAGCAGTATATGCCCCATTTCTTGATGTGTCCAAGGTACTGCTTCCGTGTTGACAGTCTTAGTGCAGATGAGATGAGATTCATCGTCCTGTCTGACAGCCCCATGCCGTGTAGTGGGTCTTTTAGACTCTACAAATCAATAAATCCATAGTCTTATGGCATGGATGACTGCCCCAGTCACTGGATGAATTAATAAATTTGGCTATGTTCATGAGGGAACATGGTTCTAACACCATCCCCTGTATGAACGAATACCATGATTTAGTAGGCCAGTCGGGTACTCTGAGAATTGCAGATGCCGCGTCTAGTTGAATTTTCCCTAGAACCCCATTGATGGGGCAGAACGTGGGAAATACATCACCCTTTGGCTTTGTTTACATAACAATGGCAAGCTAGTTTTAGAATTTTAGTAAATAATATTGGGGCTGATGTTTGCCCCTCTTTTAAGTCAATGCCTGCCATATAGAAAAACCCCGCTGACACCAAGTCTTTATCAGTAATAAGAGTATCCATCTTAAAATGAATATCTTCAACGAATGCGTTTAGGGTTGAAAAATCAATGATAATCCTGCAACCCCACTCTATTTTATTTTTAATAAATATGTTTGATACAAATTCTAATGTTCCATGAAAAGTATGCTCAATCACACCTTTTGTGTACAATTTTTGTAGCACCATGTGGGTTTTAGATTGTTTGGTTTATGTAAGGACAAAATGCCATTCTGGTGTATGTTGTACTGGGGTTATTGGGATGAGTAAATTCTATCAGATAACCCTGAATACTGCTGAGATTATATGAATCTGTAGTGATTATATACCATACATAACTGTAGTGTTGCAACCTCCCCTCCCCCACCATCGTGGGTCCCTTTTTAACACAAGAAACCACACCCACCTACCTCCATGGTTACCGGTGGTTGTGTTATTTCCTTGGTTTTTTGAAAAGGGGGTTCTGGTTTGATATCTCTTGTTCGGGGTTGTGTGGGAGGTTGAGGCTTCCGCATCTTCCAGGGTGGCCGCCCTGGCCATACCCTAAAAAAGGATCCTGCGGGTTATATTGATTTCTGGCACTGCCACTGGTATGAGCCACATTTTTTATGGCCTTGCATGTGGCTGGTATCGTGCTCCAAAATAGGCCCTTGCGCTGGCGTTGATGAGCCCCAGTGTCTTGCTTCGTCCACCCACGGTTCTTTGTTTGCAAATGGTAGCATTTTAGGGTCCCAGTGCTGGCTGAATGGCAGCCTTCCACATGTAGTTCAGGTCATATTGCATATTACTAAACAGAGCTAGTGCGTCTTGATGGTCTTTGGTTACCTCCGTTTAGTCCAGGGTGCGGGTGTATGCTATGATGCCTTACGTCAATCCCTTTAAGGTTCTCTGGATCTTGAGGTCCTGGTTCCTGATGTTCGTCCCCATATGCTGCCAAATGCATTGGTTTACACTGGGCACCTGTAATGCCTCACCGTTGCCAGGTGGCAGATGTCTAGCCCGTCTCTGTAAATATTTCTTGTTGGCGTTTGTGGCCAGACATATAGTAATACTATTGCCATCCTGGATCCAAGTCTACCCATGTTTGACTTGGTTGAAGTAATCAGCCACCATGTCCAGCAGAGTCCCTGCTGTGTTAGGATCATGGGACGTTGTTTTACCAGGCTCTGGCCCATCAGGGTCCTGCCTACTCTTTTTTATAGAGTTAGAGATCTCTAGGGTCCCGCACGGGGTACCCATGTGGGGCTTACCTCCTGCCCACTTGTCTTTTGTTCTGCGGACCCCTCTTGCAGGTCAGCCAGAACTGACCCGCAGTGCTCCTCTCTGATGGGGTAGAAGCACTGTGCAGCCCTCAAAAAAGGTACTGCTGTTGGTTTATCACGTTGGAGGAAGGCTCCATACACCGCTTCTTCCTCCTCCAGCGCTCTCGGGCGCTGGTCGCCGGCGGTTATCCAAAGACGGACCCTTCTCAGTCCACGACCTTGTTTGATTTGTGTCTAGCCTTACCGCTCGGCCGCATGGATCTGGCCGGTGCGGGGCCGACATCGGGCACAGCTGATCCCACTACGTTTGATCCAAGTGCCGCTGGCTGCTGCTGGCTGCCCGCTGCTCCACGGTCCTCCTTCTTCAGCTTTTTCCTTCCTTCCGTGGAGTGGATATGGCCGGTGTGGAGGACATCTGGCACAGCTGATTCCACCTAGTCCATTTCTTTAACCCGGCTCCAACGCTCTCAGCGCTCCTGGCTGCTCGTTTATCTCAGACCGCTGGGACCGACCCCCGTACTGACGGTACTGGTCCCTCGCGGTCGTTTCAGCCGGCCAACCCCACTCTAATGCCCTCAGTTCGGGGGACTCCTTATATGGTCCTTAGATAAGGGACGTATCAGATATTAAAACTGATAATAAACAGCTACTATAGTTGATCTTAGCCAAAAGGCCAAGAAGCGATCTCTAACTAAAAAACCCGCTGGGACCGACCCCGGTACTCACATTACTGGTCCCTCACGGTCGATTGCAGCCAGTCAACTGCACTGCAATGTCCTTGGCCTCGGCGCTGGCCGTTAGCGCTGCTTCAAGCCAGACTCGCTTCCAAAGCGAGACTGGCATACTGCCCCAGAAATGAATTTGCCCCCTGTTGCGGGAGCGAAGTCGGGCACAGGTGTTTTCCCCTCCGGGAATCGAAGTGTCTTTGCTGCTCCTGCCGTTGTCGGCTGCCGCTGCTGCTCCTGCCGCTGCCGCTGCCGCTGCTGCTCCTGCCGCTGCCGCTGCCGCTGCCCCTGCCGCTGCTGGCTGCCGTTGCTGTTCTCCTGCCGGCTGCCTGCACTCCGCGGTCTTTCTGCAGCTTACATGGACCCTGTCCATGTCTGCACCTAAAGGGTAAGTGGAAGGAAACGCACAGTCTCTTACCTGCTGTTCCCGACTTTTAATTTTTTCCCCTGGTGAACGTCGTTCCCTCCGCGTCGGGTTCGAGCCGCTCGGACCGAACCCGGTGTTTACGGGGCTGGTCCTTCTGTTCCTAGGGACCCCCTAATTGTAAAAAGTGCCAGAGCACTAATACAACCCACTGTTTTGTGGGTTGTTGGCTCTGTTTTTTTCCCTCCACCCCGTATGGGGTGAAGTTGGCACTCGCTCCCGTTATGGGAGACAGTGGTGCCGACTTCCGTTGCTGGCTGACTGCTGCTGTAGAACGGCAGCTCGACAGCCTTCCTGGAAAGAAGAAGAAAAGGTAAGGAATTTTCTTACCTGTTCCACAGCCCCAGGCCCATGTAGCGTCGGTCTTTGGGGCTGTGTCGGCTCCGGAGTGCTCCCTTGTCGGTATTTTCTTCCCGGAGCTGAAGTCGCACGAACTCCCGCTAAGGGAGACTGTCGTGCCACCGGCCGTTGCTGGCTGCCTGCTGTCCTTGTCGGCGCTTGCAGACTTCTCCCCCGCCAGCTTCCAACAGCCTTCTGTAGAAAAAAGGTAAGTAAAGAACGATGTTCACTTACCTTACTGTTGCAGGTTCGAAAACCCCGCCGTTTGGGAGGAACGCCCTTCCTCCCGACAATGACGAATTGCAATGCGTTAGCGTAATGGCACACATGCGTTGTAAGCGGGTTCTTCACGAAGTCACCCACGTGACTCCGAAGTAAAATTTATTTAATGGCTATTAGAGACATGATCCCTACTTCAAACAAAAAGGGTGTAAAAGCTGTCTGCCACTACTTTTACGTTGCAGCTGCAGGGAACAGACAGACTTATAAGAAAAATTAAAGGTTACTGCCAAAACAGCACTTTTCCATCTGTAGCATTGTATGTTTTTAAATCATGGATAACATTAAATTGCTCTCCTGTACATAAACTAATATATTGTTATAGTTACTCACATGAAAACCGGGGATACTCCGCAGCCTTCGTCTCCAGCACGTTGATGCTTTCTCTCCCGATTTCTATAATCCTCTCTGGATTTATCATAGAGAATCTCATTACATTGGTACCACTCCACCAGTTCCCCCTCTTGTTCCCTGGTGAAGTTATATGGCCTTACCTTCTGCCATCGTACCTTAATGCTATCGTCTGCGGAGGATATTGGGGAGGCAACAGCTACTGGGGAGGCAATCTCAAATACACCTTGATCACCCTCTCCCTGCTCCAAGGAGCCCACAGGCAGTGGTATATCTGGCATCTCCCCTTGCCTCTCCACCTGCCTCTCTTGCTGAGTTTCCTCCTCATCTACCTGCATGGCTAAAATCGTTCTTACTCTCTTTGACTCCTTCCTTTGCGCTTTTCTGAGAGGCATCTCTGCTAGTCTTTTTACTGTGAAAAAGATTCTCCAACAATGACAATTAGGTGGGACGTCCTCGATGGACACATGGTCCATTGGCGATATTGAGACCACCTTTTTTACTCATCTTATGTCCCTTCTGTCAAGCTTCCGGGTTTACCGTTTGCAGGAGTTCCCACGGTACTCGCAAGAGTCATTACGGATATCGCACGGATATCGCACTGGCATCTGCGCTCATACAAGTTGCAACGCTGCTCAAGACACTCTTGGAGAAATTCAAAAATGTTTGAATTTTCTCCCGACCTTACCAAGTCACACGCTGCCTGCCGTTAGCGCCACGGAGGTCCTCGGTGGTCCACGAATGCCGTACTGCTATCGCAGAAGGTTCCCACGATGTTAAACTCTTGTTAGGTCTTGCTTCAGGTCGCACCGTGAGAAAGCCCTATTACAATACCATTTGTTTTAATGACTGAAATGAAAAAAAAAAGTTATTTAATTAAACTGATCCAGGAAAACCAATAACCATTGGGGGAGGGGGAAGGGAAGGAGAGAAGGGAGGAAGAGGGCCGGCGGCGGGAGCGGATGCCGGGGTCCTGGCAGATGGGTGTGAGATGAGGCCAATGTTTGTAAACGTTGCTCCAACACCCAGCCCGGCAATCCCTGTATTGTTCACTACGTCTCCCCGGGGTGAGAGGGGTGGAGCCGGGGCTGTGTGCGTGAAGCATGGTGACTGGAGGGGCGGGAGCGCTGCTCCGGGACCGTAAGGGAATGTCCCATCTCCCCCTCTCCCCCATCTCCATTCCCCCTCACACCCCACTCCCCGTCTACCCCTTTCTTCCCCCTCCACCCCTCTACTCTCTCTCCGCCACTCTCACCCCCCTCCACCCGGGGTGCATCTAGCCGAGCCGAGAGTAGATTACTCTGGCGTGGGCCCCCCTTTACTCGCGGGGCCCAATTTGGAGAAATCGGTCCAATCGGCTTAAGGCCGGCCCTGGTGCCGGGGGTCGGTGATTAGTAGGCATGTGTGGGAACCTTATGTTGCCGCCGGAGATCACTGCGCATGTGTGGGAACTTGCAGGTGCTGGCGGTCGGCACTGCGCATGTGTGGGTACCGGGGGAGCTGCCGGCGGTAAACAATGCGCATGTGTGAGACGGAGATTAGAAGAATGAGGGGGCTTCTTATAGAAACATATAAAATTATAAAAGGACCTGACAAGCTAGATGCTGGAAAAATGTCCCCAATGTTGGGCGAGTCCAGAATCAGGGGCCACACAGTCTTAGAATTTGTGGAATTCCCTGCCACAGAGGGCAGTGAAGGCCAAGTCACTGGATGGATTCAAGAGAGAGTTAGATAGAGCTCCAGGGGCTAGCGGAGTCAAAGGGAGAAGGCAGGCGCGGTTTATTGATTGTGGATGATCAGCCATGATCACAGTGAATGGCGGTGCTGGCTTGAGGGGCCGAATTGCCTCCTCCTGCACCTATTTTCTATGTTTCTATGAGATGTTTTGAACATGACATTCTATGACATTCAACATGACGAGACATGACAAGCGCGGTGGCTGTTGGTAGGTATAGTCCCAAGTTGCCCACCATTGTGAGAGGGAGCAGAGGAACTAGCACCATCTCTAATTACTAAAATTGACTTTTTATTAAAATATTTTTATTAGAAGCAATGTACAGTCGTATACACCGTGGCATATAATATAATAAATCTCTAGAATAGAATTGAATACAATACGTTTATTGTCATTGTACAAACAACTGTGCAACGAAATTCCATTGCAGCTCCTTCGGTTTGTACATAAAAGACACAGGATAAAAAAGAACAAAACACAACAGCCATTGACTCACATATACACAAATCAGTAAAGACAATAATAAATAGGTATTAAAACATTTTTCAATAACATTTCGAATTATCTTGCACCCCGAATTATATTGTGCTTCCCCAGTGTTCTCTGTTAGAGTTAAGTTCGTTTATCGCACACGGGTAGAAACTATGTTTTAGTCTTCAGGGAGCCTTCAGAGACCTGTATCACCTCCCAGAGGGCAGCAGAGTGAAAAGGTGGTTGGCAGCATGGGATGTGTCCTGCTTGATGTGTGTGGCCCGGCGCAAGCATCAGGCCCTGTATATATCACCCAGGGAGGGCAGTTGAGCGTTTGTGATGCTCTGTGAAGTTTTTATAACTCTCTGCAACGCTCTCCTCTCAGCCGCAGTGCAGCTAGCAAACCACACCAGGATGTCATAGGAGAGGATACTTTCCACGGTGCAGCTGCTGTGAAACGTTTGCTCTCCGCAGAGAACTCAGGAAATCCAGCCGCTGCTGTGACTTCTTCACAAGAGTGACTATGTTCACTGTCCATGTGAGGTCCTGCGAGATATATATTCCCAGGAACTTAAAGTCAGTGACTCTCTCCACCATGTCTCCTTTGATGTAGAGAGGAGCAGGTTCCTCTCTCCTCCTCCTCCTGAAGTCAACAACCAGTTATTTTGTTTTGGTTGGGTTGAGTACCAGGTTATTTTTAGTGCACCAGGCAGTCAGTTTTTGGACTTCATCTCTGTAGGCGGACTCGTCGTTGTTATTTATCACCCCCGCCACGGTCATGTCATCTGCAAACTTGATGATCCGGTTTGTGCTGTGTATTGGTGTGCAGTCATGGTTGGATATTGTGTATAAGATAGGACTCAGTACACACCTCTATTTAACAATAGAGAAATAACAAGCAATAGAGAAAAAGAAAGAAGTGAGAAAAGAGAAGATTAGGGAAAATAGTAATGTGTAGGCCCTGGGAGTTAACAATTGATAGTTTGTGGAAGGATAGAGAGAACGAACCCATAATGATGTAAAAAAAAGAGAAAACAAGAAAGGAAAAACAGAAAAAATAGAAAATAAAAGAAAAAAAAAACCCAACAGAAACGAAAAGAATATACCCACTTCATATCTTTCCACACCCCTCACCCAGTTCTGAAGGTTAATTTCCAGAGTTATGTTGCACCATATTATACTTGTAATAAATCGATGAAAGGAGACCATATCGTTAAGAATTGTTCTGGTTTTCCTGCTCGGACGAATCTCATATCTTCAAGATGTAACATTTCGGACATATAACCATATAACCATATAACAATTACAGCACGGAAACAGGCCACCTCGGCCCTACAAGTCCGTGCCGAACAACGTTTTTCCCCTTAGTCCTGCCTGCACTCATACGATAATCCTCCATTCTCTTCTCAACCATATGCCTATCCAATTTATTTTTAAATGATACCAACGAACATGCCGCCACCACTTCCACTGGAAGCTCATTCCACACCGCTACCACTCTCTGAGTAAAGATGTCCCCCCTCATGTTACCCTTAAACTTCTGTCCCTTAATTCTGAAGTCATGTCCTCTTGTTTGAATCTTCCCTATTCTCAAAGGGAAAAGCTTGTCCACATCAACTCTGTCTATCCCTCTCATCATTTTAAAGACCTCTATCAAGTCCCCCCTTAACCTTCTACGCTCCAGTGAATAAATACCTAACTTATTCAACCTATCTCTGTAACTTAGTTGTTGAAACCCAGGCAACATTCTAGTAAATCTCGTCTGTCCTCTCTCTATTTTGTTGACCTCCTTCCTATAATTGGGCGACCAAAATTGTACACCATACTCCAGATTTGGTCTCACCAATGCCTTGTACAATTTTAACATTACATCCCAGCTTCTATACTCAATGCTCTGATTTATAAAGGCTAGCATACCAAAAGCTTTCTTTAACACCCTATCTATATGAGATTCCACCTTCAAAGAACTATGCACGGTTATTCCCAGATCCCTCTGTTCAACTGTATTCTTCAATTCCCTACCATTTACCATGTACAGCCTATTTTGATTTGTCCTGCCAAGGTGTAGCACCTTCATTATCCACAACACCCCCTATCTTGGTATCATCTGCATACTTACTAATCCAATTTACCACCCCTTCATCCAGATCATTGATGTACATGACAAGCAACAAAGGACCCAACACGGATCCCTGAGGCACCCCACTAGTCACCTGCCTCCAACCCGACAAACAGCCATCCACCATTACCCTCTGGCTTCTCCCATTCAGCCACCTTTGAATCCATCTTGTTATTCCGGCATTTATACCCAACAGTTTAACCTTCTTAACCAACATTCCATGAGGAACATTGTCAAAGGCCTTACTAAAGTCCATATAGACAACATCCACTGCTTTACCCTCGTCAATTTCCCTAGTAACCTCTTCAGAAAATTCAAGGAGATAAGTCAAACATGACCTTCCAGGCACAAATCCATGTTGACTGTTCCTAATCAGACCCTGTTTATCCAGATGCTTATATATATTATCTCTAAGTATATTTTCCATTAATTTTCCCACCATTGAAGTCAAACTAACAGGTCTATAATTGCTAGGTTACTCTTAGAACCCTTTTTAAACAATGGAACAACATGCGCAGTACGCCAATCCTTGGGGACTATTCCCGTTTCTAATGACATTTGAAATATTTCTGTCATAGCCCCGGCTTTTTTCTACACTAACTTCCCAAAAATGTCCTAGGGAATATGCTGTCAGGACCTGGAGATTTATCCACTTTTATATTTTTCAAAAGTGTCAGTACTTCTTTTACTTTGAAACTCATAGTATCCATAGCTACTCTACTCGTTTCCCTTACCTCACATAATTCAATATCCTTCTCCTTGGTGGATACCGAAGAAAATAAATTGTTCAATATCTCCCCCATCACTTTTGGCTCTGCAGATAGCTTCCCACTCTGTCTCTCCAATGGACCAATTTTATCCCTCGTTATCCTTTTGCTATTAATATAGCTGTAGAAACTCTTTGGATTTACTTTCACCTTACTTGCCAAAGCAACCTCATATCTTCGTTTAGCTTTTTTAATTTCTTTCTTAAGATTCTTTTTACATTCCTTATACTCCTCAAGCACCTCATTTACTTCATGCTGCCTATAATTATTGTAGATCTCACTCTTTTTCCGAACAAGATGTCCAATTTCCCTTGAAAACCAGGGCTCTCCCTTGAAAACCAGGGCTTGTGATCCACATTTTCAGCGTCGGGGTGGGTGCATTTCTCCAAAATTTGAGTATGTTTTTTTGCCGTTATCAAGCCATAGTTAAGAATACAATTTTGAAATGAAGTTATTTTTTTTTTCTAATTTAAAGAAAAAGATCTGCTAAAGAACTAAAATAAACGTTTATCTAATTACTAAAATTAACTGTTTCCCCCCTAATTACAAAAATAAACGTTTTGAAAAATAACTGGTTGGCATATCTTGGCAACATGCAGGTAGACTGGGAAAATCAGGTTGGTACTTGACCCCAAGAAAGTGCCTTCATGATGGATTCTTTGAACAGCTTGTATTAGAGCCTACCAGGGAGAAGGCAACTCTGGACTCCCCCTCCCATTCCCCATCCGACTTCTCTGTCCTGGGTCTCCTCCATGGACAGACCCAGCAATACCAGAAATTGGAGGAACAGCACTTCACGGTTGGGGAGTCTGCATCCTGCGGGCATGAACATTGAATTCTCCCAATTTTGTTAGCCTTTGCTCTCTCCTCTCCTTCCTCAGCCCTCGGGCTGTCTCCTCCCATCCCCCAGCACTCGGGCTCCTCCTCCTTCTTTTTCCTTTCTTCTCCCCGCCACCCGCCATCAGTCTGAAGAAGGGTTTCAGCCCGAAACGTTGCCTATTTCCTTCGCTCCATAGATGCTGCTGCACCCACTGAGTTTCTCCAGCATTCTTGTGTACCTCTGGATTTAGTGTTATGTAATGAACCGGATTTGATAAAGGACCTCGAGGTTGATGAGGTACGAAGGTAAGCTAGCCAAGAATATAAAGCAGGATAGTAAAAGCATCTTTAAGTATGTGAAGAGGAAAAACATAGTTAAGACCAAAGTTGGACCCTTGAGGACCGAAAAGGGTGAATTTATTATGGGGAACAAGGAAATAGCAGATGAGTTGAACAGGTACTTTGGATCTGTCTTCACAAAGGAGGACACAAACAATCTTCCTGACATAGTCGTGGCCAATGGATCTGGGGTGACAGAGGAACTGAAGGAAAGGCAGGAAATCGTGTTGGATAGACTGACGAGACTGAAGGCTAATAAATCCCCAGGGCCTGATGGTCTGCATCCCAGGGTCCTTAATGAAGTGCCTCTTGAAATCATGGATGCATTGGTGACAATTTCCCAATAAAGTTCTATAGACTCAGGATCAGATCCTGTGGATTGGCGGGTAGCTAATGCGTAAGAAAGGCGGGAATGAGAAAATGAGGAACCATGCCTTCTGTGAATATCAGTAGGCCATCCTGATTGCACACACAGTGCGGAATGCCTTGTAACATTTAGTCCATCACAGACTGAAAAATGTTCGGGGAGGAATTCACGCCATACGGCAGCTTTGTTTATGAATACAAACCCTTATTTGTGTTGATAGTCAAGTACAGCTGGCGTTCCTTATCGACATTGAGTTGGGTGTAAGCGTGAGGCAAATCCAGTTTAGTGAAGACACTTGCTCAGGTAAGTTCTGCATACAGATCTTGCGAGGTTGGTAACGGATATCATTCGTCATCAACGGCTTGGGTATGGGCATGGCCACAATTGGTGTTGCCCAGTTACTCTGGTCTGCCTTCATAAGTACTCCATTCCGCTCTAATCTGTCGAGTTCTACCTCCACTTGTTGCTTTAGTGCATATGGTACCGGTCTTGGTCGACAATACACAGGTCTCACGTCTTGCTGAATTCGAATGTGTGCAGAGTACCCTGTTAATCCCATGTAATTGTCAGCAAAATGTTTGGATGTTTACTTAAGAAGTTTTCAAGACGTGATTTGGACAAATCTACGATGAAAATGTTCTTCCAGTCTAACTCTATTCTACCCAGGCAAACCTTTCCAAGGAGAGTTGGTTTATTTCTGTAGCTGGCCACTATGATGGGCAGTTTTACTGACTGACCATTATGCTGAAATGTACGATTCATTTGTCCACATGTCTCCAAATGTTCGCCCGAGTAGGTTCTCAGCTTGACCTTATTCTCAAACTATGGTGTATGTGGGAACTTTGTTTTGTACAGGTCTTTGCTCATGACCGAACAATCAGCTGCCGTGTAAATACACATATCGATTAACTGTTCATTAATCAATAGTTTACTCCGAAAGTCCTTGCCTTGGCTGGCTGTAGGCTTGTCGATGTTGGTTGTTGATTCTGCTGCTTTTGCACTGACTATTTAATAACTGGCACTGAGTAATAACTCTGGCACTGGCTTAGGCCACTTAAAACAGCTGCCCTGGACAATGCATGTCTTTATTTTTTTGCTTGTATTTTAATGTTGCTTGTTTTACCTGCACTTTTATTTTTAAACTATTCGTACTGTTTTTTTTTAAATCAGGAACTGGATTGTTTTTATTTATGCGTGAAATGTTTAAGTTTGTATCTGCGATGCTCCGGTATTCCCTGGGAAACGTCTTCTCATTTTGCACTGTACAATTGTTGCCTTGCATTATGACAATAAAAGGATGATAATGATAAAGACAATGATAATGATAATGATAAATGGTGTACAACCCAAGTTCATTTACATCTGGGTTCACCTCCAAGTTGTGAACTCCTCTCTAGTGTTGTTGATTGATTCCCGCAGGTTGTTGGTTTCCTGTTTTATGCTTGGCCGGACATCCTGAGGTGATATGGCCTTTCTTCTGGCAGTTATAGCACTTGGCCATTTTGAACTGACAAAATGAGTGATTACCGTTGCAACGATAACAACTGGCTGAACTCGGCTCCCCACCATACTTTGGTTTTGGTTTAGTGCCTCTTGGTTTGGCCATAGGCACTGCCTTGTGACTGTAAACGGCCACTGCAGTTCGTGGCGGGCGAAACTCGCGAGCATTCTTTGATACCATCTCCATTGTTGTGGAAATCTTGCATGCCTTCTCGAATATAAGATCTGGAGTGTTCATCAGTTTGGACTGAATGTGTTCATCCACAAGACCACAACCAAATCTGTCGCGAGGTGCTCGTCCAAGAAAGGTTCCAAAGGTACAGTAAACTTCATGGCAACAATGTACTCATTGATTGTGTCATTCTGCTTCTGGTTTCTAGTGCCAAATTGATAGCTTTTTGCAATTTCCAGAGGCTTTGGGTTGAAGTGCTCTTCCAACTTCCAATCTCCGTGCATCTCCTTTAAGGGTGCACGGAGATTCACAAATCAGAGCATTGAGTATAAAAGCTGGGATGTAATGTTAAAATTGTACAAGGCATTGGTGAGACCAAATCTGGAATATGGTGTACAATTTTGGTCGCCCAATTATAGGAAGGATGTCAACAAAATAGAGAGAGTACAGAGGAGATTTACTAGAATGTTGCCTGGGTTTCAACAACTAAGTTACAGAGATAGGTTGAATAAGTTAGGACGTTATTCTCTGGAGCGCAGAAGGTTAAGGGAGGACGTGATAGAGGTCTATAAAATGATGAGAGGGATAGACAGAGTTGATGTGGACAAGCTTTTCCCTTTGAGAATAGGGAAGATTCAAACAAGAGGACATGACTTCAGAATTAAGGGACAGAAGTTTAGGGGTAATATGAGGGGGAACTTCTTTACGCAGAGAGTGGTAGCGGTGTGGAATGAGCTCCCAGTGGAAGTGGTGGAGGCAGGTTCATTGGTATCATTTAAAAATAAATTGGATAGGCATATGGATGAGAAGGGAATGGAGGGTTATGGTATGAGTGCAGGCAGGGGGGACTAAGGGGAAAAAATTTGTTCGGCACGGACTTGTAGGGCCGAGATGGCCTGTTTCCGTGCTGTAATTGTTATATGTTATATGGTTATATGAGTGTGCCGTGCAGTTCAGGGCCCATTCGTGAGCAGAATGGCTTTCATGCGTTCGAAAACGGACTTAATTGATTCAGCCACTATCTCTCCTTTACCACTAATCTCCAATATATTGTTTGCCGTGTAAAACATGTTTGCTCTCTCCATATTGGAGCAAACGGCTCTCGACTCTAGTGCAAAGTGCAAGGTTTCTAATGTAGCTATAAAATAAAAGGTCCGTTCAAAACCCCAGAATTCCTGTCTGTTATGGTGTGACAATTCACCTAAAACGTAGCTGTACGATGGCAAGAATGTCTTTCCTCAGATTAGGAGACCAAAACTGTACGCAATGCTCCAGGTGTGGTCGCACCAAGACACTGTACAACCACAGTAGAACCTCCCTGCTCCAATACTCAAATCCTTTTGCTATGAATGCTAACATGCCATGTTCTTTCTTCACTGCCTACTGCACCTGCATTCCTACTGTCAATGACTGGTTTACCATGGCACCCAGGCCTCGTTGCATCTCCCATTTTCCTAATCGGCCACCATTCATATAATAGTCTACTTTTCTTTTTTTGCCACCAATGTGGATAACCTCACATGTATCCACATTATACTGCATCTGCCATGCATTTGCCCACTCAACCACCCTATCCAAGTCACCTTGCAGCCTCCAAGCATCCTCCTCACAACTAACACTGCCCCCAACTTTGTGTCATCAGCAAACTTGTAGATGTTGCATTCAATTCCCTCCTCTAGACCATTAATATATATTGTAAATAGCTGGCGTCCCAGCACTGAGCCTTGCGGCACCCCACTAGTCACTGCCAGCCATTCTGAAAAAGACCCGCTTACTCCTACTCTTTGCTTCCTGTCTGCCAACCAGTTCTCTATCCACATCAATACTGAACCCCCAATACCGTGTGCTTTAAGTTTGCATACTAATCTGGCATGTGGTGGGAACTTTTCGAAAGCCTTCTGAAAGTCCAGATATAACACATCCACTGGTTCTCCCTTATCCACTCTACTAGTTACATCCTCTAAAAATTCTATAATATTCGTCAGACATGATTTACCTTTCATAAATCCATGCTGAATTTGTCCAATGAATTCATCACTTTCCAAATGTGTTGCTATCCCATCTTTAACAACTGACTCCAGAATTTCACCCACCACCGATGTTAGACTGACTGGTCTGTAATTCCCCGTTTTCTCTCTCCCCCCTTTTTTTAAAAAGTGGGGTTACATTAGCTACCCTCCAGTCCACATGAACTACTGCAGAATCTAAAGAGTTTTGAAAAATTATCACTGATGCATCCACTATTTCTGGGGTTACTTCCTTAAGTACTCTGGTATGGAGCCTAACTGGCCGTTGGGATTTATCGGCCTTTAATCTATTCAATTTACCTAACTACTCCCCGGCTAACCTGAATTTCTCTCAGTTCCTCCATCTCATTTAACCCCCAGTCCCTTGCTATTTCCTGCAGATTATTTATATCTTCCTTAGTGAAGACAGAACCAAAGTAGTTATTCAATTGGCCTGTCATTTCCTTGTTCCCCATGATCAATTCACCTGTTTCTGACTGCAAGGAGCCTACATTTGTGTTAACTAATCTTTTCCTCTTCACATATATATAAAAACGTTTTCAGTCAGTTTTCATGTTCCCTGCCACTTTTCTTTCATAATCTATTTTCCCTTTACTAATTAAGCCCTTTGTTCTCCTATGCTGGACTTCATTTATACACTGATCGGCTGCTTTTCCTGGCTAATTTGTACGCTTCATCTTTTGTTTTGATACTATCCCTGATGTCCCTTGTTATCCACGGATGCATTACCTTCCCTGATTTATTATTTTGCCAAACCGGGATGAACAATTGTTGCAGTTCATCCATGCAGCCTTTAAATGCCTTCCATTGCATGTTCACCGTCAACCCTTTAAGAATCAATTGCCAGTCTATCTGCCCTATTCACGTCTCATACCCTCAAAGTCACCTTTCTTTAAGTTCAGGATCCTTGTTTCTGAACGAATTATGTCGCTCTCCATCCTAATGAAGAATTCAATCATATTATGGTCACTCTTGTCCAAGGCGTCATGCACAACAAGACTGCTTACGAACTCTTCCTCATTACTCAATACCAAGTCTAGAATAGCCTGCTCTCTCGTTGGTTCCTCCACATGTTGGTTTAGAAAACTATCCCGCATACATTCCAAGAAAGCCTCTTCCTCAGCACCCCTGCCAATTTGATTCACCTAATCTATATGTAGATTGAAGTCACCCATTATAACTGTTTTACCTTTGTTGCACGCATTTCTAATTTCCTGTTTGATACCATCCCCAACACCGCTACTACTGTTCGGTGGCCTGTACACAACTCCCACTGGCGTTTTCTGCCACTTAGTGTTTCGCAGCTCTACCCATATCGATTCCACATCCTCATACTAATGTCCTTCCTTTCTATTGTGTTAATCTCCTCTTTGACCAGCAACGCTACCGCACCTCCTTTTCCTTTCTGTCTATCCCGCCTGAATATTGAATATCCCTGGATGTTCAGCTCCCAGTCCTGGTCACCCTGAAACCATGTCTCCGTGATCCCAACTATATCATAGTCATTAATAACTATCTGCACATTCAACTCATCCACCTTATTACGAATGTTCCTTGCATTGAGACACAAAACCTTCAGGCTTGTTTTACAACACTCCTACCCCTTATACAATTATGTTGAAAAGTGGCCCTTTTTGATTTTTGCCCTGGATAAGTCTGCCTGTTTTCACCTTGCTACCTATTGCTTCTACCCTCTTTTTGCACCCCACTGTCTCGACTCTCACACATTTAAGAAACCTTTTCCCTTTAACTCCATTCTCGACTATCCCATTTGACACCACAGCCCACTTATTATGTTTAAATCCACCCGTGTAGCAGTGGCAAACCTGCCTGCCAGAATGCTGGTCCCCCACCTATTAAGATGCAATCCGTCCCTTTTGTGCAGTTCCCCCTTACTCCAAAACAGATGCCAGTGATCTAAGAATCTAAATCCCTGCCCCGTGCACCAGTTCCTCAGCCACACCTTTAGGTCCCGTATCTCCCTGTTCCTGCACGCGCCAGCACGAGGAACTGGAAGCAAACCGGAGATAACAACCATGGAGGTCCTGCTTTTCAGCATTTTTCCGAGCTCTCTAAAATCTCGCTGCAGAATATGTATCCCCTTCCTTCCGACATCGTTTGTGCCGACATGCACTGCCACTTCCGAATGTTCACCTTCGCCCTTGAGGATTTTCTGCACTCTGTCCGTGACATCCTGGATCCTGGCACCAGGAAGGCAGCACACCATCCTCGAATCCCGTCTGTTGCCGCAGAAACCCCTGTCCGTGCCTCTCACAATAGAGTCTCCCACTACAATGTCGTTGCCTGACATTGGCCTATTTGGTTTTGGTTCAACAGCCCTATATGCTTCGCAAGACAGTCCGCCGCTCAGTGTAATAACGCCTTCTGTCCCGACAGCTTCTACGTGGGTGAACCTGTTCACAAGAGGTACAACACCCGGGGACGTTTGCATTCCATGCTTCCCTCCCTTTCTCACCGTCACCCACCTTCTCTCTTCCAGTACATTAGGTGTAACAATCTTACTGTAGGACTTGTCCAGGGACGACTCAGTTTCTCGGACGAACCTAAGGTCATCCACTTGCTTCTCCAGTTCCGCAACACGGTCCTTCAGGAGCTCTACCTAGATGCACTTCTCACATCTGTAGCAGCCAGATGTGTAGCATGCAGGTGTAGCAATCGGTGTTTTCTCCTGCTTCTCTTTGTTGATGTTGCTTCCAAATATCTCCGTGTCATAATGAAAACTATGATCTCAAGTTAAGTTTTTGTTACAATTGTGAATGTGTGAACGAATGCTGGTGCTAGGTCGGCAGTGACGTTTCGATTTTATGCGGCACGTTGAGGCAGTGTGAGGAGAGCAGAATAGCACGGTGCTTATAGTCTGCGAAGTAACCACTAAATTAAGACAGGAATTGAGGTCCTCGATTCCCCACCTGTCTAAACATTGACTCGAAATTAGCTTGTTGTACACGGACTTCATTCCATTTCAGGAAATTTACATCAGACCACAACACTGACCTTCGGAACATGGTCACGTGCGCTTTCAGCCACGTGCGAGCCTTTCATCTCTGTTCACATGTTCAAATACGGGCACTGTTGAAACGTTCCGCAGTCGGGAAATACATGCCACTTAATCTTTGGTTGTTGGAGCACTTCTTCAAGAAAAGTGGTAGTTTTGCTGTAGATAAACACAAAAAACAGTCGTCGCTCAACGGTCAGGTTGCATTTCTGGAGAGAAGGAATGGGTGATGTTTCAGGTCGAGACCTTTCTTCAGACTAAATTGCACGGGAGTGGAAAGCGAGAGATAAAGGCAATTATGTAGAGAGATAAAGAACAGTGTCTGAAATATATGCATAAAAGTAACGATGATAAAGGAAACATGCCTTTGTTACCTGTTTGTTGGGTGAAAACGAGATGTGGCTGCGACTTTGGTGGGAGAGGGATGGACAGAGAATGTCCGTAGCGAGGCCGTTGGCGTCCGTAGATATTTCGTAGCGGCTCGAATTGCGAGCCGTATGTACTCAGGTTATCAAGTAATTCAGGACGTATTTTTATCAAGTAATTCAGGAGTAAAAAAAAATAGGCCGAGTACCTACGGCTGGCTAGTGACGTAATTCTCCAGGTTTGAATCAAGGGGAAAACTCGGGAGAATTCGTAAGTAACTCGGGAAAGTGAGACAAATTTGCAAAGGCAGCTGGGGAGACTTTAAACTAGAATGGTTGGGGCGAGGGACTCAATTAGCGAAAGGTAGTAGACAGAATGGGAAGCAGGAAGCAGGAAGCAGAAATGGGAAGCACTCGGACACAAGAGGAGAAAGGAAAAAAAAAGGAAATAAACAGAGAATAAGAGACGGGGGGTTTCTTAAATGTGCATATTTTAATGCTAGGAGCATTGTAAGAAAGGTGGATGAGCTTAGAGTCTGGATAGACACCTGGAAGTATGATGTTGTGGCGATCAGTGAAACGTGGTTGCAGGAGGGCTGTGATTGGAAACTAAATATTCCAGGATTTCGTTGCTTCAGGTGTGATAGAATTGGAGGGGCAAGAGGTGGAGGTGTTGCATTGCTAGTCAGGGAAGATATTACAGCAGTGCTTTGGCAGGATAGATTGGAGGGCTCATCTAGGGAGGCTATTTGGGTGGAATTGAGAAGTGGGAAAGGTGTAGCAACACTTATAGGGGTGTATTATAGACCGCCATACGGGGAACGAGAATTGGAAGAGCAAATATGTAAGGAGATAGCAGAGATTAGTAGTAAGCACAAGGTAGTGATTGTGGGAGATTTCAACTTTCCACACATAGACTGGGAAACACATTCTGTCAATGGGCTGGATGGGTTGGAGTTTGTAAAATGTGTGCAGGATAGTTTTTTGCAGCAATACATATAGGTACCTACTAGAGGAGGGGCAGTGCTGGACCTCCTGTTAGGAAATGAGACTGGACAGGCGGCGGAGGTATGCGTTGGGGAGCACTTCGGGTCCAGTGATCACAATACCATTAGTTTCAATATAACTATGGAGAGGGTCAGAACTGGACCTAGGGTTGAGGTTTTTGATTTGAGAAAGGCTAACTTTGATGCGATGCGAGATGATTTAAAATGAGTGAACTGGGACATTTTGTTTTATGGGAAAGATGTAGAAGAGAAATGGAGGACATTTAAAGGGGAAATTTTAAGAGTACAGAATCTTTATGTTCCTGTTCGGTTGAAAGGAAACAGTAAAAATTGGAAAGAGCCCTGGTTTTCAAGGGAAATTGGACATCTTGTTCGGAAAAAGAGGGAGATCTACAATAATTATAGGCAGCATGAAGTAAATGAGGTGCTTGAGGAGTATAAGGAATGTAAAAAGAATCTTAAGAAACAAATTAGAAAAGCTAAAAGAAGATATGAGGTTGCTTTGGCAAGTAAGGTGAAAGTCAATCCAAAGGGTTTCTACAGCTATATTAATAGCAAAAGGATAAGGAGGGATAAAATTGGTCCATTGGAGAGACAGAGTGGACAGCTATCTGCAGAGGCAAAAGAGATGGGGGAGATATTGAACAGTTTTTTTTCTTCGGTATTCACCATGGAGAAGAATATTGAATTATGTGAGGTAAGGGAAACTAGTAGAGTGGCTATGGATACTATGAGGTTCAAAGTAAAAGAAGTACTGACACTTTTGCAAAAATATAAAAGTGGATAAGTCTCCAGGTCCTGACAGGATATTCCCTAGGACATTGAGGGAAGTTAGTGTAGAAATAGCCGGGGCTATGACAGAAATATTTCAAATGTCATTAGAAACGGGAATAGTCCCCGAGGATTGGCGTACTGCGCATGTTGTTCCATTGTTTAAAAAGGGTTCTAAGAGTAAACCTAGCAATTATAGACCTGTTAGTTTGACCAGTGGTGGGCAAATTAATGGAAAAGATACTTAGAGACAATATATATAAGCATCTAGATAAACAGGGTCTGATTAGGAACAGTCAACATGGATTTGTGCCTGGAAGGTCATGTTTGACTAATCTTCTTAAATTTTTTGAAGAGGTTACTAGGGAAATTGACGAGGGTAAAGCAGTGGATGTTGTCTATATGGACTTTAGTAAGGCCTTTGACAAGGTTCATCATGGAAGGTTGGTTAAGAAGGTTCAACTGTTGGGTATAAATGCAGGAATAGCAAGATGGATTCAACAGTGGCTGAATGGGAGAAGCCAGAGGGTAATGGTGGATGGCTGTTTATCGGGTTGGAGGCAGGTGACTAGTGGGGTGCCTCAGGGATCTATGTTAGGTCCTTTGTTGTTTGTCATGTACATCAATGATCTGGATGAAGGTGTGGTAAATTGGATTAGTAAGTATGCGTATGATACCAAGATAGGGGGTGTTGTGGATAATGAAGAGGATTTCCAAAGTCTACAGAGTGATTTAGGCCATTTGGAAAAATGGGCTGAAAGATGGCAGATGGAGTTTAATGCTGATAAATGTGAGGTGCTACACCTTGGCAGGACAAATCAAAATAGGACGTACATGGTAAATGGTAGGGAATTGAAGAATACAGTTGAACAGAGGGATCTGGGTATAACCGTGCATAGTTCCTTGAAGGTGGAATCTCATATAGATAGGGTGGTAAAGAAAGCTTTTGGTATGCTAGCCTTTATAAATCAGAGCATTGAGTATAGAAGCTGGGCTGTAATGTTAAAATTGTACAAGGCATTGGTGAGACCAAATCTGGAGTATGGTGTACAATTTTGGTCGCCAAATTATAGGAAGGATGTCAACAAAATAGAGAGAGTACAGAGGAGATTTACTAGAATGTTGCCTGGGTTTCAACAACTAAGTTACAGAGATAGGTTGAATAAGTTAGGTCTTTATTCTCTGGAGCGCAGAAGGTTAACGGGGGACCTGATAGAGGTCTTTAAAATGATGAGGGGGATAGAGAGAGTTGATGTGGACAAGCTTTTCCCTTTGAGAATAGGGAAGATTCAAACAAGAGGACATGACTTCGGAATTAAGGAACAGAAGTTTAGGGGTAATATGAGGGGGACTTCTTTACGCAGAGAGTGGTGGCGGTGTGGAATGAGCTCCCAGTGGAAGTGGTGGAGGCAGGTTCATTGGTATCATTTAAAAATAAATTGGATAGGCATATGGATGAGAAGAGAATGGAGGGTTATGGTACGAGTGCAGGCAGGTGGGACTAAGGGGAAAAAAAATTGTTCGGCATGGACTTGTAGGGCCGAGATGGACTGTTTCCGTGCTGTAATTGTTATATGGTTATATGGTTATAGGCCCTTTAGAGAAATCAACATCTGTACAGCTGGGCTGTAAGCTTCCCAAGCGAAATATGAGATGTGGTTACTCCAATTTGCATTTGCCTCACTCTGTCAACGGACGGCAGAACGGTCAGTGTGGGAATGAGGAGGAGAAGGAGATTAAAGTGTTTGGCAACCGGGAGATCAGGTAAGTCGGTGGGGACCTACATATTTTTCCCGTGTTCTGGTTGGCACTGTTATTTCCATCAAGATTTAAGACATGATACTCACTATTAAAGCAAACTCGATAATGGTGTTGGCCGAGAGTACATCACGAATCAACAGAATACATTCAAATAAATGTCCAGATAAGCTTTCTGCCTGACAATCGCATGTTTCTAGAGCCAGTCCATGGGTTATGATTGAAACGTGCATTAATCGGTGTGCAGGACATTGGACTCATTGTCCAAGGGTAATATCACCATCCGGCCAGAATGACACTGCGCCTTCACCCTGCCTTGCACCACTGCTAAATGATGTAGATTAATAAACGGCGAGATGCATTCGCTAGATTCACGTTTATAACAACATTTCCGTTCCGCGCAGTGATATGTTCTATTCTCACTTTATCTTCCCTCTGCCACATCATTCAGCGATCGTGCAGAATTGGCCAATGAAAATCGCACTACAGTTACCAGACAATGTGTTCACGAATCGAGGCAACCACCAAATTAGCACTCAACGTCACAAATCGCCGCCCAACTCACTTATGTCAGTCATTCGTCCAACCCAGTGGATCCAGTGGATACTTGCTTAGCACGGGTGTCATGGGTTATGGGGAACAGGCAGGAGAATGGGATTAGGCAGTGATAGATCGGCCATGATTGAATGGCACGGTAGCCTAATTCTGCTCCTATCACTTAATAACTTATGAACGTGATTTCGGCATGCACACATAGAAACATAGAAACATAGAAACATAGAAATTAGGTGCAGGAGTAGGCCATTCGGCCCTTCGAGCCTGCACCGCCATTCAATATGATCATGGCTGTTCATCCAACTCAGTATCCCGTACCTGCCTTCTCTCCATACCCTCTGATCCCTTAGCCACAAGGGCCACATCTAACTCCCTCTTAAATATAGCCAATGAACTGGCCTCGACTACCCTCTGCGGCAGAGAGTTCCAGAGATTCACCACTCTTTGTGTGAAAAAAAGTTCTTCTCATCTCCGTTTTAAAGGATTCCCCCCTTATCCTTAAGTTTGACCCCTTGTCCTGGACTTCCCCAACATCGGGAGCAATCTTCCTGCATCTAGCCTGTCCAACCCCTTAAGAATGTTGTAAGTTTCTATAAGATCCCCTCTCAATCTCCTAAATTCTAGAGTATAAACCAAGTCTATCCAGTCTTTCTTCATAAGTCCTGACATCCCAGGAATCAGTCTGGTGAACCTTCTCTGCACTCCCTCTATGGCAATAATGTCCTTCCTCAGATTTGGAGACCAAAACTGTACGCAATACTCCAGGTGTAGTCTCACCAAGACCCTGTACAACTGCAGTAGAACCTCCCTGCTCCTATACTCAAATCCTTTTGCTACGTAAGCTAACATACCATTCGCTTTCTTCACTGCCCATATTGCACACAACATGTTCCACCTGCTCAAGGTATCGCTTCTGCTGCAGCGACTACATGTCTACTTGCAATTTTACCCGGCTTGCCAGTATCACACTGCGCCTTCACTCTGCCTCGTCCCCATTGCATATTTACCCTGCCTAGTCCTCATTTCGCCTTCACTCTGCCCAATCCCCACCTCGCATTCATCCGGAGCACTCTCTACCACAGCTTCTCCCTGCGCAATCCCCACTTCACCTTCACCTTGCCCTGACCCCTTCGTACGTCCTCCTTGTCTAAATCCCGCTGCACATACACCCTGCCAAGTCCGCGCATTACCTTCACATTATCTCGACCAAATTCTCCTCAACCTCCATAACTCAAGCTGCAGATAAATCACTACCAGTTCTCATCCCAACTACACACAACCCGAAACCCTTTGTATGCGCATTGACTCGGTCCCTTTTCACCTTTGTCATTAATCACTCATGCCCCTCAACCCCATCACAAATGTATCACGCCCATTTACCAACGCGCAGATATCCCGTGTAGTTCTCATGAATATTTCCCAAAACATTTACTTTATTCGCCGTCAAATAATATCGTGGATGGATGTTTACATTCATTGTGTTGATAAAGAAAGCAGTTCGTTCAGGTGTGTTTTCCAAGTTATAGCTTATATCCCGTGTATCACGACCGACTCCAATGTCTATATAACAAGGGTTATTGTTTTAAAGAAAGACGCACAACGTGCGAGAGTAACTCAACAGTTCAAGCAACTTCCTTGGATACGGAGTTGAAACCAAGACTGTTTTACGATGTTGAAGCCAAGACCTTTACACGTGGACCCGCTCTGAATTCTACCCTCCCACTTCCATCTCAACGTACCTTCTATCCTCTGGGCTCACCCTCCGGCAACTTTTCAAACTTCTTGCATCAAAGGTTCTGATAGGTTCATCTCGCGCCTTTGCCCAAACATCTGCATATCCACGACCAGCCCCGCCCGCGTTCACCTGCTATTTGAGATATTTTGACTTGAAACTCCTTTCTTCCGCCTATTTCCCGGACAGACAATCTGAAGAACGGCTCCGACCGGAAACGTCGTCTATCCATTTTCTCCCGGGATGCTGCCTGACCCGCGGAGTTATAGCTGCAGATTGTCTTTTTTCCGGTAAAGTGGTTTCCGCGGCACATTGTTTCTATGAGTCGTCGTTGATGTCAGCTATGAATTTGCTCCTTTTTTCCGCTTGCAGTGAACCTGCTGACGATTCTGATCCTGTCCCGGGGGGAGTGTGGTCTCTCCAAATGCATCTCTCGCTACCTGGTGGGAATGTCAATGGCCGATCTCCTGGTCATCATCACCGACGTCATATTGGGAAGAAAATTTCTGATGTATTTTCCACTATCATTACTGAACATTACGCCTATCTGCTCCACTAAATACATCCTAGCGCTTGCAGCCACGCTAATCTAAGAGAGAGATAGAGAGAGAGAGAGAGAGAGAGAGAGAGAGAGAGAGAGAGAGAGAGAGAGAGAGAGAGAGAGAGAGAGAGAGAGAGAGAGAGAGAGAGAGAGAGAGAGAGAGAGAGAGAGAGAGAGAGAGAGAGAGAGAGAGAGAGAGAGAGAGAGAGAGAGAGAGAGAGAGAGAAAGAGATTCCAGCATATTAATCCCATTTTGTAGTCCAAAGAGGCGAAGGAAAATTAATAATCCCCCCTCCCCCACCCTCCCGTCTCCCCTAGCCATTGATGTGATGGACGCGGGGTCTTGACCAATCGCTGACACAGTATCGGAAAAATCCTGTCCTCGGATACGTGATGTCCGTTATTTGCCTTTTCACGTAATGTGCGTTAAGCTATTTGACTGTACGGCGTCGCGTACGGTCGGTTATTTGGATTTTCGAGGTCGTTTCCGTTCGGTTAATTGGCTTTTCGGCGTCTCGTCCGTTCGGTTATTTGGATTTTCGGCGTCGTGTCCGTTCGGTTAATTCGCTTTTCGACGCAGGGTCGGCTCGGTATCTTGGCTTCCACTTCGCTTCGCATTCTCGTCCTCTGAAGCCCCGCCCGCCAACGATGTATGTGTGTGTGTGTGAGTCTGTGTGTGCGTGTGCGCGCGCGTGTGTGTGGTTTGTATATATATATATATATATGCTTGTGTGTAGAAATTCCACACACTCATTAAAAGCCATACTTAGATCATTTCTGATCAGTCTCCAGCCTGAAGAAGGGTTTCGTTCCGAAAACATCACCCATTCCTTCTCTCCAGGGATGCAGCCTCTCACGTTGAATTACTCCAGCATTTTGTGTCTAGCTATAAATCATTTATATATTATGCACATATAAAAATCTACACATACACACATCGCACGCACACACACACACACACACACACACACACACACACACTCACACACACACACACAAACACACACACACACACACACACACACACACACACACACACTCACACACTCACACACACACACACACACACACACACACACACACACACACACACCCACACCCACACACGCACACACACACACACACACACACACAACACACAAACACACACTCATGTGATCTATATATATATATATGTGTATGTGTGAGTATGTGTTTTTTACACACACTGAAATTGTATTATCGCTCTCTCGTTTATTATATTGTTTATGGTGGACAATGTTTACATATTATGTTGTGCTGCTGCAAATAGGTTTTCTGTTGTTCTAACTTGGACGTCTGACAATAAAACGCTATTGACTATTGACTCTAGACTCTAATTGTCAACATCGTCTTTCATTCACGGCTGTGTTCGTAGATGCCCCTGGCCAGTGCTGGGTAGAGACCAGATATTCCAACGTTAAATCTTCAGTGTCCTCCATGAGTCCTCCTCTCAGAAATAAAGAAATATAGAAAATAGGTGCAGGAGTAGGCCATTCGACCCTTCAAGCCAGCACCTCCATTCAATTTGATAATGTCTGATCATGTAAAATCAGTATCCCGTTTCTGTTTTCTCCCTTGATCCCGTCCGCTCTCAGAGCTATATCTAACTCACTAATACTTGTATACAGTTACTTGGCCTCTACTGCCTTCTGTGGCAGAGAATTCCACAGTCACAAATGTCTGAGTTTAAAACCTTTTCCTGATCTCAGTCCAAAAGCCTTAACACTTATTCTTAATTTCTGACCTTTGGCTGTGTATTCCCGCAACATCGTAATCATTTTCCCTCATCTAGCCTGTCCAATCCCTTAAGCATTTCTGATATGCCTATAAGATCCACTGTCATACTTCTAAATTCCTGTGAATACAAACCAGTCGATTCATTCTTTCATCATATGTCAGTCCCGCCATACCGGGAATTAACCTGGTTGACCTACGCTGCACTTTCTCAATAGCAAGAATGTCCTTCCTCAAATGAGGAAATCAACATTGCAGACAATACTCCACGTGTGGACACATCAGGGCCCTGGACAAGTGCAGTAAATCCCCCTTGCTCCAATACTCATATCAACTGGCTATTAAGGCCAACATGCCATTTGCTTCCAAGGCAGGAACGGGGTACTGATTGTGGATGACCAGCCATTATCACATGGAATGCCGGTGCTGGATCGAAGGGCAGAAGGGCCTACACCTGCACCTATTGTCTATTTCAACTCCTGTTGTATCTGCTTGCTTACTTTTAGTGACCGATGTTCGTGGACACCAAAGTCTCCTAACAACTCTGCCTTTCCTAATCGGATATCATTCGGATAATAATCTGCCTTCACTGTGGATAGTTTTCTTTTTGCCAGAAATAACCATTGAGCCTTTCACCCAATGCTCTCTCTCTGTAATGTTAAAATGGCATTCTGTTTTTCAACGTGTTATTGTAAATTGATGATCCGAATAGATGTATTATCCTGGGAGGTTTTGACGTAACTTGTTTTTTTTCTTAAACGGTAACTAAAATCAATTATCAGGAGAGTGGTCTCGCTCGGGACATCTGTCCTCTATATTAAGAGAAGTGTAGACATCTCCTCACTACTTTGGCACTGGGCTGCTGTGACACATCAAGCGTGGAATCGTCACTTTTGCGAAAAATGGGTAGTTGGATATTGGATCAAATAATGGCCATTTACTATCCCGTTCTTGCAGCGATAGGTGTTCCCGGTGAGTTGACCTCCACTTTTACTCGTGGTCTTCATCTTGTTGACTCTGGTGATGCCGGCGTTTGCTGCCTCTCACACGTATGTTAACACAAGAATCTGCAGATTCTACAACCTTGAGCAAAGCACAAGGTCCTGGCGGAACACGGCGGCTCAGGCAGTACTTGGGTGGGGAATGGACGTTGACATGCGAAATGTCGCTTCCCCATTCCCTCCTGAGGTGCTGCTTTCTTGCTGAGTTCGCCAGCTTACAACCCAGTGGAATGAATAATGATTGTTCTTATTTCAAGTCACCCCTGCATACCCTGTATCTCCGCATGTCCTCCACCCACGCCGTACCGGCTTAAATATCCTCCGGTTAAGTCATCGTCTGTAGCGATGTTACAAAACCTACCATCAGCGGCGCGGTAGATCTGCCACTGCCTGTGCGGGCAATTCCAGAGGCTTAGGTGGGGGGCTGGATTAAAATGCAGGTTTGTATTGATTGTCAGAGGGGCTAGCTGATGAAGAAAAATCTTTCGCGTTTACATTCGGTCGGATTTTTTTTTTATTTTGCTGGATGTTTGTGTCGCTGGATTAAATTTAAACGCGATTAAAAAGCCTTCAACGCCTTAAACATCGTGGATCGCAATATCAGTACAAAACAAAATGTATGTCGCTTATTTAACATATTATTTTGCTTTATGTTGTGGCCTTAATTTAATCTTGCAAAAAATGCCTGCAAATATGGGCTTCAATTTACGGCAACGGCAACATTGCAATGGATCATATTCGAGAACCATCCACTCTCAAGATAATCAAAAAATGTTTTTGACAATCACGGCATAACATCATCTAAATCATCTATATTTTGTGTCATTTTCTATCCATGATCAATATTTTCACACTAAATATCCAGAGTACAGTTTTAGTCAGATGTATTGTGCAAAAATAATGGTTTTGATTATCTGGAGAGTGGATGTTTCCGGATTAATTTATGGGAATCAAACATTAAATTCCTTCCATTTGGCCTATAAATTCATGACGAAGTGAGATTAAAAACGTTATATTTTGAATTCGGGTGTGAATGGGATCAGTTTGTTATTTGTTATTTGGATGCTTAGGCTAATTTAAAAAAAATAGCATTTTCTTAAGGAATGGATAGATGTTTAGATCTAGTAATTGCATTTAGGTGAATTTTAGTCTAAATGCAAGTAATTGCACTTAGATCTAGTAATTATATTTAGAATGAATTGATGGGACTGATGAATAAGAATTTTCGTTGGGTATTTACTATTTGTTTTAGCGTTGAACGTTATTATTTCTACCTTTTTTCTTAATAAAATAATAACTTGTTTCTGTTAATGCTGTTCATTGGAACAGAAGTCTCCGAAGAAGAAATGCTAAATGTCAATCCAAAT
>JAWMAR010000230.1:948792-966292 GCA_036785375.1 Leucoraja ocellata
GTGGAGAGATAAGTTTTTTTGGCCTTCCATCACAGCGATGTGACGGATGTTTATGTAAATTATGTTGTGTCTTGGGTCTATTTGTTTGTAGTGTATGGCTGCAGAAACGGCATATCGTTTGGACCTCAAGGGGTCCAAATGACAATTAAATTGAATCTTGATCTTGATCTTGAATCTTGATCTTGATCTTGATCTTGATCTTGATCTTGAGAGAGATTGCTCGCCTTTTAATAAATGCGCGATTCTTCGTTGGCCAATGAGGTTGATGTACACAATATATGAGAACAATCCGATTATTCACAGCACTTTACGAATCTGGAGACAAGTAAAATCAACTCTTAAACAAAGAAATGTATCTCTTCATTCAGCAATAGCTAATAACACGTCATTATCAATACAACGTTTATTTATTGGGAACGACTAGGAATTCAATAGCTTGAAGACCTGTACGGGATGGGAAATCTCCTGTCATTTCAGAGATTACAGTCGTAATACAGTCTGAAATGTAATCAATATTTTAGATATCTTCAAAATCTAGATTATTGAAAACATATACCCATGATTATCAAACTCGGCTGCCAGATATATTAGGCGAAGGTATGAATAGAAACCATCTCAAACCATCTAACATGATTATTCTAAATATAAAAATTCCATCGTCCGACGCAATTAGAAGAGAATGGAAAGTGGAATTAGGCCTAAAAATTTCCAAAGACCGATGGGAAAAATATATCAGATATAGTCATAATTGTTCGATTACTTTTAGACACATTTCAATCCAATTCAAAAGACTGCACAGACTCATTTGGTAGTTTAGGGGTTCTATTCTAATCCATTCACTTTCTCTTTCACTTTCTTTCTTTCTTGCTCTTTCTCTGTTTAACTATTTAATCTTTGCTAAAATTAAAATGGAAGCTGTACAATAAATGTATTATGTCATATGCCGCAGTGTATACTTTTGTGCACTGCTGCTAATAAAAATCTATATTACTAAAACTCTGTTCTTGACCGCTTTTGGCGATCGGTGCTGCGATTTCCGATAGAACGCCGCCACCTACGGCCGTCATTTTTGGCCACCTCGCTCCGATCCCCCTCTGCCACATGGGTGCCGAGGATTTTTCGATGAAATATGACCGAGATATTAATGTTTTTACAACATTCCCCATTCTCTCTGGCGGCTTGCAGCAGGGGGAGGGAGGGACTATAAAACCCGGAAGTATCCTGCTTCACTCACTTTCTTCCGGACCACGATGTTATGCTTTTTTCAGCCAATTGATATGTATGTTGTTCATCATTCACCATGGTCTGAAGTTTCTTGGCATTTTGTTGGAAATAGTTTGTAAATTTGTCTATCTTTATTGTCTTTGAAATGTGTATTGAACATGAAATGCATTTGTATATTTGTCTATCTATATTGTCTTTGAAATGTGTATTGAACATGAAATGCTTTTGCAAATTTGTCTATCTATATTGTCTTTGAAATATGTATTGAACATGAAATGCATTTGCAAATTTGTCTATCTATATTGTCTTTGAAATGTGTATTGAAAATAAAAGCATTTGTTATTTTTAGAAAGCGTTTGCAAATTTGTTTCTCTTGGGTAAAAAATGGTTGCACCCGTTTTCAGGTGACTAAAGCATGATGTCTGTATTATCTTTGAAATGTTTATGTAAATTGAAATGCATTTGTTGCAACGTTTTCAGGCGGAATAAAGCTTTATATTTGGACCAGAACTGTGTTTAAATTTAAAATTGGCGCTCATTTTGTGATTTTGGCGGTTGCAAGATGGCGGCGATGAAGTCATTTCCGGTGATCGATAAGCAGGCGGCGATGCCGTAATTTCCGGTCGGAGACAAGATGGCGGCGATGACGTAAATTCCGGTCGGAGGTAAGATGGCGCTGCCTGCTGAAGACGGAGTGCACGAGGTGTTGAATAATTCTACAAAACTGGTAAATGTTTGTGTGTTTGTTGCAGCAAAAGCTGCACTGTCTTTCAGCAAAAGCTGCATTGTGTTGCAGCATTGTGTTTCAGCTACAGACTACAAGAGGATTTGAAGATTCGTTCAAATATTCGGCTGCTTTCTCTATGGTAAGTCTGTGTTTGTTGGACGTTATTTAAAAGCAGCATTTTGTTTCAGCAAAAGACTACAGCAGGATTTGAATATTAGTTTTGCTCTGTGTATTTTAGTGTGTGTGTGTGAATGTGTGAATATATATATATATATATATATATATATATATATATATATATATATATATATGTGAATATATATGTGTGTGTGTGAATATTTATGTGTGTGTGTGAATATATATATGTGTGTGAATATATATGTGTGTATGTGAATATATACGTGTTTGTTTGTTTGAATATGTGTGTGTGTGTGTGAATCTGTGTGTGTGTGAATATATGTGTGTGTGTGAATATGTGTGTGTGTGTGTGTGTGTGTGTGTATGTGTGTGCGTGTGTGTGAATATATATGTGTGTGTGTGAATATATATGTGTAATATATTGTTCGATATCCCCCCCATCTCTTTTGGCTCTGCAGATAGCTGTCCACTCTGACTCTCTAATGGACCAAGTTTATCCCACGTTATCCTTTTACTATTAATATAGCTGTAGAAACCTTAGGATTTACTTTCACCTTACTTGCCAAATCAACCTCATATCTTCTTTTAGCTTTTCTAATTTATTTTTTAAGATTCTTTTTACATTCTTTATACTCCTCAAGCACCTCATTTACTCCATGCTGCCTATAATTATTGTAGATCTCCCTCTTTTTCCGAACCAAGTGTCCAATTTGCCTTGAAAACCATGGCTCTTTCCAATTTTTACTAATTCCTTTCAACCGAACAGGGACATAAAAGGTTCTGTACTCTTAAAATTTCACCTTTAAATGTATTCCATTTCTCTTCCACATCTTTCCCATAAAACATACAAATAATTTTACTCTTTTTAAATCATTTCGCATCTCTTCAAAGTTATCCTTTCTCCAATCAAAAATCTCAACCCTAGGCCCAGTTCTGCACCTCTCCATAATTATATTGAAACTAATGGTATTGTGATCACTGGTCCCGAGCTATTCCCCAACGCATACGTCTGCCACCTGACCCGTCTCATTTCCTAACAGGAGGTCCCTTCTCTAGGATGTGCTCTGTGTATTGCTTCAAAAAACTATCATGCACACATTTTACAAACACCAACCCATCCAGCCCATTTACTGAATGTGTTTCTCAGTCTATGTGTGGAAAATTGAATTCTCCCACAATCACTACCTTGTGCTTACTACTAATATCTGCAATCTCCTTACATATTTGCTCTTCCAATTCTCGCTCCCCATTTGGCGGTCTATAATACACCCCTATAAGTGTTGCTACCCCTTTCCATTCCTCAGTCCCACCCAAATAGCCTCTCTAGACGAGCACTCTAATCCATCCTGCCAAAGCACTGCTGTAATATCTTCACTGATAAGCAATGCACCAACTCCACCTCTTGCCCTTCCAATTCTACCACACCTGAAGCAACGGAATCCTGGAATATTTAGTTTCCAATCACAGCCCTCCTGCAACCATGGTTCACTGATCGCCACACCATCATACTTCCAGGTGTCAATCCCGGTTTTAAGTTCATCCACCTTTCTTACAATGCTCCCAGGATTAAAATATACACATTTAAGAAACCCACCATCTCTTATTCTCTGTTTATTGTATTTTTCTTCTCTCTCACCTACACTTTGGGTCAGAGTGCTACCATTCTCTGCTTCCTGCCTCACACACTGACTGCTAGCTTTCCCAATTTGAGTCCCTCCCCCCAACCATACAAGTCCCCCCAGTAGCCTTTGCAAATCTCCCCGCCAGGATATTGGTCCTCCTCGAGTTCAAGTGCAACCCGTCCTTTCTGTACAGGTCGCATCTTGCCCAAAAGAGGTCCCAATGATCCAGAAACTTGAATCCATACCCACTGCACCAGTCCCTCATCCACTCATTTCTCCTCCACCTCCCTCCATTCATATGCGCATTGTCGCGTGGCACAGGCAGTAATCCTGAGAGTGTTACCTTTGCGGTGCTTCTCCTTAACTATCAACCTAACTCCCTAAATTATTCTTTCAGGACCTCTTCACATTTTTTACCTATGTCCTTGGTACCTATATGCACCACAACCTCAGGCTCCTCCCCGTCCCATTTAAGGATTTCTTGGACACGTTCAGACACATCCCTGAACCTGGCACCAGGGAGGCAAACTGCCACCCGGGTCTCCTGTCTACGTCCACAGAATCGCCTATCCGACCCCCTGACTATAAAGTCCCCTATTACAATTGCCCTCCTCTTCTATTCCTTACCCTTATGAGCAACAGGACCTCAGCTTCCCCCACCCCCACCCTTACTTAAACATGAGTACTTATTTTCAAGGTGTACCGCCACGGGGGTACTCACCAGTCCCTGCCTCTGCTCGTTGCCCTCCCTAACTGTGACCCAGTTTTCTGACTCCCGTGGTCTTGGAGTGACCACCTCCTTGTAACTCCTTTCTATGACCTCCTCGCTCTCCCTGAGCAGACATAGGTCATCGAGTTGCTGTTCCAGGTTCCTAACACGGTCCCTTAGGAGCCCCATCTCGACGCACCTGGCGCAGATGTGGACGTCTGGAGAGCACTCAGACTCCACGACCTCCCACATCTGATACCCAGAACAGTAAACAGTCCTGGCCCTCATTCTCCCACTTATTCGAATACAATAAAGCCTTACCCGGGATACAAGCCAATCAGATGCTTCCTCTAGTCCTGTAACGGCTGCTTCCTTTAGTACGTTCGACCAATCAGAGGCTTCCACCAGCCCCCTTAATTTGAAGTGGGATCTGCGAATGGAACGTTGCAGATTTTGGTTCCTCATCCCTCACCAACTGCTCCTGGGCCTCTGTTGAAACAAGCCCCGCGATGGGTTTTACACTCACCACACGGGGTCGCTCCTCCCTCACCAACGGTTCCTGGGCCTCAATTTTCCTTAAAATTTGACAGGATAGGAGAGTAAGGCCAAGTGAAAAAGGAATTGATGTGAAACGTGAGGTGAGTAATGGATTGGAAATATTCTATATGAATGCACGAATTATAAGAAGTAAAGTGGATGAGCTTGAGGTTCAGTTAGAGATCGGTAGATATGACATTTTGGGGATCATTACATAAACATGGTTGCAGGTGGATCGGGAATGGGAACTGAATATTCAGGGCTTTACGTCCCATAGAGAGGACAAGCAGGTGGACAGAGGAGGCGGGGTCGCTCTGTTGGTGAGGGGCGAAATTCAGTCCCTTGCAAAGGGTGACATTATGAATGACGATGTGGAGTCGCTGTGGATCGAATTGAGGAATTGTAATGGGAAGAAGACACTATTGGGAGTTATCTACATGCCTCCAAACAGTAGCCTGGATATAGGGTGCAAGTTGCAGCAGGAGTTTAAATTGGCATGTAACAATCGCATGTAACAATGTATTTCAATATGCAGGTAGACTGCTAAAATCAGGTTGGTTCTGGACCCCAAGAAAGGGAGTTTGTTGAGTGCCTCCGAGATGGATTCTTAAAGCAGCTTGCACTGGAGACTAGCAGGGAGAAGGTAATTCTGGATTTAATGTTGGCCAATGAACCAAATTTAGTAAGGGAACTCAAGGTAAACGAATCGCTAGGTAGTGACCATAATATTGAAAGTTTTAATCTGCAATTTGAGAGGGAGAAGGTTAACTCAGAAGTGTCAGTGTTGCAGTTGAACAAATGAGATTATGAGGCATGAGAGAGGAGCTGGTCATGGTCGACTGGAAACGGATCCGAGGCAGGAATGACGGTGAATCAGCGGTGGCAGGAATTTCTGGGCATAATCCAGAAGATCATTTATTTCCAAAGCAGAAGGAAGATTCTAAAGAGAGTATGAGGCAACCCTGCCTTTCAAAGGACAACAGAAGGTAACAGAAAGCGCAATATGGGGTTAACCGATGAAGTACGTGGCTCAGCTGGCCAAGAATATAAAAACGGATAGAAAAAGCTAATTTAGGTATGTTTAGCTAAAAAGATTAGTAATGACAAATATGGGTCTCCTGAAGGCAGAAACAGGTGAAATTATTGTGGGGAACAAAGAAATGGCCGACGAGTTGAACAGATATGTTTGGTTCTGTTTTCTTTAAAGAAGACACAAACAATCTCCCGGGTGTACTAGAGGACTTAGGATCTAGGCAGACAGAGGCACTGAAAGAAATTCGCATGAGGCTAGAAATAGTATTGACTAGAATTAATGCTGTAAAAATAATCTTCTACCGCAACTACTGTATCTATTTCAATTAATCCCGATATATATTCCAAAATCTTTTTTCAAAAAAGTCGACTCCATTGTTACAAGTTTTATCTGGGATTATAAGAATCATAGAATAAGTAAAAAACATTTATGTAAGCCAAAGATAAATGGTTTGGTTTTGCCAAATTTCTTGTTTTATTTTTGGGCAATCCATATTAAAAACATGTATTTCTGGCTGGAAGAAATGGATCAACAACCAGATTGGTTAAGGATGGAAAAGGAAGACGGTTTACCTTTTGAAATTGGACCGATCATATTTGCTACAACAAAACTGCACAAAAAAAGCCTATAGGGAAAACCCCATAATACCAAGTGGAATACGAATTTGGAAACAATTAAAAAAGTTTTAAAATTGAATAATATACCACTATGCCTTCCCATTGTAAATAATCCCTTATTCAAACCATCCTTTTTGGATAAGGGTTTCACACAATGGAAAAATTATGGAATTAAAACGATTGGACATCTTTATGGAAAGGCACTTTTCTTTCATTTAAGGAGTTACAACAGAATCATGGTCTGCACTCAAATAATTTCTTCAGATATCTACAAATTAGAGATTATGTTAAATCTAATACACAATTCTACAGGACTAGGGAACCAGAAATCCTTGATGAGTGTTTGAACAAGCATCCTAACACTGAACAATTAATAGCTTATATTTATAACACCCTCCTGAACAACGAGGTACCACCGCCGGAACCATATAGACACACATAGGAAAATGAATTAGGCCATCCTATAACGAAAGATTTGTGGGACAAAAGTTTACAACATATACATCAACGTTCGTTAAATGCCAGACATGCTTTAATACAATGTAAAGTCTTACATAGATCACACTACTCTAAAATAAAACTAAATAGACTCTTCCCACACATCTCTCCTATTTGTGATAAATGTCTACATCTAGATGCTAATTTAACACATACGTTTGCAAATTGTATAAAAAATAAACATTTCTGGACTGATATTTTTGAAATAATCTCAGAAGTTACTAATACAAAACTGGATCCAAACTCAAAATTAATAATACTTAAAATATCACAGCAAAGTTTAACACTCACAACATGCCAAAGAAATGTCCTCGCCTACTGTATAATAACCGGGAAAAAATTAATATTAACATTTTGGAAAGGCCCTACGACCCCCACAATTAAAATGCGGATTGTGGAAATGTCGGATACCCTATATCTAGAAAGAATTAGACCTGGCTTAATGGACAAACAAGAACTTTTTGTTAAAAATATGGGCTCCATTCATTAATTATCTGACGGGATAGATTGGCCCGGCACGAAAACCCAACTGAAACTTGAACTCAGGATTAGATGAAAAGTCATACTTTATAATCTACGAACCTATCTCCAATGACGTATTATAAGTAATCCATTACACCTTTTATGGGTTTTCTTTGATATTTGTAACTTTTTTTCTCTCTTTTGCTATATAAAAAAAAACACTAGACGTAGAAGTAATCGACAATTGACAATGTTAATAATGTATGACTGATGTATATGAATTTTGTTTTTTACTATAATATGTCTATTTCTAATAAAAATATATTTTTTTAAAGAAATAGTATTGAGTAGACTGATGGGACTGAAATCTGATAAATCCCCGGGGCCTGATGGTCTGCATCCCAGGATACTCAAGGAGGTGGCTACAGAAAGCGTGGAAGCATTGATGGTCATTTTCCAATGTTCTATCGATTCTGGACCAGTTCCTGTCGATTGGATTGTAGCTAATTTTATCCCACTTTTCTGGAAAGAAGTGAGAGCGAAAACGGGGAATAATAGACCAGTTCGCCTGTCATCGGTCGGTGGAAGATGCTGGAATCAATTATTAAAGATGTAATAATCACGAATTTTGATTGCAGTAAAATGATTGGTCCAAGTCAGAGTCGATTTGTGAAGGGGAAATCCATCTTGGCAAATCATCTGGAATTTTTTGAGGGCGTGACAAATAAAATGGAGGAAGGAGAGCCAGTGGATTCAGTGTATCTGGACTTTCAGAAATCCTTTGAAAATGTCCCGCAGAGGAGATGAGTGGGCACATTTAGAACACATGGAATTTGAGCTAGGTTATTGACATGGATAGCGAACTGGTTGGCAGACAGGAAACAAAGAGTAGGAATAAACATGACCCTGGCAGATTGGCAGGAAGTGGTGAGTGGCATGCCACAAGGCTCGGTTCTACGGCCGCAACTAATTACAATATATAATAAATATTTAGATGATGGCATTAAAAGTAACACAAGCAAATTGAGGAAAGATTGGAAAGACTAGGCTTGCATTCACTGAAATTTAGAAGGATGAGAGGAGGTCTTATAGAAACGTATAAAAATAAATAAAATGATTCGACAAGCTGGATACAGGATAAATGACCCCGATGTTGGGGAGTCGAGAACCAGGGGGACGCAGTCTTAGAATAAACGAGAGGCCATTTAAAACTGAGATGACAGCAAACTTTTTCACTCAGAGTTCGTGGAATTATCTGCTACAAAAGGCAGTGGAGGGCAATTCACTGGACGAATTTAAATTTGAGTTAGATATAGCTCTCGGAGCGAGCGGAATCATGACATATAGGGGAAAGGCAGGCACTGGTTACTGATTGTGGATGATCAGCCATGATCACAAAGAATGGCGATATTGGTCTCCTCCAACATCCTTCAATGTTTCCATGGTGCAATTTAAGATTAGACGTTCTGGGTACTTCAGAGCTCAGTTTACATCCCGTCTGAATTTATTTTGGGTTGGGACATATGTAGAGGTAATCGGAATTAGAAGCATCAATGCGACTGATTCTCTCTTATTTTCTCTCTCTCTCTCTCTCTCTCTCTCTCTCTCTCTCTCTCTCTCTCTCTCTCTCTCTCTCTCTCTCTCTCTCTCTCTCTCTCTCTCTCTCTCTCTCTCTCTCTCTCTCTCTCTCTCTCTCTCTCTCTCTCTCTCTCTCTCTCTCTCTCTCTATCTCACTGTCTTTATCTATCTGGCCGCTGCGCATCAACAAGCATTCCTATTTTTCACTAACTTTACAATTAGATATATTGGCCACCACACGGCGCTCTTCATCTGCTCTCTGAATTTGTTTTGTGTCAGGACATATATTACCGTGTTTGTACAGGTACTCATAAGTTGAAGCATGAACCCAACTGATTGGAAGTCACTGCCCTGGACATACGGTATCCCGAAGACACGCTCGGACAATACATATATTACTTCTGTGCTCCATAACAATAGAAAACTGCCGGATATACAGAAGAGGAGAACCACGGATTTCCTTCGGTTCTCCATCTCCGGGTCATTATCTTCAGCATTACGGCCGCGGAGCCCTCTGCGGACTCGACCGGACATTAAAATGTGTCTGGCGGTCAGTGAGTTGAACAACAGCAACAAAAAGAACGGGAACCACGCAATGAAGGTGTACGTCAGCAGCTCAAATGAAGCCCATGACGTTAAGTTTAAGAAAGCCTCTTTGAAGACGCAGCCCCTGGGTATATTGTCCATATTTTATTCTGGGTCCATTGTAAAATACCAGGGCACACTTATTAAACAGCTAAATACGCTCACAATCCCCATAATAACTGTCGCCGTTCTCTCGGTGCAATACTTTGCTTTCGCATTCTGATAGCAAATGGCCAAGAATCGATCCAATGTAAACGCGACCGTGAACCAGACAGAAATGAGCGTGGCTGAAAAGGCTAAGACGAGGTTAGTGGCGCAGCCAGCCGTGAAGTTCAGGAATGAACGTGGAAAATACATAACAAAAACTGTTCTCAATAAGACGTCGGTGATGATGACCAGGAGATCGGCCATTGACATTCCCACCAGGTAGCGAGTGATGCATTTGGAGAGACCACACTCCCCCCGGGACAGGATCACAATCGTCAGCATGTTCACTGCAAGCGAAAGAAATAAAACGAGTAAATTCATAGCTGACATATACGAGTACTAATGGAAACAATGTACCGCGGAAAGCGCTTTATCAGAAAAAAAGGACAAGCTGCAGGAGTAACTCTGCGAGTCAGGCAGCATCCCTGGCGAAAATGGATAGACGACGTTTCCGGTCGGCGCCGTTCTTCAGACTGATTGTACGGGGAATAAAGTCGGACGAAAGGAGTTCCAAGATAAAGCATGTCAGGTAGCGGGTGAAAGCAGGCGGGAGGGAAGGCGGGGAAGGTCGGCGATAGGCAGATGCTTGGACAAAGTCGAGAGATGAAACTATGAAAACGTTTGATACAAGATGATTGAAGAGTTGCCGGAAGGTGAGCCGAGAGGAAAGAAGGTACGTTGAGGGGTAATTTGTGATATTACCTTTGGGAAAGTAGTTAGCTACTGTACACCGATTAATTCAAGCATAACCCATGGCTAGCTCGAGTAACATGATTGTCAGGCAGCAAGCTTATCTCGACAATTATTTGAATGTATACCGTTGATTCGTGATGTCCTCTCGGTCCACACCATTCTGGAGTTTGAATTAACAGATACTATCATGTATTTAAAAGAAGCACCTTGATGAAAATAGCAGTGCCAACTAGAACAGAGGAAAAATAAGGAGGTCCGCCTCGCCTTACCCGGTCTCCCGGTTGCCAAACACTTTCATTTCCATCCCCTTCCCATTCCCACGCTTGGGAAGCTTACAGCCCAGTGGTATGAATAGTCATTTCTCGAACTTCATTATCCCGGCATTCCCTCTCTCACCGTTCCTCTTTCACCAAAGTCGCAGCAGCCTCTCGTTCTCACCCAACAAACAGCTAACAATGGCATGTTTCCATTATCATGCTTACTGTTATGCATATTTTCAGTCATTGTTCTTTATCTCTCTAAATCATCGCCTTTATTGGGATCACAGAGACATGGCTCCAGGGTGACCAAGGCTGGGAGCTGAACATCCAGGGATATTCAATATTCAGGAGGGAAAGACAGAAATGAAAAGGAGGTGGGGTCACTTTGCTGGTTAGAGAGGAGATTAACGCAATAGAAAGGAAGGACATTAGCTTGGAGGATGTGGAATCGATATGGGTAGAGCTGCGAAACACTAAGGGGCAGAAAACGCTAGAGGGAAGGTACACAAAATTACTGGAGAAACTCAGCGGGTGCAGCAGCATCTATGGAGCGAATAAAATAGGCGACGTTTCGGGTCGAAACCCTTCTTCGCTCCATAGATGCTGCTGCACCCGCTGAGTTTCTCCAGTAATTTTGTGTACCTTCGATCTTCCAGCATCTGCAGTTCCTTCTTGAACACAAACGCTAGAGGGAGTTCAGGCCACCAACGGTAGTAGTGGAGTTGGGGATGGCATCAAACGGGAAATTAGAAATGCGTGCAACAAAGGTAAAACAGTTATAATGGGTGACTTCAATCTACATATAGATTGCGTGAATCAAATTGGCAAGGTAGCTGAGGAAGAGGATTTCTTGGAAAGTATGCGTGATCGTTTTCTAAACCAACATGTAGAGGAACCAACGAGAGACTAGGCTATTCCAGACTGGGTATTGAATAATGAGGAAGGGTTAGTTAGCAGTCTTGTTTTGCGTGGCTCCTTGGGCAAGAGTGAGCATTACATGGTTGAGTTCTTCATTGGGATGGAGAGTGACATTGTTAGTTCATCAACAAGCGTCCTGAACTTAAAGAAAGGTAACGTTGAGGGTATGAGACGTAAATTCGCCAAGATAGACTTATAATTGATTCTTAAATGGTTGACGGTGGATATGCAATGGAAGGCTGCATGGATGAATTACAACATTTGTTCATCCCTGTTTGGCAAAAGAATAAATCAGGGAAGGTAGTGCATCCGTTGATAACAAGGGAAATCAGGGATAGTATCAAAACAAAAGATGAAGCGTACACATTAGTCAGAAAAGGCAGCCTACCAGAGGACTGGGAGAAATTCAGAGTTCAGCATAGGAGGACAAAGGGCTAACTTACGAAAGGGAAAATAGATTATGAAAGAAAACTGGCAAGAAACATAAAAAACTGACTGCAAAAGTGTTTATGGATACGTGAAGAGAACAAAAGATTAGTTAAAACAAATGTAGGTCCCTTGCAGTCAGAAACCGGTGAATTGATCATGGGGAACAAAGACATGACAGAACAATTGAATAACTACTTTGGTTCTGTCTTCACTAAGGAAGACATAAATAATCTGCCGGAAATAGCAGGAGACCGGGGGTCAAATGGGATGAACTAAGTGAATCCAGGTTAGCCAGGAAGTGCTGTTAGGTAAATTGAATGGATTAAAGGCCGATAAATCCCCAAGACCCGATAGGCTGCATCCCCGATTACTGAAGGAACTAGCCGCAGAAATAGTGGATGCATTAGTGATAATTTATCAAAACTCTTTAGATTCTGGAGTAGCTCCTGTGGATTGGAGGGTAGTTAATGTAACCCCACTTTTTAAAAAGGGAGGGAGAGAGAAAAAGGGCGGGAGGGAGAATTACAGACCATTTAGTCTAACGTCGGTAGTGGGGAAACTGCTAGAGTCCGTTATAAAGATGGGATATCAGCACATTTGGAAAGTGGCGAAATCATTGGGCAAAGTCAGCATGGATTGATGAAAGGTAAATCATGTCTGACGAATCTTATAGAATTTATCGAGGATGTAACTAGTAGCGTGGATAGGGGAGCAACAGTGGATGTGATGTACCTGGAATTCCAGAAGGCTTTCGACAAGGTCCCACATAAGAGATTAGTATACAAACTTAAAGCACACGGCATTGGGGGTTCAGTATTGATGTAGATAGAGAACTGTCTGGCAAACAGGAAGCAAAGAGTGTGAGTAAACGGGTCATTTTCACAATGGCAGGCAGTGACTAGTGGGGTACCGCAAGGCTCAGTGCTGGGACTCCTGCTATTTACAATTATATTAATGATTTGGATGAGGGAATTGAATGCAACATCTCCAAGTTTGCGGATGACACGAAGCTGGGAGGAGGATGCTATGAGGCTGCAAGGTGACTTGGATAGGCTGGATGAGTGGGCAAATGCTTGGCAGATGCAGTATAATGTGGATAAATGTGAGGTTATCCACTTTGGTGGCAAAACAGGAAAGTAGACTGTAATTTGAAAGGTGGATGATTAGGAAAAGGGGAAATGTAACGAGACCTGGGTGGCATGGTACACCAGTAATTGAAAGTAGGCATGCATGTGCAGCAGGCAGTGAAGAAAGCGAATGGTTTGTTAGCATTCATAGCAAATGGATTTGAGTGTTTGAGCAGGGAAGTTCTACTGCAATTGTACAGGGTCTTGTTGAGACTACACCTGGAGTATTGCGTACAGTGTTGGCCTCCTACTCTGAGGAAATACATTCTTGCCATAGGGAGAGTACATAGAATGTTCACTAGACTGATTCCTGGGATCTCAGGACTATCATATGAAGAAAGAGTGGATAGACTCGGCTTGTCCTCGCTTGAATTTAGAAGATTGACAGGGGATCTTATAGAAACGTGCTTAATTCTTAAGCGTTTGGACTGGCTAGATGCAGGAAGATTGTTCCCGATTGTTGGGGAAGTCCAGAACAAGGGGCCACGGTTTAAGGATGAGGGGGACATCTTTTAGGACCGAGATGAGAATAACATTTTCATTAGAGAGTGGTGAATCTCTGGAATTCTCTGCCACAGAAGGTAGTGGAGGTCATTTCATTGGCCATATTTAAGAGGGAGTTAGATGTGGCCCTTGTGGCTAAAGGGATCAGGGGGTATGGAGACAAGGCAGGTACAGGATACTGAGTTGGATGATCAGCCATGATCATATTGAATGGCGGTGGAGGCTCGAAGGGCCGAATGGTCTTCTCCTGCACCCATTTTCTATGTTTCTATGTTTATCTCTCGTTTTCCTTTCCTGTGCGTTTTAGTCTGAAGAATGGTCTCGACCCGAAACTTCATCCATTCCTTCACTCCAGAAATCCGACCTGCCCGCTGCGCTACTCCAGCTTTTTGTGTCTATCCGCAAGAAAATTACTTGAAAAAGAGCTCCAACAGCCAAATAATCAGTGAAATGCATTTTCCGGCTGCGTACAGTTTCAACCGTGCCCAGTGACAATTTGAAACAGCTTTTGGAGGTCATCACATTTGAAATGATTAAATTAAATCAGTGGTTTGATGTCAACAATCTGTATCTAAATGTAGGCAAAACATAGATTATGCTATTTGGAAAACATAAAACAAAACCTCAAGCACAATTGAAAATAGATAACATAAGTATAGAAAGAGTATATGAAAATACATTCTTGGTGTGATCTTAGACCACAAAATCAGCTGGAAACCCCATATAAACCACGTCAAAGCACAACTGACAAAGTCAATAGCAATGTGCGGAAAATCAAGACACATTCTGGGCCACAAATCATTACATACTCTGTATAATGCACTCATATTGCCATATCTGAGATAATGTGTGGAGATATGGGGTGACACCAATAAAACCAACCTACAGCCGTTATGTACATTACGAAAAAGAGCAATAAGAATTATCAATAACGTTGGATATCTTGAACATACCAATTTATTATTCTTAATGTCACATACACTGAAGTTCACCGAGCTGGTTAAATTAACTGCATAAATCACGTACAAATGAATAAATAAGTTACTTCCAGGAAATATACAAAAACTGTTTATGGAAAGATAGGGTGGGTATAATTTGTGAGGGGAACATAATTTAAAAAAAAAACTCAATGCCAGAACAACTCTTAAAAGTATGTGCATAGAAATCTGTAGGCTGAATTTGTCAAATAGTCTGGGACAGGAGAAAAAAACTTAGCACAAACATAATTCAGTTTAAAAAGGTGTACAAAAACACTTTTTAAAAGGATATTGGGATGAAGATAAGTGATTGTGAGTTGGATATTTGTTATACTGATTGTATTGGGAAGGGTGAGTATTGGGTGATGGGTTGTATATATGACTAAGATACTATATAGTATATGAGGGTTTGTTTTATTTTCTTCTCTCTTTTTTGTATGGCTTTGTAAATATTTGATTAGTGTATCAATGTAAACAATTTGGTATGCATATGGTGTGCATATAGCTGCTAAATCTGTATAAGATAATTATAAGCAGTTGAATAACTGTGGGAAGCTTTGTTTCTTCATGCTCCTTTTCGGACACATACGATTTCATTTATTTATAGATATTGTTTATGACACTTTATAACTATTTTTGTTTTTTTGTTGTTTTTGCATACCGTTTCACACTTGCTTTTTATTCTGTTCGAAATATAAAATAAATATAAAAATAAATAGATAAATATTAACAGGTGTACAGATATGATAGGCTAGCACGTGGCAGAAAGCGCACGGGACCATGTTCCCAAGATCAGTTTCGTGGTCTGGTCTAAATTTACTGAGAGGGAAGGAACGTCCTTGTACAGCAAGCTAATTTCCAGTCAGTGTTCAGGCAGGTGGGGAATCGAGGATCTCAATTCCTGTCTTAATTTAGTGGTTACTCTGCAGACTATATCAGCTCCGTGCTATTCTGATCTCCACGCACTGCCTGAACATACCGCATAAAATCGATATGTCACTGCCGACCTGGCACAAGCATTCGTTCACACATTCACAAATGCAACAAAAAATTGCCTGAGATCATAGTTTAAATTATGAGACAGAGACAACTCCAATGCAACGTTAGGATTGACAAAATACCGTATCATTGAAAACTAGAAACATAGATGATAGGTGCAGGAGTGGGCCATTCCGCCCTTCGAGCCTGCAGCGCCATTCAATATGATCATGGCTGATATCCCAGTATCCCGTACCTGCCTTATCTCTTTATCCCCTGATCCCTTTAGTCACAAGGGCCACATCTAACACCCTCTTAAATATAGCCAATGAACTGGCCTCAACTACCTTCTGTGGCATAGAGTTCCAGAGATTCACCACTCTCTGTGTGAAAAATATTTTCTCATCTCGGTCCTAAAGGATTTCCCCACTATCCTTAAGCTGTGACCCCTTGTCCTGGACTTCCCCAACATCGGGAACAATCTTCCTGCATCTAGCATGTCCAATCCCTTAAGAATTTTGTAAGTTTCTATTTTGTAATTATCACAATAGGAAGAGAGAGTGCAGCAAAACAATGAGTGTCTCAACTGCAGTGATGGGGAAACTCTGTGTAGAAAGGAACTGCAAATACTATTTAAGCCGAAGATAGACGCAACTGGAGTAACTCCGCTTTTCAGACAGCATCTCTGGAGAAAAGGAACAGGTGACATTTCGGGTGCAGCCCTTTCTTCAGATTGAGAGTAGGGGGTAAGGGAAACGAGAAATATAGGTGATGATATATAGACAAAGGGAACAAAGTAAAGAGGGATATGCAAAGAACGTAACAACGGTAAAGCAAACAGTTAATTCACTTTCATATCTTCATTACTAAAACATTATGGTCATTTTCATACTCGGAAATTAGCAACTTGTTCCCTATTGCTTTTCCATTGACCTAACACAAAAGCTGTGATCGAGGACAGTCAAAACGCTTAACCTTCTTAAAAATTAAGGGAACTGAAAGACATATTCAGTTATTATAGAATACATCTTACTTTGATAACTCGAAATTAAAGTATATAATTAGATAGTTACCTAATTTTAGCTAATTACAAAATTTATAATTGTAAAGGAAATAGTAATAAACACCTAGACTGCCTTGAAAATTCACAAATGTGATATTATCAAGATCAGAACTTTAATATTATTGTATTATATTCTATAAGTCTGTAACAGATAGGTAAAGAAATTACAATTTTTAGCAAAAGACCAAGTCTTTATGGAGAAGATCAGTTGCTAGCTGGTGCATTGGCATATCATAATCAGTAGCATCATCATACTCCTCAGATTGTAACCAATAAGAAACTCTGTACACCTTGTTTTCCTCAATTTTTCAATTTTAGCATTGTAAACTACAGCGTTTTGCTCTTCAAACCACGCATGACATGCCTTTCTGCCCACTATTTTCCCATTAAGAATGTCCTGTACTTCATCACATTTGGACTAGTCCACATTCAGATAATCTCTGAGAATGCTGTCTAAATCAGTCTCTTTTGCTGAGCATTTGGATTGACACTTTAGCATTTCTTCCTCGGAGACTTCTGTTCCAATGAACAGCATTAACAGAAACAAGTTATTATTTTCAGTTGTAGAAAAAAAAGGTAGAAATAATAACGTTCAACGCTAAAACAAATAGTAT
>JAWMAR010000230.1:973792-991062 GCA_036785375.1 Leucoraja ocellata
CAGTTAGGGAATAAATTAAAAAGCAGAACCTCGAGGGTACTGATCTCCGGATTGCTACCTGAGCCACGGGCCAAATCGGCGAGGGTACGTAAAATTAAAAAGCTAAATGCGTGGCTCAAAGACTGGTGTGGGAATAATGGGTTTGGTTTCTTTGGGCCACTGGCACCAGTACTGGGACAGGGGGGGATCTGTTCTGTAAGGACGGACTTCACCTGAACGGTGCTGGGACTGGGGTCCCTGGCAAATCATATAACTAGGGCAGTAGAGAGGTCTTTAAACTAAGTAGCGGGGGGGAGGTATCAAGGGGGGTAATAACGGCAGGGGTAGAGGAAATAGAGCAGGGTATCAGTGGGGAAGCGGAAAGTCAAAATGTGACAGGAGACAGAATGTGTGAAGATAAAGCTTTAGATGTAAAAGGGGCAAAAACGGAAAGGAAGGGTAGTAGAAATCGGGAGTTAAATATAGATGGGGTACTCGACAATTAGGAAAGATAGACAGGAAAGAAAGGGAGGAGGGGTGGCCCTTTTAATAAGGGAGGGAATAACGGCAATAGAGAGGAAGGATATTGCGTTGAAGGATCAGGATAGTGAAACAGCTTGGGTACAGATAGAGAATAATAAGGGGAAAAAAACACTAGTGGGTGTAATTTATAGACCTCCAAATAGCTGTGACGCTGTTAGTCAGAACATAAATCTGCAAATAGTTGACGCATGTAAAAAGGGAACTGCTGTAATCATGGGGGACTTCAATTTTCATATTAATTGGGCAAACCAAACTGGGCAGGGTAGACTAGAGGAAGAGTTTATAGAATGTATTGGGTTCCTAGAACAGTATGTCACAGAACCGACAAGGGGGGAGGCAATCTTGGATCTGGTCTGTGTAATGAAGCAGGATTAATTAAAATGTCATAGTTAGGGACTCGTTGGGAACAAGTGACCACAATATGTCGAATTCCATATTCAAATAGAAGGGGAGCAGGTTGAAACTCAGGCTAGGGTGCTTAGTCTAAATAAGGGGGATTATGAAGGTATGAGGACTGAGCTTGATCAAAGTTGACTGGGATAGCAGACTCAAGAATAGGACGGTACATGAGCATGGTGTACGTTTAGGGTATACTGTATAACCTTCAAGAAATATTTATTCCTATGAAGAAAAAAAGGGGTAAGGGTAAGACAGTCAGCCATGGCTCAGTAAAACTATAAAGGATAGTATTCGGCTGAAGGCAAGGGCATATAAGGTAGCCAGAGATAGTGGGGAGGGTAGAGGATTGGGAAGCATTTAAAGGTCAGCAAATAACTAAGAGATTAATTAAGACGGGGAAAATAGCTATAAAGGAATTTAGCGAACAACATAAAAACTAATAGTAAGAGTTTTTATAGCTATATAAAAAGAAAAAGGGTGGCTAAGGTGAACGTTGGTCCATTGGAGGGTGAGACTGGAGAGTTGTTGGTGGGGAACATGGAAATGGCAAAGGCATTTAAACGAGTATTTTGTATCAGTCTTCACCATATGAGAGACACAAAACATATTCCAACGCTGGAAAACAGGGGGCCGGTAGGAATGGAGGAGCTAAATACTATTAAGATCACCAAGGAGGTGGTATTAGGGAAATTAATGAGACTGAAGGAGGATAATCCCCTGGGGCCTGATGGATTACATCCAGGGTCTTGAGGGAGATAGCGGTGGGGATTGTGGATGCATTGGTGATAATTTCCAAAACTCCCTGAGGCAGGAAACGGTCCCAGTGGATTGGGAAATGGCCAATGTAACACCTATATTTAAAAAAGGAAGTAAAACAGAAGGCGGTAACTATAGACCGGTTAGTCTAACATCGGTGGTGGGTAAAATGTTAGAGACAATTATTAACAGAAACAACTAACGGGGCACTTGGATAAAGCATGACTTCATCGGACAGAACCAGCATGGTTTTGTGAAGGGGAAGTCCTGTTTAACGAATCTGCTCGAATTCTTTGAGGAAGTAAACAACCCGGGTGGATAAAGGGGAACCGGTGGATGTGGTATATTTGGACTTCCAAAAGGCTTTTGACAAGGTGCCACATAAGAGACTATTGCTAAAAATAAAAAATTATGGATTGGGGTAATATATTACATGGGTAGAGGATTGGCTAACAAATAGGAAGCAGGAGTGGGGATAAATGTTCATACTCGGGATGGCAACCGGTAACTAGCGGGGTTCCGCAAGGGTCGGTGCTGGGACCCCAGTTGTTCACAATTTATATAAATGAATTTGGAGGAGGGAACCAAGTGTAATATATCAAAATTTTCGGACGATACAAAAATGGGAGGAAAAGTAGGGGATGAGGAGGGTAGGAAGAGTCTGCAAAAGGATATAGATAAGCTAGGTGAGTGGGCAACAACTTGGGCAGATAAATTTAATACTAATAAATGTGAAGTCATTCACTTTGGGAAAAAAAATGATAGGGCAAGTTATTTTCTAAATGAGGAGGAGCTGCGTTGTAATGCAACGCAAAGGGATCTAGGGTATTAGTACATGAATCACTGAAAGTTAGTATGCAGGTGCAGCAAGCAATCAGGAAGGCCAATGGAGTTTTGACCTTATATTGCTAGGGGGATTGAGTATAAAAAACACGGAGGTCTTGCTGCAGCTGTACACAGTATTAGTGAGACCACATTTGGAATACTGTGTACAGTTCTGGGGTCCATACTTAAGAAAGGATGTACTAGCCCTGGAGGCAGTGCAGCGAAGGTTTACAAGATTAATTCCTGCAATGAGGGGATTGACATATGAGGAAAGGTTAAGTAGGCTGGAACTCTACTCTTTGGAGTTTAGAAGAATGAGAGGCGATCTCATTGAAACATATAAGATCGTGAGGGGCCTTGATCGGGTGGATGCACCGAGGATGTTCCCAATGACGGGAAACTAGAACTAGGGACATAGTTGCAGAATAAGGGGGGCTCTTTTAAAACTGAAGATGGAGGGAAGAACTTCTTCACCCAGAGGGTGGTTAATTTATGGAATTCACTGCCCCAGGGAGCAGTGGAAGCAGAAACTTTAAATATATTTAAGACTAAATAGATGGTTTTTTAGCTGCCAAGGGGATAAGGGGCTACGGGGAGAGGGCAGGGATATGGACCTAGGTATGGTTAGTATAGTAAGACCTGAGTGATCTCCTGGACAAGTGTCGATCGCCTAGATTGGGATCGGAGAGGAATTTCCAGGATTTTTTCCCGAATTGGACCTGGGTTTTTATCCGGTTTTTTGCCTCCCCCAGGAGATCACGAGGTTCTTGGGGTGGAGAGGGGTGATAGCGGTATAAAGGGAGGGGTAGTGTCTTGTGTTCTGTGTCTTGTGTCTACTGTTTGTGGGTAAGTGTGTCTGTTTAGTGTTCAGCCATGAGCGAATGGCGGTGCGGGCTCGATGGACCTGGTGGTCTGCTCTCGCACCTACTTTCTATGTTTCTATGTTTCTATTAAAGCCCTGGGAAGAGGAGCTGCCAAGGAAACAGAAGTTGAGGAGCAAGTTCTCAAATAGTGATTCTTCCTCAGTTTGGAAGGGCATGCAAGAACTCACCAGCTATACGAGGAAAGCCCCCGCTCTTTGGACAATCGTCACTGCCGAACAACCTGAATGAGTATTACTGCGGGCTTGAAAATCAGAAACGTAATCATGAAACCCACACCCCAACAGACACAGCCATACCCCAGTCTGCAAAGAATGACCCGGCACCCTCTCCTTCACATTCACACTTCACACCTACTTAAGGCAAGACTCCAGTATGAAAAGAGTAGAACCTTTACCACCCCACCCAACCACTTCACACCCACTCACAGCCCGACCTTAGTCTGCAAAAGACTGGGCCCTTCTACACCCACCCCACTCCACTCACCACTTCACTCCAATCACCACATCATACCAAATGACTGCACCTCCACAGACACCTTTGTCAAGCTTCTCAAGTTTGTGGATGACAAAACCCTGATTGGACTGATCCAGGATGGGATCTCTGTACTATTTTCACTTTGATATCTTTCCTATAACATGGTGCCCAGAACTGAACACAATATTCTAAATGCGGTCTCACCAACGTCTTATACAACTGCAAGGTTACACAGAAAAGCTGGAGAAACTCAGCGGGTGCAGCAGCATCTATGGAGCCGAAGGAAATAGGCAACGTTTCGGGCACGAAACCCTTCTTCAGACCCTTATACAACTGCAACATGTCTTGCCAACTCTATACTCATATTTTGACTGATGAGGGCCAAAGTGCCAAAATACCTTTTGACCACCTGATATACCTGCGACACGACCTTCAAGGAACCAAGCAACCATCAACCATTCCTTTTCCCACCTGGCTAATTGATCCAGATCCTGCTGCAATCTTTCACAAACCATCTTCACTATCTGCAAAACCACGCACTTCTGTATCATCAGCAAACTTGCTAATCGTGCCCTGTTCTGTGACGTTACAGAGTGCTGGATTAACTCAGCGGGTCGGGTGAGTAGAGAAGCTGGGAGGTCATGTCGTAGTTGCATAACAAGTTGGTGAGGCCGCATTCAGAGTATTGAGTTCAGTTCTGGGCACCATGTTATAGGAAAGATGTCATCAAACTGGAAAGGGTACAGTGAAGATTGATGAGGATGTTGCCAGGATTAGAGGGCCAGAGCTATAGGGAGAGGTTGGGTAGGCTGGAACTCTATTTCATGGAGTACAGGAGGCTGAGGGATGATCTAATGAGGTGTATAAAATCATGATTTTATTAGATATGGTTGAGTCTTTTGCCCAGAGTAAGTAAATCGAGGAGCAGAAGGGCAAAGGATTAGAGAGATTTAATAGGAATCGGAGGGTATGTTTTTCACACAAAGGGTGGCAGGTGTATTTAACAAGCTGCCAGTGGAGGTAGTTATGGCAGGGACTATCGCAACATTTAAGAAACAGACAGGTACATGGATAGGACAGGGTCGGAGAGATATGGATCAAACATGGGCATGTGGGACTAGTGCAGATGGGACATGCTGGGCCGAAGTGCCTGTTTCCACACTGTATCAACCTATGACCCTATCTTTCCCTCTCAAACCCATTCTCATGCCTTCTCCCCGTTGCCTCTGACACCCCTATCAATCAAGAATCTATCAATCTCCTCCTAAAAAATGTCCATTGACTTGACCTCCACAGCTGTCTGTGGCAATGAATTCCACAGTTCACCACCCTCTGACTTAAGAAATTCCTGCTCATCTTCTTCCAAATGGAATGTCTTTTAATTCTGAGGCAGTGGTCACTGGTCCTAGACTCTCCCACCAGTGGAACCATCCTCTCCAAATCCACTTCATCCAGGTTTTTAGCAGGCGGGTACAGACAGCAACAGCTTCACACCATGTCCCAAAGCTTGTGTCCTGTTATGCATCACCCTATGCAGCAGAGACGTTATAGGAGAGGGCAAGCACTCTAACAAAGTAGATCCCGATGGTTTGGTTAACATTCAGGAATGTCTATGCATGGCAAAATCATGAATATTACTAAAGAACGGTCTTGACCCGAACTATAATCTATACCTTTTCTCCAGAGAGGCTGCCTGACCCACTGAGTTACTCCAGCACTCTGTGACATGTCACCTATCCATGTTCTCCACAGATGCTGCCTGACTGAGTTACTACAGGACTCTGTGATATGTCACCTATCCATGTTCTCCACAGATGCTGCCTGACCCGCTGAGTTACTCCAGCATTCTGTGAAATTTCGCCTATTCATATTCTCCGCAGATGCTGCCTGACCCGCTGAGTTACTCCAGCATTTTGTAACTGTTTTCCCTTCACCCATCTGCCCAAGCCCACTCTCCCCCTCTTTTCCTATGTTCCTTTCCACCCATAAACCTCTCTCTGCCTTTACATTTCACTCCTCTTTCAAATCTGCTCTACTTGTCTACATGCATTTTTCTTCTTCACTTTTTAGTCATAGAATGATGCAGTGTGGAAACAGGCCCTTCAGCCCAACTTGCCCACACCGACCAACATGTCCCATCTACACTAGTCCCACTCACACGCGTTTGGCCCATATCCATCTACATCTGTCCTATCCCTGTACATGTCCAAATGTCTCTTAAACATTAGGGTAGTCGCAGTCTTAACTACCTCCTCTGGCAGCTCGTCACATACACTCAACACCCTTTGCGTGAAAAAGCTACCTCAGATTCCTGTTATTTTCTGAAATATTGGTCATAAGTTTGGTGCAAAAGTGCTCCAAAACTATAAAGCCTTTCACCCAATGCTCTCTCTCTGTAATGTTAAAAAGTCATTCTGTTTTTCAACGTGTTATTGTAAATTGCTGATCCCAATAGATGTATTATCCTGGGAGGTTTTGACGTAACTTGTTTTTTTCTTAAACGGTAACTAAAATCAATTATCAGGAGGCTGGTCTCGCTCGGGACATCTGTCCTCTATATTAGGAGAAATGTAGACACCTCATCACTAGTTTGGCACTGGGCTGCTGTGACACATCAAGCGTGGAATCGTCACTTGTGCGAAAAATGGGAAGTTGGATATTGGATCAAATAATGGCCATTTACTATCCCGTTCTGGCAGCGATTGGTGTTCCCGGTGAGTTGACCTTCACTTCTACTCATGGTCTTCATCTTGTTGACTCTAGTGATGCCGGCGTTTGCTGCCTCTCACACGTATGTTAACACAAGAAGCTGCAGATTCTACAACCTTGAGCAAAGCACAAGGTCTTGGCGGAACACGGCGGCTCAGGCAGTACTTGGGTGGGGAATGGACGTTGACATGCAAAATGTCGCTTCCCCATTCCCTCCTGAGGTGCTGCTTTCTCGCTGAGTTCGCCAGCTTACAACCCAGTGGAATGAATAATGATTGTTCTTATTTCGTCACCCCTGCATTCCCTGTATCTCCACATGTCCTCCACCCACGTCGTACCGGCTTAAATATCCTCTGGTTAAGTCATCGTCTGTAGCGATGATACAAAACCTACCATCAGCGGCGCGGTAGATCTGCCACTGCCTGTGCGGGCAATTCCAGAGGCTTAAGTGGGGGGCTGGATTAAATTCAGGTTTGTATTGATTGTCAGAGGGGCTAGCTGATGAAGACAAATCTTCCGCGCTTACATTCGGTCGGAATTTTTTTTATTTTGCTGGATGTTTGTGTCGCTGGATTAAATTTAAACGCGCGTAAAAAGCCTTCAACGCCTTAAACATCGTGGATCAGTACAATATCAGTGCAAAACAAAATTATGTCGCTTCTTCAACATATTATTTTGCTTTATGTTGTGGATTTATCTTAAACTTGCGAAAAATGCCTGCAAATATGGGCTTCAATTTACGGCAACGGCAACATTGCAATCGATCACATTCCAGAACCATCCACTCTCAAGATAATCAAATGTATTTTTTTGACAATCACGACATAACATCATCTAAATCATCTATATTCTGTGTCATTGTCTATCCATGATCAATATTTTCACACTAAAATCCAGAGTACAGTTTTAGTCAGATGTGTTGTGCAAAAATAATGGTTTTGATTATCTGGAGAGTGGATGTTTCCGGATTAATTTATGGGAATTAAACGTTAAATTCCTTCCATTTGGCCTATACATTCATGACGAAGTGAGATTTAGAAACGTTATATTTTGAATTCTAGTGCGAATGGGATCAGTTTGTTATTTGTTATTTGGATGCTTAGGCTATTTTTATTTTTTAAATAGCCTTTCCTTAAGGAATTAATAGATGTTTAGATCTAGAAATTGCATTTAGATGAATTTTAGTCTAATACAAGTAATTGCATTTAGATATAGATATTGTATTTAGAATGATTTGTAAAACTAATGAATATGAATGTTTCGTTGGGTATTTACTATTTGTTTAAGCGTTTAACGTTATTATTTCTGCTTTTTTCTACAATTGCAAATAATAACTTGTTTCTGTTAATGCTGTTCATTGGAACAGATGTCTGCAAAGAAGAAATGCTAAAGTGTCAATCCAAATGCCCAGCACAAGAGACTGATTTAGACAGCATTCGCAGAGATTATCTGAATTTGGACTACTCCAAATGTGATGATCTACAGGACATTCTTAATGGGAAAGTAGTGGGCAGAAAGGCATGTCATGCGTGGTTTGAAGAGCAAAATGCTGTAGTTTACAATGCCAAAATTGAAAAGTTGAGGAAAAATAAGGTGTACAGAGTTGCTGGTACACAAAAATGCTGGAGAAACTCAGCGGGTGCAGCAGCAACGGCGGAGCGAAGGAAATTGGAGACGTTTCTCGCCGAAACCCTTCTTCAGACTGTATAACCATATAACCATATAACCATATAACAATTACAGCACGGAAACAGGCCATCTCGGCCCTACAAGTCCATGCCGAACATTTGTTTTCCCCTTAGTCCCACCTGCCTGCACTAATACCATAACCCTCCATTCCTTTCTCATCCATATGCCTATCCAATTTATTTTTAATTGATACCAATGAACCTGCCTCCACCACTTCCACTGGGAGCTCATTCCACACCGCCACCACTCTCTGCGTAAAGAAGTTCCCCCTCATATTACCCCTAAACCTCTGTCCCTTAATTCTGAAGTCATGTCCTCTTGTTTGAATCTTCCCTATTCTCAAAGGGAAAAGCTTGTCCACGTCAACTCTGTCTATCCCTCTCATCATTTTAAATACATCTATCAGGTCCCCCTTAACCTGCTGCGCTCCAGAGAATAAAGACCTAACTTATTCAACCTATCTCTGTAACTTAGTTGTTGAAACCCAGGCAACATTCTAGTAAATCTCCTCTGTACTCTCTCTATTTTGTTGACATCCTTCCTATAATTGGGCGACCAAAATTGTACACCATACTCCAGATTTGGTCTCACCAATGCCTTGTACAATTTTAACATTACATCCCAGCTTCTATACTCAATATAGAGTTGCTTATTGCTTACAATCTGAGGAGTATGATGATGCTACTGATTATGATATGCCAATGTACTAGCTAGCAACTGATCTTCCCCATAAAGACTTGGTCTATTCCTAGATTTACCTATCCGTTAAAGACTTATAGAATATAATACAATAATATTACAGTTCTGATCTTGCGAATATCACATTTTTGAATTTTCAAGGCAGTCTAGGTGTTTATTACTATTTCCGTTACCATTGTCAATTTTGTAATTAGCTAAAACTAGGTAGCTATTTAATTGCATGCTTAGATTGCGGGTTTGCAAAGTAAAATGTAATCTATAACAACTGAACATTTCATTCAGTTCCCTTAATTTTTAAGGAAGTTAAGACTTTTGACTGTCCTGAATCAAAGCTTTTGTGTTAAGTCAATGGAAAAGCAATAGGGAACAAGATGCTAATTTCCGAGTATAAAAATGGCCATAATGTTTTAATAATGAAGATATGAAAGTGAATTAGCTGTTTGCTTTACCGTCGTAATTTTTTTTGCATATCCCTCTGTAATGTGTTCCTTTTCTCTCTATATCACCGTCTATATTTCTCGTTTCTCTTTCCCTCGACTCTCTATCTGAAGAAAGAGCTGGGCCCGAAATGTCACATGTTCCTTTTCTCCAACGATGCTGTTTGAAAAGCTGAGTTACTCCATTTGCGTCTATCTTTGGCTTAAAACAGTTTTTTTCGGTTCCTTCCTGCACACAGTGCCTCCATCACTGCAGCTGAGATACTGATTGTTTTGCTGCACTCTCTTTTCATTCTGTGATACGGTATTTTCTCAATCCTAGAATAGAAACATATAAAATAGGTGCAGGAGTAGGCCATTCGGCCCTTCGAGCCTGCACCGACATTCAGTGTGATCATGGCAGATCATCCAACTCGGTTTCCCGTACCTGCCTTCTCTCCATACCCCCTGATCCCTTTATCCACAAGGGCCACATCTAACTCCATCTTAAATATAGCTAATGTTGCATTCCAGTTGTCTCCGTGTCATAATTAAAACTATGATCTCAGGCAAATGTTTTGTTGCAATTGTCAATGTGTGAACGAATGTTGGTGCCAGGTCGGCAGTGATATTTCGATTTTATGTGGTACGTTCAGGCAGTATGAGGAGATCAGAATAGCAGGGTGCTGATGTAGTCTGCGAAGTCACCACTAATTTAAGACATGAATTGAGGTCCTCGATTCCTCACCTGTCTGAACACTGACTGGAAATTAGCTTGCTGTACAAGGACGTTCCTTCCCTTGCAGCAAATTTAGATCAGACCACGAAACTGACCTTAGGAACATGGTCCCGTGCGCATTCAGCCACATGCTAGCCTCGCTTCTCTGTACACCTGTTAATATCCATGTATTTATTAAAATGTTTATTTATTTATTTCGAACAGAATAAAAGAATATAAAGCAAGTGTGAAACAGCATTTAAAAATACAAAAAACAAAGAAACAAAATAAGTATTTATTTATTTATTTATTTAATTTATTTTATTTATTCCGAACAAGTAAAGACATTAAAGACATTAATAGTAACAAAATCGAAATTATCAAACAATTGGACATTACAATCAATATTTACAAGCAATGAAAATAACAAAAAACACATTTCCAATGTCCAACTCTGTGTCTGTACAAGCTCGAAAAGGAGTGAGAAGTAGAATAACTTATTAAATCTCAACCCTTTTCCCCAACACTTCTACCATATTGAAAAATCAATTAATTAATAATAATAATACTTCCAGGCAATTTCCCATAATACCTACAGACATATATATATATACATACAACTATTATACACATACAAACTTCATATATGAAGTAACCAAACATAAGTAAACAATTGTAAAGCAATAGATAAACATTAACCCCCACTTGTCAACCATCCCCTCCATCCCGGTACCCCTTGACAATTATTTTTTATATATCATTTTTAAATGATTCATGTTTGTACATTGCTTTAATTCCTCGTTCAATTTGTTCCACACTCCTACTCCACAAACCGAAATACAAAAGGTTTTTCTAGTCGTACGGACTCTTTGTTTCTTAAAATTAAATATTCCTCTTAAATTGTAATCCCCCACACGCTCGTTAAATAATTTTTGAATGTTTCCAGGTAAATTTTTATTTTTGGCCCTAGACATTATCTGAGCTGTTTTGATGGTAACCAAATATTCTAATTTTAATAATGTTGACTCTAAAAATAATGGATTCCAATGACCCATATACTTGGCATTATGTATAATACGAATTGCTCTTTTTTGCATCATGGTTAATGAGTGTATCGAATTTTTATAGTTATTGCCCCAGACTTCTGCACAATAATTTAAGTAGGGTAAGATTAATGAACAATAAAGAATGCGGAGCAAATTATAATCCAGAGCCTGCTTGGCTTTGTAGAATACAGAGATACTTTTTGACAATTTTAATTGTACATGTTTAATATGTGATTTCCAGCTTATTTTATCGTCAATTATAACCCCAAGAAATTTTTTCATGTACTCGTTCAACTTCCACCCCATTTATTTTTATACTTACTAGTTTATTTATTCTGCAATTACCAAATAACATTATTTTAGTTTTACTCAAATTTAATGAAATTTTATTCCTATCAAACCATATTTTCAATTTACCCATTTCTTTTATTATTTTATCCAATAGCTGTTTTAAATTCTCCCAGAACAAAAAAACAAATATATTTATAAATGTCATAAACAATATCTATAAATAACTGAAATCGTATGTCCGAAAAGGAGCAGGAAGAAGCCAAAGCTTATTAATTCCCACCACTTATTCAACTGCTTGTAATTAACTTATACAAATTTAGCAGCTATATGTACACCATATGTACACCAGTAGCTATATGTACATCATATGCACACCTGTAGCTATATGTAAACCAAATTATTTACACTTATACACTAATCAAATATTTACAAAGCCATACAAAAAAAGAGAGAAGAAAAGCAAAAAGAAAAAAACCCTCATACACTATACAGTATCTTAGTCATATATACAACCCATCATTCATTAATCACCTTTCCCAATACAATCAGTATAACAAATATCCCACTCACAATCATCTATCCTCATCCCAATATCCTTAAAAAAAGTGTTTTTGTACATCTTTTTAAACGGAATTATGTTTGTACTAAGTTTTTTTTCTCCTGTCCCATACATTCCACAAATTCACCCCACAGATTGCTATGCACATACTTTTAAGAATAGTTCTGACATTAAGTTGTTTTTTGTTTTTTTAATTATGTTCCCCTCTCAAATTATACCCACCCTGTCTTTCCATAAACATTGTTTGTATATTTCCTGGAAATACATTATTTCCTGCTTTGTACATGATTTATGCAGTTACATTTATCCAGAACGGTGAACTTTAGTGTATGTGACTTTAAGAATAATAAATTGGTATGTTTAAGATATCCAACGTTATTGATAATTCTTATTGCTTTTTTTTTGTAATGTGCATAACGGCTCTATGTTGGTTTTGTAGGTGTTACCCCATATCTCCACACAGTAACTCAGATATGGCAATATGAGTGTACTATACAGAGTACGTAATGATTTGTGGTCCAGAATGTGTCTTGATTTTCCCAATATTGCTATAGACTTTGCCAGTTTTGCTTTGACGTGGTTTATATATGGTTTCCAGCAGATTTTGCAGTCTAAGATTACACCAAGAAATGCATTTTCCTATACTCGTTCTATACTTATGTTTTCTATTTGTAATTGTACTTTAGGGTTTGTTTTATGTTTTCCAAATAGCATAATGTTTGTTTAGCTTAAATTTAGAGACAATTTGTTGACATCAAACCACGGTTTTAATGTATTCATTTCTGATGTGATGACCTCCAAAAGCTGCTTCAAATTGTCACTGGGCACTGTTGAAACGTTACGCAGCCGAAAAATACATTCCACTGATTATTTGGCTGTTGGAGCTCTTCTTCAAGCAATTTTCTTGTCGATTGACACAAGAAGCTGGAGTAGCTCTGCGGGCAGGTCGCATTTCAGGAGAGAGGAATGGGCGATGTAGAGAGATAAAGAACAATGACTGAAAAATATGCATAAAAGTAACCATGGTAAAGGAAACATGCCATTGTCTGTGTGTTGGGTGAGAACGAGAGGCTGCTGCGACTTTGGTGAAAGAGGGATGGAGAGAGATGGAACGCCGGGATAATGAAGTTAAATTAAATGACTATTCGTACCACTGGGCTATAAGCTTCCAAGCGAAATATGTGATGCTGCTCCTCCCAATTTTGCATTTGGCCTCACTCTGCTTTCACTGCTACCTGATATGCTTTATCTTGTAAATCCTTTCATCCGCCTTTATTTTCCCGTACAATCAATCTGACGAACGGCGCCGATCGGAAACGTCGTCTACCCGTTTTCTCCCGGGAAGCTGCTTGACCCGCGGAGTTACTCCTGCAGCTTGTCCTTTTTTCTGGTAAAGCATTTTCCGCGGCACATTGTTTCTATGAGTCGTCGTTGATCTCAGCTATGTGTTGCTTCTTTTTGTTTTATTTCGCTTGCAGTGAACTTGCTGACCATTCTGATCCTGTCCCGCGGGGAGTGTGGTCTCTCCAAATGCATCACTCGCTACCTGGTGGGAATGTCAATGGACGATCTCCTTGTCATCATCACCGACGTCTTATTGAGAACAGTTTTTGTTATGTATCTTCTCCACGTTCATTTCTGAACTTCACGCCCGTCTGCTCCACTAACCTGGTCCTAGCGGTAGGAGCCACGCTAATCTCTGTCTGGTTCACGGTCGCGTTTACATTGGATCGATTTTTGGCCATTTGCTATCAGAAATGTGAAAGCAAAGTATTGCACCGAGAGAACGGCGACAGTTATTATGGGGATGTGAGCGTATTTAGCTGTTTAATATGTGTGCCTGGTATTTACAATGGGCCCAGAATACAATATGGACAATATACCCTGGGGCTGCGTCTGGAAAGAGGCTTTCTTGAACTTAACTTCATGGGCTTCATATGAGCTGCTGACGTTCAGCTTAATTGCGTGGTTCCCGTTCTTTTTGTTGATGTTGCTCAACAACACTGACTGCCAGTCACATATTAATGTCCGGTCGAGTCCGCAGAGGGCTCCGCGGCCGTAATACTGGAGGTAATGACGCTGAGATGGAGAACCGAAGGAAATCCGTGGTTCTCCTCTTCTGTATATCCGGTAGTTTTCTATTGTTATGGAGCACAGAAGTAATATATGTAATGTCCGAGCGTGTATTTGGGACCTCGTATGTCAAAGGCAGTGACTTTGAATCAGTTGGGTTAATGCTTCAAGTTTTGAGTACCTGTACAAACACGGTAATATATGTCCTGACACAAAACAAATTCAGAGAGCAGATGAAGAGCACCGTGTGGTGCCCAATATATCTAATTGTAAAGTTAGTGAAAAATAGGAATGCTGTTGATGCGCACCGGAGAGAGAGAGAGAGAGAGAGAGAGAGAGAGAGAGAGAGAGAGAGAGAGAGAGAGAGAGAGAGAGAGAGAGAGAGAGAGAGAGAGAGAGAGAGAGAGAGAGAGAGAGAGAGAGAGAGAGAGAGAGAGAGAGAGAGAGAGAGAGAGAGAGAGAGAGAGACACGGGGGGGGGGGGGGAGTGGGAGTGGCGGGATAGTCGGAAAGAAGCAGTCGCGTTTCCTGCTTCAACTTGTGTAGACCTGTACAAATGTCCTGACCGAAAATAAATTCAGAGAGGATGTAAACGTGAACATAGAAACATGGGAACATTGCAATTCACTGTGATCATGGCTGATCATTCACAATCAGTACCCGCGCTTGCCTTCTCCCCATATCTCACGATTCCGCTAGTTCGTACAGCTATATCTAACTCTCATTTAAGTTCATCCAGTGAATTGGCCTCCACTGCCTTTTGTGGCATAGAGTCTACGAATTCATAACTCTCTGAGGGAAAATGTTGTTTTGTCATCTCAGTTTTAAATGGTTCCCCCTTTATTCTTAGACTGTGGCCCCCTGGTTCTGGACTCCCCATCATTGGGAACATTTTCCTACATCTATCTTGCCTTGCACCTAGCTTTTATATTATCTTTTCCGTTTCTATAAGGTCCCCTCTCATCTTTCTCCATTCCAGTGAATGCAAGCCCAGTCTTTCCAATCTTCCCCTCATATGACGTTCCCGGCCCGCCATTCCGGTGATTAGCCTTATGAAACCTCCGCTGCACTGGCTCAATAGCAACAAGGTAATTCCTCAAATTAGCAGACCAAAACTGCACACAATATTCTAGATGTGGTATCACTAGGGCCCTGTAATCTGTAAAGGGTTCTCTTTGCTCCTATACTCAAATCCTCTCGTTATGAAGGCCAACATGCCATTAGCTTACTTCACTGCCTGCTGTACCTGCATGTTACTTTCTCGTTGCACTTCCGTTTTTCAAAACCTGACATAACGGAGAAAATAATCTGCCCCTTTGTTTCTTGCCGCCAAAGGTTGGTAACCTCACATTGATCTACATTATACTGCATCTGCCATGCATCCGCCCCAGCCACTCAAACTGTCCAAGTCAATTTGCACCTCCTAGCATCCTCATGGCAGTTCACACTGCCACCCAGCTATATGACATTTGGCATATTTGCTCGAGTTATTTTTAATTGCATAATCTAAATCACTATTATATATTGTGATTAGTAGTGGCCCTTGCACCGAGCATTGCGGCAACCCACTCGCCACTGCCTACCATTCTGACAGGGTCCTGTTTATTCCGACTCTTTGTTCCTGCCTGCCAACCAATTCTCTATCCATGCCAATACCCAAATCCATCTGCTCTAAATTTGCCCACTAATCTGCTTGTGTGAGATCTTATCCAAGGCTGTGGTGAAAGTCCAGATACCACTCCATCCACGGGTTCTCCTTTATACATTTTACTTGTCACATCCTCAAAAAGATTCCAGAAGATTGGACTAATCGTTACATTGCTATCCAAATGATCACATCTTAATAAATTGAATCCAGCATCTTCCCCACGACCAATGTCAGGCTACCTGGTTTATAATTCTCTGTTTTCTCTTTCTCGCCTTTCATAAAAAATGGGATAATATTAGCTACATTCCAATCCACAGGAACTGATCCAGAATCTATAGAACATTGAAACATTACCCCAATGCGCCCACGCTTTCAAGCGGCACCTCCTTATGTACCCTGGGATGCAGACCAACAGGTTATGGGGTTTATCAACCGTCTGTCCAATCAGCCCACCCAATAGTAATTCTGTCTGATGCAAATTTATTCAAGTTCCACTGTCTCTCTAGACCATCTGTCCTCTAGTAACCATATGGGAGATTGTTTGTATATTCCTTAGTAAAGGACAGATCTTTTCCTTGTTTCCCATAATAATTTTCTCCTGTATCTGCCTTCAAGGGACGCACATTTGTCTTTACTGAACGTTTTTCTCAACAATGCCGAAATAATCTTTTACTATCCTTCTTTAAACTCTTGATCAGCTCCCCTCGTACTTCATCTCTTCACCCCGCATTGCTCTTTCTGGTGCCTTCTGATGTCCTTATAAAATATATCAATCCTCTGGTAAATTTTGTGTACATTTTTTTCCACCTTCTGTTAGTTTTACAACATCCCCAATTTCCCTTGTCAACTACGGTTGCCTCTTACTCCAGTCAGAATGTTTCTTCCTCTTTGGAATGAAATGATCCTGCATCTTCTGGATTATGCCCAGAAATTCCTGCCATTGCTGTTTCACCGTCATATCGGCTAGGATCCTTTTCCAGTCGCCAAGCTCCCCTTTCATGCCTTCATAATCCCCTTTAATCAACTGCAACACTTTGATCAACTGGCTCCCTCTCAAATTTCAGCGTTCAACTTATCATATTATGGTTACTACCTCCAAGCGGTTCTTTTACCTTCAGTTCCCTTATTAAATTCGGTTCATTAGACAACACAGAATCCAGAATTACATTCTCTGTAGTAGCCTCTAGTACAAGCTGCTTTAAGAATCCATTTCGGAGGCACTCTACAAACTCAGTTTCTTCTGGTCCAGAACCAACCAGATGTTCCCAGTCTACCTGCATATTGAAATATTCCATAACCACAGCGGCATTATCATTGTTACATGTCACTTGAAACTCCTGGTGCATTTTACTTCCTATTTCCAGGCTACTGTTCGGGGGGCTGTAGGTAACTCCCATTAGCTAACCAGCAGCCGTCCGTTTTACTAACCAGCAGCCGTCCGTTTAATTCATTTGTTTTTGTAGTTTTAGTGAGTCCTGTGTTTTGTTTGAGGGAGAAATAGACTTTTTAATGTTGGGGGAAGGGGGTAACTATATTTCTAGGTCCCTACCTGGTCGGCGCGGC
>JAWMAR010000230.1:991262-1048008 GCA_036785375.1 Leucoraja ocellata
TGTGCGACCTCGCACCACCCCGGCGTGCTTTGATGGCCGCGGGCAATCGCCTCGCCAGCCCGGGGCCTTCTGACTCTTCGACCTCTGACACTCGGGGGCGGAGAAGTCGCCGTTGCAGGAGCCCCGAAAAGCGGTCTCCCTCCAGGGAGCCGCGGGCTCCAGGTGCCGCCGTCTCCGGTATCGGCCAGCTCCGCGACGGTGAGTCGGCACCAGAGTCCCCGGCTTCTTCCTGTTGGAGGCCGCTCCTCGTTGCGGCCCCAACGACAACTGAGACCCGACGAGAAAAGGTCGGGTCTCCAGTGCAGGGAGAGATTCAAAAGTCCCCCCCCCCCCTCCCACCCCACCCCCGCCACCCCACACACACACCCCAACATAAAATAACAAAAACTACATTAAAACACAGACAAAAAATAATAAAAACGCGGACAGGCTGCAGAGGCCGCTGCTGACCAGAGTCGCGCCGCCTACCAATAGGGAACAAGTTGCAAATTTCCGAGTATGAAAATGACCATAATGTTTTAGTAATGAAGATATGAAAGTGAATTAGCAGTTTGCTTTACCGTTGTTACGTGTTTTTGCATATCCTCCTTTAATGTGTTCCCTTTCTCTATATATCATCACCTATATTTCTCGTTTCCCTTACTCCCTACTCTCAATTGGAAGAAAGGGCTGCACCCGAGATGTCACCTGTTCCTTTTCTCCAGAGATGCTGTCTGAAAAGCTGAGTTACTCCAGCTGCGTCTATCTTCGGATTAAAATAGTATTTGCAGTTCCTTCCTACACAGAGTTCCCCCATCACTGCAGTTGAGAGACTGATTGATTTGCTGCACTCTCTCTTCCTATTGTGATAATTACAAAATAGAAACTTACAACATTCTTAAGGGATTGGATATGCTAGATGCAGGAAGATTGTTCCCGATGTTGGGGAAGTCCAGGGCAAGGGATCACAGCTTAAGGATAGCGGAGAAATCCTTTAGGACCGAGATGAGAAAAATATTTTTCACACAGAGAGTGGTGAATCCCTGGAATTCTATGCCACCGAAGGTAGTTGAGGCCAGTTCATTGGCTATATTTAAGAGGGAGTTAGATGTGGCCCTTGTGGCTAAAGGGATCAAGGGGTAAAGAGATAAGGCAGGTTCGGGATACTGGGATATCAGCCATGATCATATTGAATGGCGGTGCAGGCTCGAAGGGCCGAATGGCCCACTCCTGCACCTATTTTCTATGTTTCTAGTTTTCAATGATACGGTATTTTGTCAATCCTAACGTTGCATTCGAGTTGTCTCGGTGTCATAATTTCAACTATGATGTCAGGCAATTTTTTGTTGCATTTGTGAATGTGTGAACGAATGCTTGTGCCAGGTCGGCAGTGACATATCGATTTTATGCGGTATGTTCAGGCAGTGTGGGGAGATCAGAATAGCACGGAGCTGATGTAGTCTGCGGAGTAACCACTAAATTAAGATAGGAATTGAGGTCCTCGATTCTCCACCTGTCTGAACACTGACTGGAAATTAGCTTTGCTGTACAAGGACGTTCCTTCCCTCTCAGTAAATTTAGACCAGACCACGAAACTGATCTTGGGAACATGGTCCCGTGCGCTTTCTGCCACGTGCTAGCCTCTCATATCTGTACACCTGTTAATATTTATCTATTTATTTTTATATTTATTTTAATATTTCGAACAGAATAAAAAGCAAGTGTGAAACAATATGCAAAAAACAACAAAAAAACAAAAATAGTTATAAAATGTCATAAACAATATCTATAAATAAATGAAGTCGCATGTATCCGAAAAGGAGCATGAAGAAACCAAAGCTTCCCACCTGTTATTCACCTGCTTATAATTATCTTATACAGATTTAGCAGCTATATGCACACCATATGCATACCAAAATTATTTACATTTATACATTAATCAAATATTTACAAAGCCATACAAAAAAGAGAGAAGAAAATAAAACAAACCCTCATATACTATACAGTATCTTAGTCATATATACAACCCATCACCCAATACTCACCCTTCCCTATACAATCAGTATAACAAACATCCAACTCACAATCACTTATCGGCATCCCAATATGCTTTTAAAAAAGTGTTTTTTCACCTGTCCCAGACTATTTGACAAATCCAGCCTACAGATTGCTATGCACATACTTTTAAGAGTTGTTCTGGCATTGTTTTTTTTTTTTAATTATGTTCCCCTCACAAATTATACCCACCCTATCTTTCCATAAACAGTCTTTGTATATTTCCTGGAAGTAAATTATTTCTTGCTTTGTACATGATTTATGCAGTTACATTTAACCAGCTCGATGAACTTCAGTGTATGTGACATTAAGAATAATAAATTGGTATGTTTAAGATATCCAACGTTATTGATAATTCTTATTGCTCTTTTTTGTAATGCACATAACGGCTGTAGGTTGGTTTTATAGGTGTTACCCCATATCTCCACACATTAACTCAGATATGGCAATATGAGTGTATTATACAGATTACGTAATGATTTGTGGCCCAGAATGTGTCTTGATTTTTCCGCACATTGCTATAGACTTTGTAAGTTGTGCTTTGACGTGGTTTATGTGGGGTTTCCAGCTGATTTTGTGGTCTAAGATCACACCAAGACATGTATTTTCATATACTCTTTCTATACTTATGTTATCTATTTTCAATTGTGCTTGAGGGTTTGTTTTACGTTTTCCAAATAGCATAATCTACGTTTTGCCTACATTTAGACACAATTTGTTGGCATCAAACCACTGTTTTCATTTATTCATTTCTAATGTGATGACCTCCAAAAGCTGTTTCAAATTGTCACTGGGCACTGTTGAAACGTTACGCAGCCGGAAATACATTTCACTAATTGTTTGGCTGTTGGAGCTCTTTTTCAAGTAATTTTCTTCCGGATAGACACAAAAAGCTGGAGTAGCGCAGCGGGCAGGTCGGATTTCTGGAGTGAAGGAATGGATGAAGTTTCGGGTCGAGACCATTCTTCAGACTAAAACGCACAGGAAAGGAAAACGAGAGATAAACATAGAAACATAGAAAATAGATGCAGGAGGAGACCATTCGGCCCTTCGAGACTCCACCGCCATTCAATATGATCATGGCTGACCATCCAACTCAGTATCCTGTACCTGCCTTCTCTCCATATCCCCTGATCCCTTTAGCCACAAGGGCCACATCTAACTCCTCTTAAATATAGCCAATGAAATGGCCTGAACTACCTTCTGTGGCAGAGAATTCCAGAGATTCACCACTCTAAGTGAAAATGTTATTATTATCTCGGTCCTAAAATACTTCCCCCTCATCCTTAAACTGTGGCCCCTTGTTCTGGACTTCCCGAACAATCTGGAACAATCTTCCTGCATCTACCCTGTCCAACCGCTTAAGAATTTTGCACGTTTCTATGAGATCCCCCGTCAATCTTCTAAATTCAAGCGACGACAAGCCGAGTCTATCCACTCTTTCTTCATATGATAGTCCTGAAATCCCAGGAATCAGTCTGGTGAATCGTATCTGTACTCTCCCTATGGCAAGAATGTATTTCCTCAGAGTAGGAGACCAACACTGTACGCAATTCTCCAGGTGTGGTCTCACCAAGACCCTGTTCAACTGCAGTAGAACCTCCCTGCTCAAATACTCAAATCCTTTTTGCTACGAATGCTAACATACCATTCGCTTTATTCACTGCCTGCTGCACCTGCATGCCTAATTTCAATTACTGGTGTACCATGACACCCAGGTCTCGTTACATTTCCCCTTTTCGTAATCATCCACCTTTCAAATAACAGTCTACTTTCCTGTTTTTGCCACCAAAGTGGATAACCTCACATGTATCCACATTATACTGCATCTGCCATGCATTTTCCCACTCATCCAGCCTATCCAAGTCGCCTTGCAGCCTCATAGCATCCTCCTCACAGCAAACACTGCCTCCCAGCTTCGTGTCAACCGCAAACTTGGAGATGTTGCATTAAATTCCCTCGTCCAAATCATTAATATAATTGTAAATTGCAGGAGTCCCAGCACTGAGCCTTGCGGCACCCCACTAGTCACTGCCCGCCAATGTGAAAATGCCCCGTTTTACTCTCACTCTTTGCTTCCTGCTTGCCAGTCAGTTCTCTATCTACATCAATAATGAACCCCAATGCCGTGTGCTTTAAGTTTGTATACTTATCTCTTATGTGGGACCTTGTCGAAAGCCTTCTGGAAGTCCAGATACACCACATCCACTGGTGCTCCCTATCCACGCTACTAGTTGCATCCTCTAAAAATTCTATAAGATTCGTCAGACATGATTTACCTTTCATAAATCCATGCTGACTTTGTCTAATGATTTCACCACTTTCCAAATGTGCTGATATCCCATCTTTATAACTGACTCTAGCAGTTTCCCCACTGCCGACGTTAGACTAAATGGTCTGAAAAAACTTTCTCCCGCCCTTTTTCTCTCCTCCCTCCCTTTTTAAAAAGTGGGGTTACATTAACTTCCCTCCAATCCACAGGAGCTACTCCAGAATCTAAAGAGCTTTGATAAATTATCACTAATGCATCCACTATTTCTGCGGCTAGTTCCTTCAGTAATCGGGGATGCAGCCTATCGGGTCTTGGGGCTTTATCGGCCTTTAATCCATTCAATTTACCTAACACCACTTCCTGGCTAACCTGGATTCACTTAGTTCATCTCATTTGACCCCCGGTCTCCTGCTATTTCCGGCAGATTATTTATGTCTTCCTTAGTGAAGACAGAACCAAAGTAGTTATTCAATTGTTCTGTCATCTCTTTGTTCCCCATGATCAATTCACCGGTTTCTGACTGCAAGGGACCTACATTTGTTTTAACTAATCTTTTTCTCTTCACATATCCATAAACACTTTTGCAGTCAGTTTTTTATGTTTCTTGCCAGTTTTCTTTCATAATCTATTTTCCCTTTCGTAACTTAGCCCTTTGTCCTCCTATGCCGGACTCCCAGTCCTCTGGTAGGCTGCCTTTTCTGACTAATGTGTACGCTTCATCTTTTGTTTTGATACTATCCCTGATTTCCCTTGTTATCAACGGATGCACTACCTTCCCTGATTTATTCTTTTGCCAAACAGGGATGAACAAATGTTGTAATTCATCCATGCAGCCTTCCATTGCATATCCGATTGGCCGATTGGGAAAGGGGGAGATGCAGCGAGACCTGGGTGTCATGGTACACCAGTCATTGAAGGTAGGCATGCAGGTGCAGCAGGCAGTAAAGAAATCGAATGGTATGTTAGCTTTCATTGCAAAAGGATTTGAGTATAGGAGCAGAGAGGTTCTACTGCAGTTGTACAGGGTCTTGGTGAGACCACACCTGGAGTATTGCGTACAGTTTTGGTCTCCAAATCTGAGGAAGGACATTATTGCCATAGAGGGAGTGCAGAGACGGTTCACCAGACTGATTCCTGGGATGTCAGGACTGTCTTATGAAGAAAGACTGGATAGACGTGGTTTATACTCTCTAGAATTTAGAAGATTGAGAGGGGATCTTATAGAAACTTACAAACTTCTTAAGGGGTTGGACAGGCTAGATGCAGGAAGATTGTTACCGATGTTAGGGAAGTCCAGGGACAAGGGGTCACAGCTTAAGGATAAAGGGGAAATCCTTTAAAACCGAGATGAGAAGAACTTTTTCACGCAGAGAGTGGTGAATCTCTGGAACTCTCTGCCACAGAGGGTAGTTGAGGCCAGTTCATTGGCTATATTTAAGAGGGAGTTAGATGTGGCCCTTTTGGCTAAGGGGATCAGGGGGTATGGAGAGAAGGCAGGTACGGGATACTGAGTTGGATGATCAGCCATGATCATATTGAATGGCGGTGCAGGCTCGAAGGGCCGAATGGCCTACTCCTGCACCTAATTTCTATGTTTCTATGTTTCTATCCACCGTCAGCCCTTTAAGAATCAATTATAAGTCTATCTTGGCGAATTTACGTCTCATACCCTCAACGTTACCTTTCTTTAAGTTCAGGACGCTTGTTCATGAACTAACAATGTCACTGTCCATCCTAATGAAGAACTCAACCATGTAATGGTCACTCTTGCCCAAGGAGCCATGCAAAACAAGACTGCTAACTAACCCTTCCTCATTATTCAATACCCAGTCTGGAATAGCCTCGTCTCTCGTTGGTTCCTCTACATGTTGGTTTAGAAAACGATCACGCATACTTTCCAAGAAATCCTCTTCCTCAGCAACCTTGCCAATTTGATTCACGCAATCTATATGTAGATTAAAGTCACCCATTATAACTGTTTTACCTTTGTTGCACGCATTTCTAATTTCCCGTTTGATTCCATCCCCAACTCCACTACTGCCGTTGGTGGCCTGAACTCCCTCTAGCGTTTGTGTTCAAGAAGGAACTGCAGATGCTGGAAGATCGAAGGTACACAAAATTACTGGAGAAACTCAGCGGGTGCAGCAGCATCTATGGTGCGAAGAAGGGTTTCGACCCGAAACGTCGCCTATTTTCATCGCTCCATAGATGCTGCTGCACCCGCTGAGTTTCTCCAGTAATGTTGTGTACCTTCCCTCTAGCGTTTTCTGCCCCTTAGTGTTTCGCAGCTCTACCCATATCGATTCCACATCCTCCAAGCTAATGTCCTTCCTTTCTATTGCGTTAATCTCCTCTCTAACCAGCAAAGCGACCCCACCTCCTTTTCCTTTCTGTCTTTCCCTCCTGAACATTGAATATCCCTGGATGTTCAGTGTTCAGCTCCCAGCCTTGGTTACCCTGGAGCCATGTCTCTGTGATCCCAATAAAGGCGATGATGTAGAGAGATAAAGAACAATGACTGTAAATATGCATAACAGTAAGCATGATAATGGAAACATGCCATTGTTAGCTGTTTGTTGGGTGAGAACGAGAGGCTGCTGCGACTTGGTGAAAGAGGAACGGCGAGAGAGGGAATGCCGGGATAATGAAGTTCGAGAAATGACTATTCATACCACTGGGCTGTAAGTTTCCCAAGCGTGGAATGGGAAGGGGAAGGAAATGAAAGTGTTTGGCAACCGGGAGACCGGGTAAGTCGAGGCGGACCTCCTTATTTTTCCTCTGTTCTAGTTGGCACTGCTATTTTCATCAAGGTGCTTCTTTTAAAGACATGATAGTATCTGTTAATTCAAACTCCAGAATGGTGTTGACCGAGAGGGCATCACGAAACAGTCTGAAGAACGGCGCCGACCGGAAACGTCGTCTATCCATTTTCTCCAGGGATGCTGCCTGACTCGCAGAGTTACTCCTGCAGCTTGTCCTTTTTTTCTGATAAAGCGCTTTCCGCGGTACATTGTTTCCATGAGTGCTCGTATATGTCAGCTATGAATTTACTCGTTTTATTTATTTCGCTTACAGTGAACATGCTGACGATTGTGATCCTGTCCCGGGGGGAGTGTGGTCTCTCCAAATGCATCACTCGCTACCTGGTGGGAATGTCAATGGCCGATCTCCTGGTCATCATCACCGACGTCTTATTGAGAACAGTTTTTGTTATGTATTTTCCACGTTCATTCCTGAACTTCACGCCTGTCTGCTCCACTAACCTCGTCTTAGCCTTTGCAGCCACGCTCATTTCTGTCTGGTTCACGGTCGCGTTTACATTGGATCGATTCTTGGCCATTTGCTATCAGAATGTGAACGCAAAGTATTGCACCGAGAGAACGGCGACAGTTATTATGGGGATTGTGAGCGTATTTAGCTGTTTAATAAGTGTGCCCTGGTATTTTACAATGGACCCAGAATACAATATGGACAATAGACCCAGGGGATGCGTATTGAAACAGGCTTTCTTGAACTTAACGTCATGGGCTTCATTTGAGCTGCTGACGTACACCTTCATTGCGTGGTTCCCGTTCGTTTTGTTGCTGTTGCTCAATTCACTGACCGCCAGACACATTTTAATGTCCGGTCGAGTCCGCAGAGGGCTCCGCGGCTGTAATACTGGAGATAATGACCCGGAGATGGAGAACCGAAGGAAGTCAGTGCTTCTCCTCTTCTGTATATCCGGCAGTTTTCTATTGTTATGGAGCACAGAAGTAATATATGTAATGTCCGAGCGTGTATTCGGGACCCCGTATGTCAAAGGCAGTGACTTCGAATCAGTTGGGTTCATGCTTCAAGTTTTGAGTACCTGTACAAACACGGTAATATATGTCCTGACACAAAACAAATTCAGAGAGCAGATGAAGAGCGCCGTGAGGTGCCCAATATATCTAATTGTAAAGTTAGTGAAAAATAGGAATGCTTGTTGATGCGCACCGGAGAGAGAGAGAGAGAGAGAGAGAGAGAGAGAGAGAGAGAGAGAGAGAGAGAGAGAGAGAGAGAGAGAGAGAGAGAGAGAGAGAGAGAGAAGAGAGAGAGAGAGAGAGAGAGAGAGAGAGAGAGAGAGAAGAGAGAGAGAAGAGAGAGAGAGAGAGAGAGAGATAGAGAGAGAGAGAAAGAGAGAGAGAGGGGGGGGGGAGAGAGCGAGAGAGAGAGAGAGAGAGAGAGAGAGAGAGAGAGAGAGAGAGAGAGAGAGAGAGAGAGATGGGGGAGGGGTGGAGGGGGCAGGAGTGGCGGGATAGTCGGAGAGAAGCAGTCGCGTTCCTGCTTCATCTTGTGATAACCTGTACAAATGTCCTGACCGAAAAGAAATTCAGAGAGGATGTAAACGTGAACATAGAAATGACTTCCGGTGGCTGCTATGAAGCAGTGAAGGCAGCTGCACTGAGCTCTCCTCCAGACAAATCGTCTTTAAAGTCGACTCCCATGCCAGGATCGAGTTAAAAATTCTAATCAGGTTTGCTGATCGTCAAGGGTACTGACTCCATCAAACGGTACTGGTGGATGTGGGATTTAAAACGATCTTATCGTAAAAACTGGATGAGAAAGAGAAGAGGTCAGAGAGAACCCCAAGAAGACTACAATCAGTTTCCAGCTCCAAAAGCTCTGGATGAGCTTGAAACCACTCCTGAACCCACGTTTGAAAGTTTGGAAGAGGAGCTGGAACCTCAACAACCTACAAGCGATATGGCTGCGAGAAGTGATACAAAGGAGAAAGAAATGAAAATCTGGGAAGAAACGGTAATAGCTAATATTCTTAAAGACATTACTAAAGATCTTCAGAAGCAATTTGCCAATATGAATTCTACAATTCAGAATAACTTCTCCACTATGGAGGGCAATCTTTCTAAGAAAATTGATAATAGCTGCGGCGAAGTAAAATAGCTTTATGTAGCCCTGAACCAGCAGTTTAAAGATTTGGAGTCCAGGACAGCGAAGGACATGACACCCTGCTGAAGCAATTAACAGACACGGAAAACTTGATGGAAGAAATGGAGGGTGAGATGGAACAGATGAGCCAAGAGATAACAGGTCTGAAAAACAACACGATACGAATTGGGAGTTAACGAATAAACTAAATGAGAAATGTCAAGATTTAGAGGCCAGGTCAAGGAGGCAAAATCTGAGAATAGTAGGAGTTAAAGAGGGTGCTGAACACGGCCTTCAAATGCGTGATTTTATTATTAATCTACTTAAAGATGTTTTCAAACTTCCTGAAAAACCAAAGATAGATCTGGCTCATCGAGTGGGTCGCTTCCAAAAACATGATAATGCTACACCAAGGCAAATTATTGTAAAGTTTCTAGATATTTCAACTGTGGAAACTCTATATATAACCTATGGAGAAAATCTTACATTCGCTGATAATATCGTAAGATTCTTCAGGGATTATCCGCGGGAAATTCTGGCAAAAAGACGCGAGTTTAAAAGGGCAAGCAGTATTTTATATGGACATTCTGAAGTTCGTTATGGCGTGATCTATCCAGCAAAAATGCTAATTACGTTTAAGGGCAAAGAACGCTCATTCACGGACCCGGACTCTGCTTGCAAATACGCCCAGGAGATTTTAAACAAAATTCAAGGAGGAACAGATTAATAGCCATTTTATCTGTGAAACTTTGTTTTCTCTGTTCCAATTAAGACACTAGAACGCTTCAGACGGTTACCACACAGGTTTATCTGGCAAGAATGTGCTGTTTAATAACACATGCCGAATTAAACTTCTGAACTGAAAGCACATATGAAAGCTCAAGGTCGCAAGCTCGTCACCAAACCCTTCAGCACGGAGAACTATGAGACCGTCTCCTTTTGAAATGGTAATGATATGTGGCATCTGTTCCACACTATATGACCTATTATCCAATTACGCGCAATAAACTCAACCAACGTTAAAGGCATAATGTCCTATACTGACACGATTAACTATATAGCAGGAAGGGTGGGGGAGTTTAGACATATATTTTAAATACTAAATACTAATAATGAATTAACTAACATACAGGTAAATGAAAAGTGTAATTTTTGACGAGGTATTTTAACCCATAATTACTTTTATTTTAATCCAGATCTTCTACCTTCCCTTTTATTTTATTCTATTTTAAACTGTTCAGCGATGACCTGATATGATAATTTTGGTAACAATTAGAGGGAACCGACTAACGTTGGATCAAATTCTAATAGGGGGATAAGGCCCAGTGCATAATCTCATCGACGGAGGTCAATTTAAATACAAATCTAGCTACCTTGGGTGGCTTTTTTGTAATTTATCGCTTTTTTGATAAATTACATTCACTTTTTTTGTTTATTCACAATTATGTGTTGTATGACTCAATAATTTTTATGTACACTTTATTTTAGGTTTTTCTCTTTTCCTTAATTATGTTTAATAGTGTCAGGAGATGTAGAACTACTGTAGAAATTATGAAGGACAACTCTGGATTCGGGATTCTGAGGTACTTGGCTGCATCACATGAATCATACAGTCTGGTAATAATAGCCAATGCAAGATAATAGTCGAATAAATATCGGAGGTCTCACCTTCTGTAGTTGGAATATCAGAGGTGCGAATGAGCCAATTAAAAGGGGTAAAATTCTGGCACAATTAAAATCATTAAATATGGATATTGCTTTCCGACAAGAGACATATTTGAAACAACAAACTCAGATCAGATTAAGGGAAAATTGGATAGGTCAAACCTATTACTCCTCATTCACCTCTAAAGCAAGAGGCACGGCCATTATAATTCGGAAGGGCATACCTTTTAATTTAACGAAATCCATATCTGATAAAGAGGGAAGATATGTTATAGTCACGGGAGAAATTTACAATACACCATTAACTATGATAAATATTTACGCGCCTAATTTTGATAACCCACAATTTTTTAGGAAAATTATAGATTTAATCGCAGAGCATAATTTTCAAAATATAATAATGGGGGGAGATTTCAACTGTGTTATAGACCCATACTTAGATAAATCAATAAAGCTAGGGAAGCGTCTTGTTAAAACTAAGACCTGTGAATTTTTAAATACTTATATAAAAAATAATAACATAGCTCATGTTTGGAGAATAGCAAATCCAAGTGGTAGGGAATACTCGTTTTATTCATCAGTTCACAAAACTTATTCGCAAATTGACTATTTCTTATTGGACACAAAATTGATCCCGTATACGAATAAACCATCATATTATAATAGTATTATTTCTGATCACTCACCATTGACTTTTATACTTAAAATTGAGGGAATGCCAAGTATAAAACCTTTTTGGAGGTCCAATGCACACATATTAAATAACCCGCAGGGTTATGAGTATTTAAAAGAACAAATAAAACTTTTTTTCGAAATAAATGACACGCCGGGTTTTTCTGCACCGCTATTATGGGAAACCTTCAAGGCATATATACGCGGTGTCATCATCTCTTACCAAAGTTTTCGAAATAAGGAAAATAAAAGAGAACGTCAGCGGATAGAACAGAAAATAAAATTATTAGAACTGGACAATGCAACTGACCCAACCATAAATAAACATAATAAGATAACTTTATTGAAATATAAAGTCAATAGAATATTATCGGCTAAAGTAATAAGATTATTCCAAATTACAAAACAAGCACACTTCGAATTTGGGGATAAGCCACATAAACTACTTGCGAGGCAACTGAAGCAACGAGAAAAGGAAAAAAACTATTACTAAAATTAAATCGGATAAGGGTGAGTTTCTAACATTGCCTAAGGATATTAAAAAGAGGTTTGCCCCATTTTTCATAATTTATATACATCTAAAATAAAGACAGATGCAAGTAAAATTACAATTTTTTAAGATAATTACAAGCTCCCAAAATTGGATAGTTTAGAACAAGAGCAATTAGCAGCACGGATTACTAGTGAAGAAATAAAACAAATAATAAACTCACTGAAAAATGGGAAGTCCCCAGGACCAGGCGGTTTTAGTAATGAATTTTATAAAAGATTTCAGGAGTCAATCGTACCAAGATTATTCAATTTATACATGCAGGCTTATACTGAAAATAAACTACCAGAAACCCTAGCAGAAGCAACGATAACGCTTATACCAAAAAAAGATAAAGATTTAGACGAACCGGGTTCTTATAGAGCTATTTCACTTCTAAATACGGATCAGAAAATTTTAGCAAAGATTCTAGCTAGAAGGCTAAATAATTATATTAACAATTTAATAAATACGGATCAAACGGGATTTATACCCAAAAGACAATCATTTAGTAATTTGAGAAGGCTTTTCAATATAATGTACTCTCATAATGAGGACAATGAAGATATTTCAGTTGTCACGCTGGATGCAGAGAAGGCATTTGATGAAGTAGAATTTATACAAGGCACTCCAAAATTTTAATACGGGAGATAATTTTATTAGATGGATTAAACTACTTTACGATAGACCTACGGCAATAATATTAACTAACAATATGCTATCTCCAAAATTTTACTTATCAAGGGGTAATAGGCAAGGGTGTGTCTTATCACCATTGCTATTTGCCCTTATGATAGAACCGCTGGCCGAAAGGATTAGAAATCACACGAATATTCACGGATATAACACTAAGGACTCAAAGAATAAAATGTCATTATATGCTGATGATATCCTTTTATATATTACTAATACACAAACGAGTATACCCACCTTATTAACACTAATTGAGGAATTCGGCTCTTTTTCAGGATATAGAATACATTGGAATAAAAGCGAAATTATGTCTTTAAAACCACAGGATTCGAGACACTTACTAAAATTCCCCTTCAAAATTGCAACAGAAAAATTCAAGTATCTGGGCATTCAAATTACGAGAAGACACAAATCATTATTTAGTGCCAATTTTATACCAGTATTAAATAAACTGAATGATGCGATTAAATTTTGGAAAACGCTTCCGCTCTCATTGATAGGTAGAATTACCGCTATAAAAATGACTTTCTTACCACAATTAATATATTTGTTTCAAGCGATCCCAATATATATTCGAAAATATTTTCTCAAAAAACTAGATTCCACTATCACTAATTTTATATGGGACTACAAAACACATAGAATTCAACGAAAGCATGTGTCCAAATCTAAAGAATTTGGGGGGTTATCATTACCTAACGTTATGTATTACTACTGGGCAGTGCATATTAAGAACATAATGTACTGGCTGGATAGTTCCACTCAGCTGTTCGAGTGGATAAGAATGGAGAAAGAGGAGTGCTATCCGCACGATATAGGAACGATCCTGCTCTCACCGATAAAATTGAATAGTATAATATATAAGAAGAACCCAATTATTCACAATATAATAAGAATTTGGAAACAAATAAAAGTATCCTTGAAATTAAATAATTTATCAGTACTAACCCCACTATTGAACAACCCCGCATTCAAACCTTCTCTGATCGACAACACATATCAACAATGGGATAGATTGGGGATTAGGAAAGTAGGGGATATGTATGAAGTGGGCAAACTGTTATCATTTCCACACTTAACATTTAAATTTAAATTGAAGGATAATCAATATTTTAAATATATACAGGTATGTGACTTTATGAAGAAATATACACATAGATTTCAATCTATATTTTTAGACCCTTTAGAAGAAGCAATGAATATTAAGGCTGATTCACAAAAATTAATATCATACTTTATAATAATATATTAAATAGAGAATCGCCCTCAACAGAAGCATTAAGGGAAGATTGAGAACATGAGCTAATGATAAAGATCTCGAAAGATAGATGGGAAAAGTATTTGATGAATACACATAACTGTTCTATTAACCATATAACCATATAACCATATAACAATTACAGCACGGAAACAGGCCATCTCGACCCTTCCAGTCCGTGCCGAACACATAATCTCCCATAGTCCCATATACCTGCGCTCAGACCATAACCCTCCATTCCCATCCCATCCATATAACTATCCAATTTATTTTTAAATGATAAAAACGAACCTGCCTCCACCACCTTCACTGGAAGCTCATTCCACACAGCTACCACTCTCTGAGTAAAGACGTTCCCCCTCATGATACCCCTAAACTTCAGTCCCTTAATTCTCATGTCATGTCCCCTTGTTTGAATCTTCCCTACTCTCAGTGGGAAAAGCTTTTCCACGTCAACTCTGTCTATCCGTATTAGTACAAACAGGACGGTCTGCACCTGGACTGGAATGGAACCAATGTCCTTGGGGGGTGTTTGCTACTGCTGTCGGGGAGGATTTAAACTAATGTGGCAGGGGGATGGGTACAAGAGCAGAGGGGCAGGGGGGTGTAAAATGAAGGTAGAAGCAATAGGTAGCAAGGTGAAATGTAAAAGTGGCAGGCAGACAAAACCAGGGCAAAAATCAAAAAGGGCCACTTTTCAACATAATTGTATAAGGGGTAAGAGCGTTGTAAAAACAAGCCTGAAGGCTTTGTGTCTCAATGCAAGGAATATTCGTAATAAGTTGGATGAGTTGAACGTGCAGATAGCCATTAATGATTATGATATAGTTGGGATCACGGAGACATGGCTCCAGGGTGACCAAGGCTGGGAGCTGAACATCCCGGGATATTCAATATTCAGGAGGGATAGAGAGAAAGGAAAAGAAGGTGGGGTAGTGTTGCTGGTTAGAGAGGAGATTAACGCAATGGAAAGGAAGGACATTAGTTTGGAGGATGTGGAATCGGTATGGGTAGAGCTGCGAAACAATAAAGGGCAGAAAACGCTGGTGGGTGTTGTGTACAGGCCACCTAACAGTAGTAGTGAAGTTGGGGATGGCATCAAACAGGAAATTAGAAATGCTTGCGACAAAGGCAAAGCAGTTATAATGGGTGACTTCAATCTACATATAGATTGGGTGAATCAAACTGGCAGGGGTGCTGAGGAAGAGGATTTCTTGGAATGTATACGGGATAGTTATCTAAACCAACATGTAGAGGAACCAACGAGAGAGCTGGCTATTTTAGACTGGGTATTGAGTAATGAGGAAGGGTTAGTTAGTAGTCTTGTTGTGCGTGGCCCCTTGGGCAAGAGTGACCATAATATGGTTGAGTTCTTCATTAGGATGGAGAGTGACATTGTTAATTCAGAAACAATGGTTTTGAACTTAAAGAAAGGTAACTTTGAGGGTATGAGACGTGAATTGGCCAAGATTGACTGGCAATTAATTCTAAAAGGGTTGACGGTGGATATGCAATGGAAGGCATTTAAAGGCTGCATGGATGAACTACAAAAATTGTTCATCCCAGTTTGGCAAATGAATAAATCAGGGAAGGTAGTGCATCCATGGATAACAAGGGAAATCAGGGATAGTATCAAAGCAAAGGATGATGCGTACAAACTAGCCAGAAAAAGCAGCATACCGGAGGACTGGGAGAAATTCAGAGACCAGCAGAGGAGGACGAAGGGCTTAATTAGAAAAGGAAAAATGGATTATGAATGAAAACTGGCAGTGAACATAAAATCTGACTGCAAAGGTTTTTATAGATATGTGAAAAGAAAGAGATTAGTTAAAACAAATGTAGGTCCCTTGCAGTCAGAAACAGGTGAGTTGATCATGGGGAACCAGGATATGGCGGACCAATTGAATAACTACTTTGGTTCCGTCTTCACTAAGGAAGACATAAATGATCTGCCGGAAATAGCAGGAGCCCGCGGGTCAAAGGAGGTGGAGGAATTGAGTGAAATCCAGGTTAGTCGGGAAGTGGTGTTGGGTAAATTGAATGGATTAAAGGCCGATAAATCCCCAGGGCCAGATAGGCTGCATCCCAGAGTACTTAAGGAAGTAGCTCCAGAAATAGTGGATGCATTAGTAATAATCTTTCAAAACTCCTTAGATTCTGGAGTAGTTCCAGAGGATTGGCGGGTAGCAAACGTAACCCCACTTTTTAAGAAAGGAGGGAGAGAGAAAACGGGGAATTACAGACCAGTTAGCCTAACGCCGGTAGTGGGGAAACTGCTAGAGTCAGTTATTAGAGATGGGATAGCAGCACATTTAGAAAGTGGTGAAATCATTGGACAAAGTCAGCATGGATTTACGAAAGGTAAATCATGTCTGACGAATCTTAGAGAATTTTTCGAGGATGTAACTAGTAGCGTGGATAGGGGAGAACCAGTGGATGTGGTGTATCTGGACTTCCAGAAGGCTTTCGACAAGGTCCCACATAAGAGATTAGTATACAAACTTAAAGCACATGGCATTGGGGGTTCAGTATTGATGTGGATAGAGAACTGGCTGGCAAACAGGAAGCAAAGAGTAGGAGTAAACGGGTCCTTTTCACAATGGCAGGCAGTGACTAGTGGGGTACCGCAAGGCTCAGTACTGGGACCCCAGCTATTTACAATATATATTAATGATCTGGATGAGGGAATTGAAGGCAATATCTCCAAGTTTGCGGATGACACTAAGCTGGGGGGCAGTGTTACGTGTGAGGAGGATGCTAGGAGACTGCAAGGTGACTTGGATAGGCTGGGTGAGTGGGCAAATGTTTGGCAGATGCAGTTTAATGTGGATAAATGTGAGGTTATCCATTTTGGTGGCAAAAACGGGAAAGCAGATTATTATCTAAACGGTGGCCGATTGGGAAAGGGGGAGATGCAGCGAGACCTGGGTGTCATGGTACACCAGTCATTGAAGGTAGGCATGCAGGTGCAGCAGGCAGTAAAGAAAGCGAATGGCATGTTGGCTTTCATAGCAAGAGGATTTGAGTATAGGAGCAGGGAGGTTCTACTGCAGTTGTATAGGGTCTTGGTGAGACCACACCTGGAGTATTGCGTGCAGTTTTGGTCTCCAAATCTGAGGAAGGACATTATTGCCATAGAGGGAGTGCAGAGAAGGTTCACCAGACTGATTCCTGGGATGTCAGGACTGTCTTATGAAGAAAGACTGGATAGACTTGGTTTATACTCTCTAGAGTTTAGGAGATTGAGAGGGGATCTTATAGAAACTTACAAAATTCTTAAGGGGTTGGACAGGCTAGATGCAGGAAGATTGTTTCCGATGTTGGGGAAGTCCAGGACAAGGGGTCACAGCTTAAGGATAAGGGGGAAATCCTTTAAAACCGAGATGAGGAGAACTTTTTTCACACAGAGAGTGGTGAATCTCTGGAACTCTCTGCCACAGAGGGTAGTTGAGGCCAGTTCATTGGTTATATTTAAGAGGGAGTTAGATGTGGCCCTTGTGGCCAAGGGGATCAGAGGGTATGGAGAAAAGGCAGGTACGGGATACTGAGTTGGGTGATCAGCCATGATCATATTAAATGGCGGTGCAGGCTCGAAGGGCCGAATGGCCTACTCCTGCACCTAATTTCTATGTTTCTATGTTTCTATGTATCCTTCTCATCATTTTAAAAACCTCTATCAAGTCCCCCCTTAACCTTCTGCGCTCCAAAGAATAAAGCCCTAACTTGTTCAAACTTTCTCTGTAACTTAGTTGCTGAAACCCAGGCAACATTCTAGTAAATCTCCTCTGTACTCTCTCTATTTTGTTGACATCCTTCCTATAATTAGGCGACCAAAATTGTACACCGTACTCCAGAATTGGCCTCACCAATGCCTTGTAATATTTTAACATTACATCCCAACTTCTATACTCAATGCTCTGATTTATAAAGGCCAGCACACCAAAAGCTTTCTTTACCACCCTATCTACATGAGATTCCACTTTCAGGGAACTGTGCACAGTTATTCCCAGATCCCTCTGTTCACCTACATTCTTTAATTCCCTACCATTTACCATGTACGTCCTATTTTGATATGTCCTGCCAAGATGTAGCACCTCACACTTATCAGCATTAAACTCCATCTGCCATCTTTCAGCCCACTCTTCCAACTGGCATAAATCTCTCTGTAGACTTTGAAACTCTGCTTCATTACCCGCAACCCCACCTATCTTAGTATCATCTGCATACTTACTAATCCAATTTACCACACCATCATCCAGATCATTGATGTACATGACAAACAACAGTGGACCCAACACAGATCCCTGTGGCACCCCACTCGTCACTGGCCTCCAACATGACAAACAACCATCCACCATTACTCTCTGGCATCTCCCATTCAGCCACTGTTGAATCCATCTTGCTACTCCACCATTAATACCCAACCATTGAACCTTCTTAACCAACCTTCCATGAGGAACCTTGTCAAAGGCCTTACTGAAGTCCATATACTCAACACCCACTGCGTTACCCTCATCAATTTCCCGTGTAACATCTTCAAAAAATTCAAGAAGTTTAGTTAAACAAGACCTTCCAGGCACAAATCCATGTTGACTATGATGAAGCCGAGTTTTAGTTAAAAATATAAGAAGATATTAAATTGGTTTCTGGGCTAGCTTACAGCTTACATTTAGTGTCAAATTAGGCTTTCCTCAGGTTGCGGGGTGTGTGAGATAACATTGTCTCCCAAGTGAAGGAGCTAAAGATATCTTTGAAGTAGAGATCAAATGACCAATGTTTATGGGGAGGAGGCAATAAAGGAAGAGAGAAATAAACAGTCACATCTTTGTAAACAAATGACCTATGTTTATGAGGGACCAAATGACAGAGGAAGCAGCGAAAAGAGCTAGGGGTGGTCTATTTGGAGATAAACAAATGGACAATGTTTTTAGTATATCTTGTACCATGTAAAGAAAAAGGTTTGATGTGATGCATTCTGTGGAAACCTTTTCCTGTACTTCTGACCATGACTAATGTCTGTGGAATGTGATAAGGGGACAAAAAAACCTATTTAAAGCAATGTAATTCTGTTGTTCAGAGAAGGTGGCTGAGGACAGTCAAGTGTCTGTGTTGGTCACTTGACTGGAGTTCTCCCTCCCTTCCATCGGCCGATGTTAAGTAAAGTTTTGAACTGGTCTACCAAACAGTTTGTGTGTTGTCTGTTTAGTAAGAAACGAACCTGGTTTAGTAGTTAAGATAAGTAGCTTTTTCATTGGCGTAGTTATGCAGGCCTCGCTGGGACCACATCAACGGCTGACTGTGCAAGAGGTTGCGGAGGTTGCCGGGATTGGAAGGGAGATAACTGAGCTCTATCGGCCCCTTGTAAGGCCGACTCCCTAGAAACTCCCGGGAACATCTGTGATCCTTCATCAGAGGTTGACTTGGTTCCCTGCCGAGGTTCTTAGACACAGACAAAGGTAAGACCAGTTGGGCTTTATATGGTTTTTTTTTTAAAGAAGGGATTGTGTATGTATTTTTAAGACAGAATTGTGTATGTATTTTTAAGACGGAATTGTGTATATTTTTAAGAAGGACTTGAGCGGTTTCTCTTTCTCTTTTTCTCTCTCTGTCTATCTCTCTTTCTTTTCTCTTTTTCTCTCTCTACTAAGGGCTCATCGGCCTCGTTGAGACATCCGTGATTTGTCGGGTTGAGATACGGGGGTTGAGGTGTGCGTCTGGCTTATTGAGACATCCGAAGCGTTGTCGGATTGAGAAATAAGTGGCGTTGTATTTTAAAGAATTAAGAAGTCTGCTAGGTTGAGACACGGGGGTCCCGGTTCGCGGGTCTGCTTCGTTGAGACACCTGGGGCTTATTTTAAGAGTTAAGACGTCTGCCAGGTTGAGAAACGGGGGTCTTGGTTAGCAAGTCGGCTTCGTTGAGACACTTGGGTCGTATATTAAAGAGTTAAAAAAGGTCAGCCAAATTGAGAAACTGGGGTCTCGAGTAGCGAGTCGGCCTGGTTGATATATTTGGAACAATTCGGAATTAAAAAGTCAGCCAAGTTGAGAAACTGGGGTCTCATTTAGTGGGTCGGCCTGGTTGATATATTTGGAACGATTCGGAATTAAGAAGTATTTTTTCTCTCTCTTTCTTTCTATCTATCTATGGGGAATGCTCTGGATACCGGTCCAAATTATGTGTTATTTGAATCCGAAGTATAATAAGAAATTTAGAATGTTAAGTTACACGTTGACCAAACGGTTAGGGGATGATGCCTGGCCTGTAGGGGGCACATGGCATGTTGAGACAATTAAAAAAGCAGAGGTGTTGATATGGGAAAGGAAGACAGGAACCCACTAGAAAGCAGATTTAAAATTGACTTTAATTTACAGCAATTGAACACTAAATTCCTTCCGTTTGGCTTATGGATTGATGTAGATGAGATTTAAAGATCATGTTTTGTTGTGAATTGTTTGTGAGTGTTGTTTGGACACTTGGGCTATTTAAAATGTTAATCATTTATTAAGAAATGGATAGATGTTTAGATCTAGTAATTGAAGTTTGAAATTAGCTACAATTGGGTAACTAACTAATTATATGTTTTAATTTCAGGTCATCCAAGTAAGATTATTTTATATTTGTGTCAGAATGGTTCAATCTATGATAGCTGAAAATTTCATTCAGTTCTCTTAATTTTTAAGAAGGTTCTGGGCTTTTGACGGTCCATGATCACAGTTTTTTTGTTATGTCCATAGAAAATCAATAGGGAACAAGATGCTAATTTCCGAGTATGAAAATGGCCATAACTTTTTTATTACTTGAGATATGAAAGTGAATTAGGTGTCAAATTAAACTTATTGTTATGCTGTATCTGATGGGATAAATTGCAGATTTGATTTTTTTTAAATCTCACAATTTTGTAACTTTGCTAGATAGAGTTAAGAAACAAGGATAGCACTAGGAAATAATGGAAATTATTGCAACTAGAATGCCAGTGGGCAGAGGAACAAGAGAATAGAATTAAAAGACAGACAGGAGGTGAGAAACAGGTGATGGTTCGTAAAAAATAAACCCAGTACTGGTAAATCCTCTGGAGGAGACTTCATGTCTGGCACGACGACCCTATTTGGTAATGAAAATGAGGAGGAGTTAGATAATCTTGTGAGATGTCCACCTCCCTATGCCCTACCAGTAGCAATGGCATCTTTACCTGGGACAGTTCCATCAGTAACATCCCTATAACTTGAAGTTCTGACCTTACAAAGCTCTCCAGGATTGGGAGCACGGGAATGCCTTTCTGTGTGTAATTTGTTAAGGCATTGATGCTACCAGAACAGCTGATCATTATTAAATGTACTGCACACACTGGTGCTGGGGACTCTATAGCAAAAGGCAATGGGTTGCTGATAGTGTATCCAAACAGGCAGCCTGTACATCCAAATGCATAGTGACAGCAGCTAAACAGATGCTAGCAAATAGAACGGTCCTGCCAAACATGAGGGAGGTATGTACATTACAGAGGGACGCCTCTTGTATATAATAATAACTATGTAAACAAGAGGGCTGTGCTATTGATTCAGCACACCTCGCTTGGACAAGTTGGTGTATAACGATACATTTTTACCCGTCTTACCCATGCTGGTAAGGAGGGAATGATAGGATAACAAAGGAAATGTGGTGGCACCCGAAAAGTTGATGAGGCACTGAAGCAGGCCTCTGAATGTAAAATTTGCCAATGAAATAATCCAGGCAAACGTGACGCCAATGCCATCACGATCGTTTGAATGCATACAGATTGATTTTATTGAAATGCCAAGGGCCCAGTGTTATAAATATTGCGTAGTGATTTTAGTTTATTTAGTAGGTGGAGTGAAGCTCTACCAACCACCAATAATAAGGAAAATTTGCACATTTTAATATCTGACAGCAATTCACTGTGTACACCACCCACAGGTATCTGGGATGGTGGAAAGAGTCAATGGGGATTGCAAAACAAAATTACCCCGGAGGTAAATCCTTTTTCTGACAAGCAACTCTGTTATAAAAAATTGGGGACTAATTGCCAGGTTATTTCCAGTCTCAGCTGATAGAATCCTTGTTATGTCCCAAACTAGGCAATTGAATCAATGTGGATTCCCAGCCTGAAAGTATATTTAGGGTTTATATATAAGTACTGATGAGGGATGGAGTAGGATGAAGGGCTTTGGATTTCTGGCATTGTGGCTATTTCCAGGGACCTTTCTACAGATCGGAAAGGTTGTACCCCAGCAGCACAGGAACATTATCCCCACAGAGGTTTGCCAGTGCTGTTGGGAGAATTTAAACTAGCTTGGCAGGGGGATGGGAACAAAAGGAAATTTAAGAAGGAAAGTTGGAAAATAAAGATTAGAAAACTGGAAAGCAAAATAAATAGGCAGTGGAAACAAAAACAAGTAGTAAATTAGGTTGGAGTATATAAAAATGAGGAAAGATAAGGCAATGTACTTAATTGCGTACGGCATTGCAATAAGGTAGATAAATTAACAGCACAAATAAAATGTAAATGCAATAGTAAAACACAAAGTGCTGGAGTAACTCAACGGGCCAGGCAGCATCTGTGGAGGAAATCGATAGAGGATTTGGGCCTACTTTTCTCTAATAGAAATTGTGTAAGGAAAAATTAAATAAAGGCAAAAGAATCAACAAATTTTGTCAAGGGTTTGGCAGTACATTAAATCTCTTTGTGGACATTTTGTTGGGAATTCATCCCCTCTGCAATGTGGAAATGTAGTGTATTCATTAAGTACAACATAATTAAAAAATAGATGCAGATATGGATAAATAGAAAAAGCATGAAGTACTATCATCTACATATATAGGATCGACAAAATGAATGATCAGTTATAGGTGAAGGACAAATTTGTAGAATATATACACAATGGTTTTCAGAACTATGATGTTGAGGATCCAGCTAAGGAAAAGCTTATTGTTGAATTGAGTATTGTACACTAAGGGGATTGATTAATAGTCTTGTTTTAAAGACACTTTTAGGGAAAATTCCACATAGGATGGTGGAATTATACATTGAGTTTGATGTGGGTTAATACAAAACTGGGCTCTCAAATCGAAATAAAAGGATTTATGAAGTTATGAGCAGTGGGATGGCTGACAAGCTACATTAGAAAGCTTGATGATGGATATGCAATGGCTATCATTCAAATAAATGATTTATATAATTCCTCTAAAGCATCAAAACCCAAGAAATGTGATTTGTTTTTGAATGCCAGGAGAAAATAAAGGAAGAGGCTTATAGTATTGCTAGGAATAGCAGTAGGCCTAAAATTGTGTGTTTTAGAACAATCAAATGAGAACTAAGAAATTTTTAAAAAAAAAGAAAAAGGGAAAGTAAATTACAAAGAGATGTCTATGAAGATGAAATATTATATACTGCTGGTAAAACAATGTTTTTGTATATGTACTGCTTGTAAAACAATGTTTTTTGTATGTGGAATGTGTGAAATTCGAAGCAATGTGCAAAGTTGTGTGTCGCTTTAAGAAGTTTGTCCTTTAAAGTTAAGAAACAGGCATGAATGGGGGGCGGAGCTATACTCGATGGATAAAATGTGTTGGCTGATTATAGATCTTTTGAACCAAGTTAAAAAAAAAAGACTCATCCCGATTAAAGTGTTAAATGAGATTGGAAATGTCAAAATTACAGAGAAGAGTAAATGTATTATTGATTACTGATTCTGAATGAGTTCTTTTGGAAAAGGTTGTTTTGATATGATAACAGAGGTTGTCTTTTAAAATGCAAATGAAGCAAGATTACTGTTTTTAAGCAAACAAAAAGATGTTGCTGTAGCATGTGCTGTGTGAGAGAAATGAAGGTAGATGAAAAATTGTCTGATGACTTACAAAAGGAGGTTTGAAGGAACTCACAATGAGGGATAAAAGGTGAGAAGATAAAGTAGATTGGGGAAGAGAACATATTTGGAGAATTGAATATTTAGGTGGGGAGAGCCTCTTCGGGTATAATCGGATTAAAGAATAAATTCACAAGGAAGTGTTAGGAAGGAACATGCAGGATCAAAGGGGGACAAAAGTGCTGGTGAAACTAAGCTGGTGAACAAGATTTACAACTTTTTATTGCCCCTGGAGAGTGGGGGGAAGCCACCTACAGGCCCTGTGCAATTAACTAATTATGTATGGTCGGCAATTAACCCATGTCTTGCCAGATCTACATTCCAGGTTGGAGGAGCTTTGCTGGGAGCCATAAAAGCTATACGATGATGGGGGTGCTGGGACAAGAAGAAATTGAAACTGTATTGAAAAGAACAACCAAGTGTTGCTAACAACATGAACTGCTGTAAAGATGAAAGATCATCGTCGCTGGATACATTTGATTGACTGTGAACAGTTTGTGGAAACAAGGACGATGGGCTATTGATGTTCCTTTATTCTGGGGTGGCCCAGCCCACATGGACTGAACTTTCTTCAGAATGGCAAACTTGCGGACTAACCCACATTTAAAGGATGGTACACACCTCCTTTTAAACAAGATTGAAGTCAAACATGACAAGCGCAGCAAAGATACCCTGACTACAGACAGTAAGAGGTCTGCAAAGGCCAGTTAAATCTACCTGTTTTTGCCACATCCAAGGCACTGGTGTATTTTAAGGAAACAGTATATTTGTGACAGGGCATTGTTATGTTGCAAATGCAGTGCGCACAAGAGAAGCATGAACCAGTTACACCAGCACACGGGGAATTCCAAGCGAAGCCGAATAAAGGCTGAGCAATTTTTATGATCCTTTTCCTGTCCTATGGTAGTATATTAGTGTCACGTCCGGGGGAGGTTGGTGGCCATTTAAAATGTTTGGAGGGACTTGTGAAACGATTGTCCACTATGAATTGATTGTGTTACTAGTGTACTATTAATTTGTCTGATGAGATGCTTATGGTCTTTCGTATGTACTCAGGAAGGACTGTAGTTGTTATCAAAATTTTGATAAAAGGATGGAATGATGAAGCCGAGTTTTAGTTAAAAATATAAGAAGATATTAAATTGGTTTCTGGGCTGGCTTACAGCTTACATTTAGTGTCAAATTAGGCTTTCCTCAGGTTGCGGGGTGTGTGAGATAACATTGTCTCCCAAGTGAAGGAGCTAAAGATATCTTTGAAGTAGAGATCAAATGACCAATGTTTATGGGGAGGAGGCAATAAAGGAAGAGAGAAATAAACAGTCACATCTTTGTAAACAAATGACCTATGTTTATGAGGGACCAAATGACAGAGGAAGCAGCGAAAAGAGCTAGGGGTGGTCTATTTGGAGATAAACAAATGGACAATGTTTTTAGTATATCTTGTACCATGTAAAAAAAAGGTTTGATGTGATGCATTCTGTGGAAACCTTTTCCTGTACTTCTGACCATGACTAATGTCTGTGGAATGTGATAAGGGGACAAAAAAAACTATTTAAAGCAATGTAATTCTGTTGTTCAGAGAAGGTGGCTGAGGACAGTCAAGTGTCTGTGTTGGTCACTTGACTGGAGTTCTCCCTCCCTTCCATCGGCCGATGTTAAGTAAAGTTTTGAACTGGTCTACCAAACAGTTTGTGTGTTGTCTGTTTATTAAGAAACGAACCTGGTTTAGTAGTTAAGATAAGTAGCTTTTTCAACTATTCCTAATCAGACCCTGTTTATCCAGATGCTTATATATATTATCTCTAAGTATTCTTTCCATTAATTTGCCCACCACTGACGTCAAACTAACAGGTCTATAATTGCTAGGTTTACTCTTAGACCCCTTTTTAAACAATGGAACAACATGCGCAGTACGCCAATCCTCCGGCACTATTCCCGTTTCTAATGACATTTGAAATATTTCTGCCATAGCCCCGGCTATTTCTACACTAACTTCCCTCAATGTCCTAGGGAATATCCTGTCCGGACCTGGAGACTTATCCACTTTTATATTTCTCAAAAGTGCCAGTACTTCCTCTTCTTTGATCCTCATAGTTTCCATAGCTACTCTACTTGTTTCCCTTACCTCACATAATTCAATATCCTGCTCCTTGGTGAATACCGAAGAAAATAAACTGTTCAATATCTCCCCCATCTCTTTTGGCTCTGCAGATAGTTGTCCACTCTGACTCTCTCATGGACCAATTTTATCCCTCGTTATCCTTTTGCTATTAATATTAATGCAAGACATAATTTAATTCAATTCAAATTATTACATAGACTACATTATTCAAAAACGAGGTTGAATACATTTTATCCAAACGTCTCTCCCAGATGCGATAAATGTTTGTTTCAAAACGCTAATATAACACATTCATTTGTAGGATGTACAAAGGTGAATACAATTTGGAGTGATATATTTGATATATTTACAAAGCGTTTCAAATCAAGAATAGAACTCAAAACGGAATGGATTATATTTGGAATAATAGGAGAAGACACCAATTTAAATAAAGATCAACATTTTTTTTAAATTATGGGTTAATAATTGGAAAGAAATTGATACTTAAATTTTGGAAAAATACAACCATACCAACTGTTAAAATGTGGATTAGGAATATGATGGACATAGCACGCCTTGAAGAAATGAAACTCCGACTAATAGATAAATATGACCAATTCTTAAGGAGTTGGTCTCCTTTCATCGACTTTTTGGAATCATGTGATGCAGCGGTACCGTAAAGATTGCTGATTTCAGTTCATGACGCGGATAGATCTACATCTCCGAATACAGTTTTGAAAAATTCTCTTTTAAGGGGCCTTCTCTTCTATTTCTACTTTCCACTTTCTCTCTTTCTTTTTTATTTTTTATATACACTCTTCACGTTTTTCTACTCTCTACCATCTATTTTTCCACGTTTTCCTCTTTCTATTGTTTTCTTTTTCTTGTCTTCCTTCTCATAACATAAAACTAGAGGTTGTACATAGAATGGATTACGGTATTACATAGTTGGCACCTAAAATTAGGTTCCATTGTACTGTTTTGTGCTGTATTAACTACTAATAAAATAAACAGACAAAAAAAAAAGAAACATGGGAACATTGAAATTTGTTGCAGCAGGAGGCCAGCGCCGCAATTCATTGTGATCATGGCTGATCATTCACAATCAGTACCCCGCGCTTGCCTTCTCCCCATATCTCACGATTCCGCTAGTTCGTACAGCTATATCTAATTCTCATTTAAGTTCATCCAGTGAAATGGCCTCCACTGCCTTTTGTGGCATAGATGTCCACGAATTCATAACTCTCTGAGGCAAAAATGTTGTTTTGTCATCTCAGTTTTAAATGGTTTGCCCTTTATTCTTAGACTGTGGCCCCCTGGTTCTGGACTCCCCATCATTGGGAACATTTTCCTGCATCTATCTTGCCCTGCACCTAGCTTTTATATTTATTTTCCGTTTCTATACGATCCCCTCTCATCTTTCTCAATTCCAGTGAATGCAAGCCCAGTCTTTCCAATCTTCCCTCATATGACGGTCCCGGCCCGCCATTCCGGTGATTTGCCTTATGAACCTCCGCTGCACTGGCTCAATAGCAACAAGGTAATTCCTCAAATTAGCAGACCAAAATTGCACACAATACTCTAGATGTGGTATCACTAGGGCGCTGTAATCTGTAGAAGGGTCTCTATGCTCCTATACTGAAATCCTCTCGTTATGAAGGCCAACATGCCATTAGCTTACTTCACTGCCTGCTGCACCTGCATGTTTACTTTTAGTGACTGGAGTTCAAGAACACCCAGTTCTCGTTGCACTTCCGTTTTTCCTAACCTGACATAACGGAGAAAATAATCTTCCCCTTTGTTCTTGCCGCCAAAGTTGATAACCTCACATTGATCTACATTATACTGCATCTGCCATGCATCCGCCCAGACACTCAAACTGTCCAAGTCAATTTGCAACCTCCTAGCATCCTCATGGCAGTTCACATTGCCACCCAGCTATATGAAATTTGCATATTTGCTCGAGTTATTTTAATTGCATAATCTAAATCACTATTATATATTGTGATTAATAGTGGCCCTTGCACCGAGCATTGCGGCAACCCACTCGCCACTGCCTACCATTCTGACAGGGTCCTGTTTATTCCGACTCTTTGTTCCTGTCTGCCAACCAATTCTCTATCCATGCCAATACCCAAATCCATCTGCTCTAAATTTGCCCACTAATCTGCTGTGTGAGACCTTATCCAAGGCTGTCTGAAAGTCCAGATACACTCCATCCACGGGTTCTCCTTTATACATTTTACTTGTCACATCCTCAAAAGATTCCAGAAGATTGGACTAATCGTTATATTGCTATCCAAAGTATCACATCTTTAATAATTGAATCCAGCATCTTCCCCACGACCGATGTCAGGCTACCTGGTTTATAATTCTCCGTTTTCTCTTTCTCGCCTTTCATAAAACGTGGGATAATATTAGCTACATTCCAATCCACAGGAACTGATCCAGAATCTATAGAACATTGAAAAATTACCACCAATGCGCCCACGCTTTCAAGCGGCACCTCATTATGTACCCTGGGATGCAGACCAACAGGTTATGGGGTTTTATCAGCCGTCTGTCCGATCAGCCCCCCCAATAGTATTTCTGTCTGATGCAAATTTATTCAAGTTCCTCTGTCTCTCTAGACCATCTGTCCTCTAGTACATATGGGAGATCGTTTGTATATTCCTTAGTGAAGACAGATCTAAAGTTCAACTATTCATTTCCTTGTTCCCCATAATAATTTCTCCTGTATTTGCCTTCAAGGGACCCACATTTGTCTTTACTGAACGTTTTTCTCAACAATGCCGAAATAATCTTTTACTATTCTTCTTTATACTCTTGATCAGCTTCCCCTCGTACTTCATCTCTTCACCCCGCATGGCTTTGTCTGGTGCCTTCTGATGTCCTTATAAAATATATCAATCCTCTGGTAAATTTTGTGTACATTTTTTTCCACCTTCTGTTAGTTTTATACCATCCCCAATTTCCCTTGTCATCTTCGGTCGCCTCTTACTCCAGTCAGAATGTCTCTTCCTCTTTGGAATGGAATGATCCTGCATCTTCTGGATTATGCCCAGAAATTCCTGCCATTGCTGTTTCACCGTCATATCGGCTAGGATACTTTTCCAGTCGCCAAACTCCTCTTTCATGCCTTCATAATCCCCTTTAATCAACTGCAACACTTTGATCAACTGGCTCCCTCTCAAATGTCAGCGTTACACTTACCATATTATGGTTACTACCTCCAAGCGGTTCCTTTACCTTGAGTTCCCTTGTTAAATTTGGTTCATTAGACAACACAGAATCCAGAATTACATTCTCTGTAGTAGCCTCTAGTACAAGCTGCTTTAAGAATCCATTTCGGAGGTACTCTACAAACTGTTTCTTCTGGTCCAGAACCAACCAGATTTTCCCAGTCTACCTGCATATTGAAATATTCCATAACCACAGCGGCATTATCATTGTTACATGTCACTTGAAACTCCTGGTGCATTTTACTTCCTATTTCCAGGCTACTGTTTGGGGGGCTGTAGATAACTCCCATTAGCTAACCAGCAGCCGTCCGTTTACTAACCAGCAGCCGTCCGTTTATTTCATTTTTTTTTGTAGTTTTAGTGAGTCCTGTGTTTTGTTTGGTGAGAAATAGGCGTTTTAATGTGGTGGTGGGGGGGGGGGGGGGGGGGGGGTAACTATATTTCTAGGTCCCTACCTGGTCGGCGAGGCAGCCTTTTCTCCGGGCTTCCCCGTCGACCCGTCCTCGTGGCCTACCAGCGGGCGTGGAGCGCCGTTTCCTGGCGGGGACCGCCCAGCACCTCGGCTTCGGCGACGGCACAGCGCTGGAGCGCTATCGCGGAGCGGAGCGGGCGATGCCTTGCCTGGGTCGCCGCGGAGCTGGAGCTCCGGTGAGCTGTGACCGCCGAGTTCAGCACCTCCGGCTGCGGGTCTGCGGAGCGGAGCGGGCGGCGCCGACTTCAACATCGGGAGCCTGGGAGCTCCAAACCGGCGCGGCCTTGTCGGCTTCGGAATCCGCGGTCTCCGGTAAGGAAGCGGCCGTTCCAGGTGGCCCAGTCGCTGAGAGGACTCTCCCGACGCCGGGGCAACAGCACCCGGCGAGAACGGCCAGGAATATCGCGCCTCCGTAGAGGCAATAGCGGAGGCCTCAATAGGCATGACTTTGGGAGAACTGGGGATGGGGACTGGACATCGTGCCTTCCCCCACAGAGGTAACCATTGTGGGGGGATGATTTTTGTGTGTAAGTCATTATTTCAGTTTGTGTCCAAGAAGGCTGTCTGAAGGGAGAGTGGACGCTGGCGCGGTTTAGCTGCCGCTGCTCTCTCTTCACATTGTGTTTTTGATTGTATTTTTGTCTTTGGATCGATGTATTGATGTACATTGATGACACAGTCGAGGCCTCATGGCAACATCCTTGTACTGAGAATTTTATTAAGTCTGCCCAAACTCTCACTATAGTTCAGATCTTAGAGCTGAGTGCTCCCCTTTGTCTCAGAAACAGTTGGGGCCTCAATAGGCAATAGATGCAGGAGGATGTCATTTGGCCGTTCGAGCCAGCACCACCATTCAATGTGGTCATGTCTAATCATCTACAATCAGTACCCCGTTCCTGCCTTCTCCCCATATCCCTGACTTCGCTATTTTTAAGAGCCCTATCTAGCTCTCTCTTCAAAGCATCCAGATAACCTGCCTCTACTGCCCTCTGAGGCAGAGAATTCCACAGGCTCACCCCCTTTGCGAGAAAAAGTGTTCCCTCGTCTCCGTTCTAAATGGCTTACTCCTTATTCTTAAACTGTGGCCCCTGGTTCTGGACTCCTCCAACATCAGGAACATGTTTCCTGCCTCTAGTGTGTCCAAGCCCTTAACAATCGTATATGTTTCAATAAGATATCCTCCCATCCTTCTAAACGCCAGAGTGTACAAGCCCAGCAGCTCTATTACCTGCATGCTTACTTTCATAGACGGATGTACAAGGAACCCCAGCTCCCGTTGTGCTTCCCCGTTTGCCAACTTGACGCCATGCAGGTAGTGCTGGAATGCGTGCAGGAGTACTAGATGCCGCATGGCATGACCCTTGTAAAAATCTTCTCAAGAGCCTTTTCTTTCTACCTCTCTGTTATTTAATGTAGAATAAGAAAATATTAACTGCATGATATTTTCTGTAATTTCAGATGTCGTCAGTGTGGCCAGAATATTCGCCGATAGGATCTCCTACACCGAATTGCGGAGTATTTGTCAAATAACTGCCATCTTATGTACATTGTGTGAATGTGTGATGTGTTAGCTGCGCAAAACAATGCAAATGGCGATTTATTTATTATTGAATCTACGGTGGACTTTGCTCTTTGGTGTAAGCAAGGGTGTGGCTATCATTGTGTTAAATACGTTGAATTGTACATCAATACATCAATATCAGCAAACACTGGTTTGCTGATATTCTGAACACTGCTACCCTGTATATCTCGCGCACAGAATAATGTGAATTATGTAAATCTTATTATGCATGTCAGAAATATTTCCACAAAATGGCGGCGGCGCGGGCACACCGCGACGCCCTGTGTCTCCCTAGAATGGGAAAAATAGCAACGATCCCCTTACCTGCTTCAAGGCTGCTCACTCGGAGCAGCCTTGTACTCATCTCGTACAGCCGACAGGAACTTCTGGACTTCGGTTCCTGCGGCTGCAACAACTTTTTGGACGATCTCCCTCTTCCGTCTGAGCTCATCAGAGCAACAGAGCACCCGACTGGAGACCGCCAGGTGAGTCGCGGGGTTGGAGACGGCCATCCGACCCGCGGAGCCCAACCGACCCTCGGTCCTCACCGGATCCCCGGTCCTCGCTCGACTCCCGGTTCTCGCCCGATCCCCGGCCCTGACCCAACCCCCGTTCCTCGCTCGACTCCCGGCCCACGCTCGACTCCCGGTTCTCGCCCGACTCCCGGCCCACGCCCGACTCCCGGCCCTCGCCCGATCCCCGGCCCTGACCCGACCCCCGGCCCACGCCCGACTCCCGGCCCACGCCCGACGCCCGGTTCTCGCCCGATCCCCGGCCCTGACCCGACCCCCGGCCCTCGCCCGACTCCCGGCCCACGCCCGAGGCCCGGTACTGACCCGACCCCCGGCCCTGACCCGATCCCCGGACCTGGCCCGACTCCCGGTACTCACCGGATCCCGGGCCCTGACCCGACCCCCGGTCCTCACCGGATCCCCGGTCCTCGCCCGACTCCCGGCCCACGCCCGACTCCCGGTACTCACCCGATCCCCGGAGCCCAACCGTCCCGCGGAGCTGGAGAACGCCAGGTGAGTCCCGGAGCTGGAGAACGACACCCGACCCGTGGAGCTGGAGACCACCACCCGACCCGTGGAGCTGGAGAACGCCACCCGACCCGTGGAGCTGGAGAACGCCACCCGACCCGTGGAGCTGGAGACCACCACCCGACCCGTGGAGCTGGAGACCGCCACCCGACCCGTGGAGCTGGAGACCGCCACCCGACCCGTGGAGCTGGAGACCACCACCCGACCCGTGGAGCTGGAGACCGCCACCCGACCCGTGGAGCTGGAGACCACCACCCGACCCGTGGAGCTGGAGACCGCCACCCGACCCGTGGAGCTGGAGACCACCACCCGACCCGTGGAGCTGGAGACCACCACCCGACCCGTGGAGCTGGAGACCGCCACCCGACCCGTGGAGCTGGAGACCACCACCCGACCCGTGGAGCTGTTGAACGCCACCCGACCCGTGGAGCTGGAGACCCCCACCCGACCCGGGGAGCTGACCACCAACCGACCCGTGGAGCTGGAGAACGCCACCCGACGCGTGGAGCTGGAGACCACCACCCGACCCGGGGAGCTGGAGACCGCCACCCGACCCGTGGAGCTGGAGAACGCCACCCGACCCGTGGAGCTGGAGACCACCACCCGACCCGTGGAGCTGGAGAACGCCACCCGACCCGTGGAGCTGGAGTCCACCACCCGACCCGTGGAGCTGGAGACCACCACCCGACCCGTGGAGCTGGAGACCACCACCCGACCCGTGGAGCTGGAGACCACCACCCGACCCGTGGAGCTGGAGACCACCACCCGACCCGTGGAGCTGGAGACCACCACCCGACCCGGGGAGCTGGAGAACGCCACCCGACCCGTGGAGCTGGAGACCACCACCCGACCCGTGGAGCTGGAGAACCCCAGGTAAGCCCCGGGGCTGGAGACCATCAGCAGAACCGCGGGGCTGAAGACCGCCTGCGGAGTAACGCAGACGCGGAGCAACGGAGCGGCAGAACACCAGCGCGCACCAAGCCAGCTCGGCCCACCAGAAGCACCAACAGACGGCGACGGGTACGAAAACACCGCCGGGGACGTAGAGGTGGGTTAAAGGCCAGGTTAGAGCTAGCCCCACACAGGGCAGCGATTCCTAGCCTTTTCCTCGCCAACGTGCGCTCACTGGCAAACAAAATGGATGAACTCCGGCTAAGGATCACTTCCCACAACCGGATCAAGGACTGCAACATCTTGATCTTCACTGAGACTTGGCTCAACACTGACGTTCCTGACAGCGCCATCCAGCTATCGGTGCGTCATTTACTCCGAGCGGACAGGACATCAGACTCTGGTAAGACCAGAGGGGGGGGGGGGGGGGGGTCTGTGCATTTATGTAAACAAAGCATGGTGCACGGACTCCACCATCATCGAGAGTCACTGCTCAGCTAACCTTGAATTCCTCTTGGTTAGATGCAGACCGTTCTATCTGCCCATAGAGTTCACCTCCACTGTTGTGACTGCAGCCTATATCCCTCCTGATGCTAATGCCAAGCTTGCAATGAAAGAGCTGCATACTGCCATTAGCAAACAACAGACGCACAACCCCGAGGCAGCCTTCATTGTTGCGGGTGACTTCAATCACTCCAACCTGAAGACTGTACTCCCCAAATTCCACCAACATGTATCCTTCCCCACTAGAGTAGACAAGACACTGGACAAAGTCTACACCAATATGGCTGAAGCTTACAAAGCCATCCCCCTCCCCCACCTTGGTCAGTCTGATCACGTCTCATTGTTCCTGCTCCCTAAGTACTCCCCACTCATCAGACGGGTTAAACCAACTGTAAGGACAGTTAAAGTCTGGTCAGAGGAAGCGGACTTCACACTTCAGCAGTGTTTTGGAAACACTGACTGGAAGGCGTTTGCAGCCCAGGCCACCCTTGACTCTCACACGGACATTGATTCCTATACATCCTCTGTTCTGGACTTTATAAACTCCACCATCAATAGTGTCACCTCCCTCAAACAGGTGACCATATACCCGAATCAGAAGCCATGGATGAACAGCGAGGTCAGGCTACTGCTGAAAGCACGGGACACCGCTTTCAGGTCAGGCGATGCTCGAGCCTACAGTTCATCCAGGGCTAACCTGAAGAGGGGCATCAGGAAGGCCAAGCACTGCCATAAGCTCAGGATTGAGGAGCACTTCAACAACAACTCCGACCCCCGACGCATGTGGCAAGGCATCCAGGCCATCACGGACTACAGACCCTCCAACATCACCCCCACATCCAGCGACGCCTCCTTCCTTGAGGAGCTGAATCACTTCTATGGCCGCTTCGACAGGGACAATCTAGAGACAGCCATCAAGGCTGTGCTACCTGCCGATCACCAACCCCTCACACTCACCCCCTACGACGTGTACGTGGCACTGAGTAGGACTAATGCACGTAAGGCTGCTGGCCCTGACGGCATCCCCGGGCGCGTGCTCAGTGCCTGTGCTGCGCAGCTGACAGACGTCTGGACTGACATCTTCAACCTGTCACTTGCCCAAGCAGTTGTCCCCACTTGCCTTAAAGCCACCTCCATCGTGCCAGTGCCAAAACACTCCACTGCGGCAAGCCTCAACGACTTCCGCCCAGTTGCACTTACCCCCATCATCACCAAGTGCTTCGAGAGGCTGGTCCTGGCACACCTCAAAAGCTGCCTACCCCCCACACTGGATCCCTATCAGTTTGCCTACCGCAAGAACAGGAGTACGGAGGATGCCATCTCAACGGCACTTCACTCCGCCCTCTCCCACCTTGACAACAGAGACACTTATGTAAGAATGCAGTTCATCGATTACAGCTCAGCATTCAACACCATTATTCCATCAAAACTGATCACCAAACTCGGTAACCTGGGCTTCGACCCCTCCCTCTGCAACTGGATACTGGACTTTCTAACCAACAGACCCCAGTCTGTGAGGTTAGACAAGCACACCTCTTCAACCCTCACCCTGAACACCGGCGTTCCTCAGGGCTGTGTGCTGAGCCCCCTCCTCTACTCCCTCTTCACCTATGACTGCACACCTGTACATGGTACTAACACCATCATCAAGTATGCAGATGATACAACGGTGATTGGCCTCATCAGCAACAACGATGAGCTGGCCTACAGGGAGGAGGTCCAGCACTTAGCAGCATGGTGCGCTGACAACAACCTGGCCCTTAACTCCAAGAAGACCAAGGAGCTCATTGTAGACTTCAGGAAGTCCAGAGGCGGCACGCACACCCCCATCCACATTAACGGGACGGAGGTGGAACGTGTTTCTAGCTTCAGGTTCCTGGGAGTCAACATCTCCGATGACCTCTCTTGGACCCACAATACCTCTACTCTGATCAAGAAGGCTCATCAGCGTCTCTTCTTCCTGAGGAGACTGAAGAAGGTCCATCTGTCTCCTCAGATCCTGGTGAACTTCTACCGCTGCACCATCGAGAGCATCCTTACCAACTGCATCACAGTATGGTATGGCAACTGCTCTGTCTCCGACCGGAAGGCATTGCAGAGGGTGGTGAAAATTGCCCAACGCATCACCGGTTCCACGCTCCCCTCCATTGAGTCTGTCCAAAGCAAGCGCTGTCTGCGGAGGGCGCTCAGCATCGCCAAGGACTGCTCTCACCCCAACCATGGACTGTTTACCCTCCTACCATCCGGGAGGCGCTACAGGTCTCTCCGTTGCCGAACCAGCAGGTCGAGGAACAGCTTCTTTCCGGCCGCTGTCACTCTACTAAACAACGTACCTCGGTGACTGCCAATCACAACACCCCCCCCCCCCCCCCCCCCCGGACACTTATTATTATTTTTTTTTAATTCAAATCGTTTGCTATGTCGCTCTTCAAGGGAGATGCTAAATGCATTTCGTTGTCTCTGTACTGTACACTGACAATGACAATTAAAATTGAATCTGAATCTGAATCTGAATCTGAAATAAAGTCTTAACCAAGTTAATGGATTTCTATTATGAGTTATTTAAAATTGAGTGGTTTGGTGCAATATTGGTGCCATATGCTGCTAATGTGTCGATATAATATATTCAGTGTTAAAAAGAGATATAGATCACAATGAAATCGAAAAGATGTTCCTTCCACAGGCCCGGATCAGCACGACCCGGATCACCTGGCCCGGATCAGCACGACCGAGAAACCAAAGTGAAGTTGCGGGGAGGTTTAGTAAAACATGGAAACATAGGAAATAGATGCATCAGTAGGCAATTCGGACCTTCGAGCCTGTACCGCCATTCAATATGATCATGGCTGATCATCCAACTCAGTATCATGTACCTGCCTTCTCCCCATACCCCCTGATCCCTTTAGCCACAAAGGCCACATCTAACCCCCTCTTAATTAAAGCCAATGAACTGGCCTCAACAACCTTCTGTGGCAGAGAATTCCAGAGATTCACCTCTCTCTGTGTGGAAAATGTTTTTCTCATCTCGGTCATAAATGATTTCCCCCTTATACTTAAACTTTGACCACTTGTTCTGGACTTCCCCAATATCGGGAACAATCTTCATGCATCTAGCCTGTCCAACCCCTTAAAACATTTGCAAGTTTCCATAAGAACCCCCCCCCCCCCCACCCCCCCCCCAATGTTCTAAGTTCTAGCGAGTACAAGCCGAGCCTATCCTGTCTTTCTTCATATGAAAGTCCTGACATCCCAGGAATCAGTCTGGTGAATCTTCTCTGTACTCCCTATATGCCAATAATGTATTTCCTCAGATTAGGAGACCAAAACTGAACGCAATGCTCCAGATGTGGTCTCTCCAAGACACTGTACAACTGCAGTAGAGCCTCCCTGCTCCTATACTCAGATCCTTTTGCTACCAATGCTTACGTACCATTCGCCTCGTCACTGCCTGCTGCACCTGCATGCCTACTTTGAATGACTGGTGTACCATGACACCCAGGTCTCGTTGCATCTTTCCTTTTCCTAATCGGCCACCATTCAGATAATAGTGTACTTTCCTGATTTTGCTACCAAAGTGGATAAACTCACATTTATCCACATTATATTTCATCTGCCATGCATTTGTCCACTCGCCCAGCCTATCCAAGTCACCTTGCAGCCTACTAGCATCCTCCTCACAGCTAACACTGCCCCCCAGCTTCGTGTCATCCGCAAACTTGAAGATGGTGCATTCAATTCCCTCGTCCAAAGATATTGTAAATAGTTGGGGTCCCAGCACTGAGCCTTGCGGTACCCCGCTGGCCACTGCCTGCCATTACTAAAAGTACCAGTTTACTCATACTCTTTACTTCCTGTCTGCCAGACAGTTCTATATCCACATCAATACTGAACCCCCAATACCGTGTGCTGTAAGTTTGTATAGTAATCTCTTATGTGGGACCTTGTCGAATGACTTCTGAAAGTCCAGATATAACATGTCCACTGGTTCTCCCTTATCCACGCTACTAGTTACATCTTCGAAAAATGCTATAAGATTCGTTAGACATGATTTACCTTTCATAAATCCATGCTGACTTTGTCCAATGACTTCATCGCTTTCCAAATGTGCTGCTATGCCATCTTTAATAACTGACTCTAGCAGCTTCCCCACAACCGATGTTATGCTAACTGGTCTATAATTGCCCGTTTTCCTTCTCTCTCCCTTTTTAAAAAGTGGGGTTACATTAGCTACCCTCCAATCCTCAGGAACTACTCCAGAATCTAAAGAGTTTTGACAAAGTTATCACTAATGCATCCACTAATTCAGCGGTTAGTTCCTTAAGGAAGTAACCTTATGGAGTTCCTTATGGAGTTTAATGCTGATAAATGTGAGGTGCTACACTTTGGCAGGACAAATCAAAATAGGACGTACATGGTAAATGGTAGGGCATTGAAGAATACAGTTGAACAGAGGGATCTGGGAATAACCGTGCATAGTGCCTTGAAGGTGGAATCTCATATACATAGGGTGGTAAATAAAGCTTTTGGTATGCTAGCCTTTATAAATCAGAGCATTGAGTATATAAGCTAGGATGTAATGTTAAAATTGTACAAGGCATTGGTGAGACCAAATCTGGAGTATGGTGTGCAATTTCGGTCGCCCAATTATAGGAAGGATGTCAACAAAATAGAGAGAGTACAGATGAGATTTACTAGAATGTTGCCTGGGTTTCAACAACTAAGTTACAGAGATAGGTTGAATAAGTTAGGTCATTATTCTCTGGAGCGCAGAAGGTTAAGGGGGGATTTGATAGAGGTCTTTAAAATGATGATAGGGGTAGACAGAGTTGATGTGGACAAGCTTTTCCATTTGAGAATATGGAAGATTCAAACAAGAGGACATGACTTCAGAATTAATGGACAGACGTTTAGGGGTAACATGAGGGGGGATTTCTTTATCAGAGAGTGGTAGCGGTGTGGAATGAGCTTCCAGTGGAAGTGGTGGAGGCAGGTTCGTTGGTATCATTTAAAAAATAAATTGGATAGGCATATGGATGAGAAGGGAATGGAGGGTTATGGTATGAGTGCAGGCAGGTAGAACTAACGGAAACAAGTTGTTCGTCACGGACTTGTAGTGCCGAGATGGCCTGTCTCCGTGCTGTAATTGTTATATGGTTATATGATTAAGTACTCTGGGATGCACCCTATTTGGCCCTGGGGAGTTATCGGTCTTTAATCAATTCAATTTACCTAACACCACTTCCCGGCAAACCTGGATTTCCCTCAGTTCCTCCATCTCATTTGACCCCCGGTCCTCTACTATTTCCGGCAGAGTATTTATGTCTTCCTTAGTGAAGACAGAACCAAAGTAGTTATTCAATTGGTCTGCCATGTCTTTGTACCCCATGATCAATTCACCTGTTTCTGATTGCAAGGGACCTACATTTATTTTAACTAATCTTTTTCTCTTCACACATCTATAACATCTTTTGCCGTCAGTTTTTATGTTACTTGCCAGTATTCTTAAATATTCTATTTCCCTTTCCTAAATAAGCCCCTTGTCTTCCTCTGCTGGACTCTGAAATTCTGCCAGCCCTCTGGTAGGCAGCTTTTTCTGGCTAATTTGTATGCTTCATCTTTTGTTTGATACTATCCCTGATTTCCCCTGTTATCCACGGATGCCCCACCTTCCCTTATTTATTATTTGGCAAAATGGGATGAACAATGCATGCAGTCTCTAAATGTCTTCCACTGCATATCCCCCGTCAATCCTTTAAGATTCAATTGCCGGTCTATGTTGGCCACTTCACGTCTCATACCCTCAAAGTTACCTTGCTTTAGTTCAGAACCCTTGTTTCTGAATTGACAATGTCATACCCCATCCTAACGAAGAACTCAACCATATTATGACCATTCTTGCACAAGGGGCCACGCACAACAAGACTGCTAACGAACCCTTCCTCATGAGTCAATACCCAGTCTAGCCTGATCTCTCGTTGCTTCCTATAAATGTTGGTTTAGAAACCTATCCCGCATACATTACAATAAATCCTCTTCCTCACTACCGTTGCTAATTTGATTCACCCAATCGATATTGAATCGGTATCGATAATCGAATTTATTCACCCAATCGATCGGTATTACAATGTTTTTTTATTTAATGTTGTTCCTTGTCTAGTCTGAAATAAAGTTCATCATTGGATATAAAATCGGAAGAAATGTAAATGTGTGTGTTATATTATTATTATTATTATTATTATTATTATTATTATTATTATTATTATTATTATTATTATTATTATTATTATTATTATTATTATTATTGTTCTTTACATCTATATCATATTCACGTATGTGTGTTCTTTCCAGCAGAATCTAATCAGTTGTATGCTCGCTGAATAAAACCATCCATTTGTTATATATCATTTGTAAATCTTGCTTGAACAAATTTAATGTTGTGATATACTTCATTTAGATAACCCCACAATTACAGACAGATCTCATTCCGCTCTCTGGCTATTGGGAAGACCAGATCCTTTTTATTGTTGAGAAACGACTCCATAGACACAAAAACGTTAAGTAAAATTCCAGGGCTTTAGCAACTGGACTCTTCATATTGCTATTATTTTCCCAAATGTTGCAGTTGTGAACAGTGTGATTAGATGAATGAATTACAGAGTGCAAATGTATAACACAATCAATTCAAACACAGCATATGCACCTATTAAGAAGAAATGATTCAAAAAACATTAAAAAAGAAAATTACCAGTCAAAATTTATAAACATTTCGTTCTTTAACAAGAATTAACAGAATTATGAACTAACATAATTATGAATCTAAGCCTATATCACACGCAGAAACTCTTCCCCGGCAACGTTGATTACACTGCCAGTCGGGTCGGGTAGGTTCCGGTTACTGAAAAAAAATGCCCACGTTCCGCTCCATTGCGTGCTACACGTCAGCCCTTTGCATTTCGCAGGAGTGGCCAATCTTGCTCCGCTTTCGCATCTTTGATTGCGAAGCTGGTCGTGTCGAAATTCAAATTATTTTGTTTTTTTAACTTTAATCAGTAATGTCGAGAAATAAAGCATAGCACGTTCAGTGAAGGTGATCTCTGCCTAGAGGGGAAACATGGGAATTAGAATATGTAAATATCTTGTGAAAGTTTACATTTTTAAAGCTTTAATCGCGAATAACGTGCAAAATACAGGATGGAATCATCAGTGAAGATGATCATGATTAGCGGTTCCATTATGACGTCATCAGTGAAAGCTGGTCGTTTTAAATTGAAATTACGTTGATGTTATTAAACTTCTTGCTTACCTTTAATCAGTAATAAGTCGAGAAATAAAGCATGAAATATTCAGTGAGGGTGATCTCGGCCACGGGGGTGTGAGGTGCTACATCTTGGCAGGACAAATCAAAATAGGACGTACATGGTAAATGGTAGGGAATTGAAGAATGTAGGTGAACAGAGGGATCTGGGAATAACTGTGCACAGTTCCCTGAAAGTGGAATCTCATGTAGATAGGGTGGTAAAGAAAGCTTTTGGTGTGCTGGCCTTTATAAATCAGAGCATTGAGTAATGAAGTTGGGATGTAATGTTAAAATTGTACAAGGCATTGGTGAGGCCAATTCTGGAGTATGGTCGCCTAATTATAGGAAGGATGTCAACAAAATAGAGAGAGTACAGAGGAGATTTACCAGAATGTTGCCTGGGTTTCAGCAACTAAGTTACAGAGAAAGATTGAACAAGTTAGGGCTTTATTCTTTGGAGCGCAGAAGGTTAAGGGGGGACTTGATAGAGGTTTTTAAAATGATGAGAGGGATAGATAGAGTTGACGTGGGAAAGCTTTTCCCACTGAGAGTAGGGAAGATTCAAACAAAGGGACATGACTTGAGAATTAAGGGACTGAAGTTTAGGGGTAACATGAGGGGGGACGTCTTTACTCAGAGAGTGGTGGCTGTGTGGAATGAGCTTCCAGTGAATGTGGTGGAGGCAGGTTCGTTTTTATCATTTAAAAATAAATTGGATAGTTATATGGACGGGAAGGGAATGGAAGGTTATGGTCTGAGCGCAGGTATATGGGACTAGGGGAGAATACGTGTTCGGCACGGACTAGAAGGGTCGTGATGGCCTGTTTCCGTGCTGTAATTGTTATATGGTTATATGGTTATATGGGGCGGAAAATGTCAATCGGAATATGCAAAAATGTAATCGTTACCACGTTGTCTTTTTGAGAAGATGTAATGACAACCACATATACACACATATATACACACGTACAAGATCAAACTTTGAATCCGTACTAGACAAAATGCAAAACCGTTGGGACTGCTTCCCAATACACCCGTTCCCAACCCGTAGACTCCACGGGAGGCGTGGTACTCCAACTCGCCGTTCCCGAACGTAGGAACACACCACTCCCCTTGCCTTCCTCAGCAGTGATCTTTATTTAAAAAATCCAATTGAACTCGCCCTCACTCTGCTAGCCGAACCATTGTGACGTCATCGGTACAAACTGGTGGTTTTAATTTCAAAGGTTTTTGTCATGTTCTGGACATTTAATCAGTAATGAGTAACGAATAAGTCGAGACCCAAAGTATAAAATATTCAGATTAGGTGATTCCGGCCTCGACGGGAAAAATGTCAATCGGAATATGTAAAAATGATATAGATAAACACAACAAGATAGCAATATTGAAATTTAAACTGAAACAAAATTTATCTGTAAGAGTTACTAGATTATTTCAAATTACAAAACAGGAACATTTCGAATTTGGCGAAAAGCCGCACAAACATTTTGGACGTTAGCAGAGAAAAGTTGAAAAGGATCAGACTATTCTAAAAATCAAATCAGATAATGGTGAATTGTTAATGCTTCCCAAAGACATTCACGAAAGATTTGCACAATTTTATCAAAATGTATATAAATCCAAAACCTCAACGGAAAGCAGAAAAAATATAAACTTTCTGGACAACTGTAACCTTCCAACACTTCACCCGCTGGAACAAGAGGAATTAGGAGCACAGATGCCAATCAAAGTAATAGCAGAGACAATCAATTCACTGAAGAATGGTAAAACACCTGGAACAGAAGGGTTCAGTAACGAATGTTATAAAAGATTTCACGAGTTAATTTCACCACGCTTACACAAGCTTTATACATATGCATTTAAAGAACGGAAATTACCACACACGCTAGCTCAATCAACTATCACACTTATACCCAACAAAGATAAATATCTAGAAGACCCCGTTCCATACAGAGCAAATGCCCTACTAAATAGAGATCAGAACATATTAGCGAAAACTTTGGCAAGAAGATGAAGTAAATACGTCCATAAATTAATACATTGAATTGAATTGAATCCTTTATTTGTCATTCAGACCTTTCGGTCTGAACGAAATGTCGTTGCCTGCAGCCATACATGTAATAATAAACAACACACAATAAACACAAATTAACATCCACCACTGTGATTTCACCAAGCACCTCCTCACTGTGATGGAGGCAAAAGTCTTAGGGCTGCTGTCTCTTCCCTCCTCTTCTCCCTCTGCACTGAGGCGATACCCAACCGGGCGATGGTAAGTCAGTCCCGCGGTTAAAGCTACGCGGCCCGGGGGTGGTCGAAGCTGCCGCCCTCCAGTCCGGCGGATGCAGTTGTTGCCACGGCAGCTCCGGAAAACAGGCAGCAACCTGTGACTCGCGAGCTCCCGACGAGGTCATCCACTGGCCCGCGGCCGAACCCCGGATTCAGGTCGCAGCCGCCAGAACGCCGCCTCAGCCACCGGAGCACGGTCTCCGCCCCGCACCGGGCCGCCCACACGGGAGCGCCTCAGCCCCGCACCGGCCGCCGCCACGGGAGCGCCTTCCAGCCGGGAGCCGGGCCGTCCTCACGGGAGCACCTTCCAGCCGGGAGTCGGGCCGCCCACACGGGAGTGTATCAGCCCCGCGCCGTTCATAGAAACCTAGACACATAGAAATTAGGTGCAGGAGTAGGCCATTCGGCCCTTCGAGCCTGCACCGCCATTCAATATGATCATGGCTGATCATCCAACTCAGTATCCCGTACCTGCCTTATCTCCATACCCTCTGATCCCCTTAGCCACAAGGGCCACATCTAACTCCCTCTTAAATATAGCCAATTAACTGGCCTCGACTACCCTCTGCGGCAGAGAGTTCCAGAGATTAACCACTCTCTGTGTGAAAACAGTTCTTCTCATTTCGGTTTTAAAGGATTTCCCCCTTATCCTTAAGCTGTGACCCCTTGTCCTGGACTTCCCCAAAATCGGGAGCAATCTTCCTGCACCTAGCCTGTCCAACCCCTTAAGAATTTTGTTCAAGAAGGAACTGCAGATGCTGGAAGATCGAAGGTACACAAAATTGCTGGAGAAACTCAGCGGGTGCAGCAGCATCTATGGAGCGAAGGAAATTCGGGCCGAAACCCTTCTTCCCTTAAGAATTTTGTAAGTTTCTATAAGATCCCCTCTCAATCTCCTAAATTCTAGAGAGTATAAACCAAGTCTATCCAGTCTTTCTTCATAAGACATTCCTGACATCCCAGGAATCAGTCTGGTGAACCTTTTCTGCAGTCCCTCTATGGCAATAATGTCCTTCCTCAGAGTTGGAGACCAAAACTGTACGCAATACTCCAGGTGTGGTCTCACCAAGACCCTGTACAACTGCAGTAGAACCTCCCTGCTGCTATACTCAAATACTTTTGCTATGAAAGCTAACATACCATTCGCTTTCTTCACTGCCTGCTGCACCTGCATGCCTACTTTCAATGACTGGTGTACCATGACACCCAGGTCTCGCTGCATCTCCCCTTTTCCTAGTCGGCCACCATTTAGATAATAGCTTTCCTGTTTTTGTCACCAAAATGGATAACCTCACATTTATCCACATTATACTGCATCTGCCAAACATTTGCCCACTCACACACCCTATCCAAGTCACCTTGCAGTCTCCTAGCATCCTCCTCACAGCTAACACTGCCCCCCCCCCCCCCCCCCCCCCCCAGCTTAGTGTCATCCGCAAACTTGGAGATATTGCCTTCAATTCCCTCATCCAGATCATTAATATATATATTGTAAATAGCTGGGGTCCCAGCAATGAGCCTTGCGGTACCCCACTAGTCACTGCCTGCCATTGTGAAAAGGACCCGTTTACTCCTACTCTTTGCTTCCTGTTTGCCAGCCAGTTCTCTATCCACATCAATACTGAACCCCCAATGCCGTGTGCTTTACGTTTGTATACTAATCTCTTATGTGGGACCTTGTCGAAAGCCTTCTGGAAGTCCAGATACACCACATCCACTGGTTCTCCCCTATCCACGCTACTAGTTACATCCTCGAAAAATTATATAAGATTCGTCAGACATGGTTTACCTTTCGTAAATCCATGCTGACTTTGTCCTATGATTTCAATACTTTCCAAATGTGCTGCTATCCCATCTTTAATAACTGACTCTAGCAGTTTCCCCACTACCGATGATAGACTAACTGGTCTGTAATTCCCTGTTTTCTCTCTCCCTCCCTTCTTAAAAAGTGGGGTTACGTTTGCTACCCGCCAATCCTCAGGAACTACTCCAGAATCTAAAGAGTTTTGAAAGATTATTACTAACGCATCCACTATTTCTGGAGCTACTTCCTTAAGTACTCTGGGATGCAGCCTATCTGGCCCTGGGGATTTATCGGCCTTTAATCCATTCAATATACCCAACACAACTTCCCGGCTTACCTGGATTTCACTCAATTCCTCCAACTCCTTTGACCCGCGGTCCCCTGCTATTTCCGGCAAATTATTTATGTCTTCCTTTGTGAAGACGGAACCAAAGTAGTTATTCAATTGGTCCGCCATATTCTTGTTCCCCATGATCAACTCACCTGTTTCTGACTGCAAGGGACCTACATTTGTTTTAACTAATCTCTTTCTTTTCACATATCTATAAAATCTTTTGCAGTCAGTTTTTATGTTCCCTGCCAGTTTTCTTTCATAATCTATTTTTCCTTTCCTAATTAAGCCCTTTGTCCTCCTCTGCTGGGCTCTGAATTTATCCGTCCTCCGGTATGCTGCTTTTTCTGGCTAATTTGTACGCATCTTCCTTCGATTTGATACTATCCCTGATTTCCCTTGTTATCCACGGATGTACTACCTTCCCTGATGTATTATTTTGCCAAACTGGGATGAATTTTTTTTTAGTTCATTCATGCAGTCTTTAAATGTCTTCCATTGCATATCCACCGTCAACCCTTTTAGAATTAATTGCCAGTCAATCTTGGCCAATTCACGTCTCATACCTTCAAAGTTACCTATCTTTAAGTTCAGAACCATTGTTTCTCAATTAACAATGTCACTCTCCATCCTAATGAAGAACTCAAACATATTATGGTCACTCTTGCCCAAGGGGGCAAGTACAACAAGACTGCTAACTAACCCTTCCTCATTACTCAATACCCAGTCTAGAATAGCCTGCTCTCTCGTTGGTTCCTCTACGTGTTGATTTAGATAACTATCCAGCATACATTCCAAGAAATCCTCTTCCTCAGCACCCCTGCCAATTTGATTCACCCAATCTATATGTAGATTGAAGTCACCCATTATAAATGTTTTGCCTTTGTCGCACGCATTTCTAATTTCCTGTTTGATACCATTTCCAACTTCACTACTACTGTTAGGTGCCATGTACATAACACCCACCATCGTTTTCTGCCCCTTAGTGTTTCGCAGCTCTACCCATACCGATTCCACATCCTCCAAACTAATGTCCTGCCTTTCCATTGCATTAATCTCCTCTCTAATCAGTAACGCTACCCCACACCCTTTTCCTTTCTCTCTATCCCTCCTGAATATTGAATATCCCTGGATGTTCAACTCCCAGCCTTGGTCACCCTGGAGCCATGTCTCCGTGATGCCAACTATACCATAGTCATTAATAGCTATCTGCACATTCAACTCATCCACCTTATTACGAATGTTCCTTGAATTGAGACACAAAGCCTTCAGGCTTGTTTTTACACCACTCTTACTCCTTATACAATTATGTTGAAAGTGGCCCATTTTGATTTTTGCCCTGGTTTTGTATGCCTGCCACTTTTACTTTTAACCTTGCTACCTATTGCTTCTACCCTCATTTTACACCCCTCGGTCTCTACGCTCACACAATTAAGAAATCCTTTCCCTTTTACTCCATCCTCCACTATCCCATTCGACACCCCACCCCCCTTATTCAGTTTAAAACCACCCGTGTAGCAGTGGCCAACCTGCCTGCCAGATTGCTGGTCCCACACCTGTTAAAATGCAATCCGTCCCTTTTGTACAGTTCCCCCTTACCCCAAAACAGATCCCAGTGATCTTAGAATCTAAATCCCTGCCCCGTGCACCATTTCCTCAGCCACACGTTCAGGTCCCGTATCTCCCTGTTCCTGCTCTCGCCAGCACGGGGAACTGGAAGCAAACCGGAGATAACAACCCTGGAGGTCTTGCTTTTCAACATTTTTCCGAGCTGTCTAAAGTCACGCTGCATAATATTCATCCCCTTGTTTCCGACATCGTTTGTGCCGACATGCACTACCACTTCCGGATGTTCACCTTCGCCCTTGGGGATTTTCTGCACTCTGTCCGTGACATCCTGGATCCTGGCACTGGGAAGGCAGCACACCATCCTTGCATCCCGTCTGTTGCCGCAGAAATTCCTGTCCGTACCTCTCACAATGGAGTTTCCCACTGCAATGGCCTTGCCTGCTTTAGGCCTTTTTGGTTTTGGCTCAACAGCCCTATTCGCATCGCAAGCCAGTCCGCCGCTCAGTGTAAACACGTCTTCTGTCCCAACAGCTGCTAAGCGGGTGAACCTGTTCACAAGAGGTACACCACCCGGGGACGTTGGCATTCCATGCTTCCGTCCCTTTCTCACTGTCTCCCACCGTCTCTCTTCCAGTACCTTAGGTGTAACAATCTCTGTTCATCCTCACCGTGGTGCCGAGTCGAGCCGCTGCCCGAAAGCCGCCGCAGCTCGAAGACGGCCAGCCTCGCGTTGGTAAGTCCTGGCTGGATCTACCTCCGGATCCTCGATGTCGGTCGCAGGTTGGAGGCCGCCAGCTCCGCCATTAGGCCTCAGCTCCGAAGGGGGAAGAGAAGGGGAATATGACAAGGAAGTCGCATTGCCCCGAAGGGAGAGACAGAAAGCTCTCCCCCCCCCCCCCCCCCCCCCCCCCCCCCACACACATAACACAACCTAATAACCGAAAGATTAACCGGCCAAGACAAAAACAAACACAAAGAAGTAAAAACATACAGACTGCAGGCGAGCCGCAGCCGGTTCACAGGGCAGCCACTTCCGGATCATACTTTTTCAGATTGCCCTTGCGATTGAACCCTTAGCGGAAAGTATAAGAGTGCATCCGAACATTCAAGCGAAGACGTTGAGAAGAAGAAGGAAGAACCTTCTCTACTGCTGGTGTTAAAGTGGGGTGGAGAACTGACTCCAGCAGGCAGAGTCCAAGCTGAAGAGCTAGGTCGTTTTAATCCCAGTCCTACCTGGTAGGAGATGCGGTTTTCTTCCGAACCGCTTCTTCGTACTCTCTGTGCGGCCTACCATCGAGCTGGAGCAGCGCTGGAGCGACGATTTCCTGCCGGGACTACAGCTTCGCCGGCGGTGCAGATGCTGGGACACCAACACCAACACGGAGCGGGCGATGCCTTACCGGGTCGCCTTCCGGTAAGCTCCGGGGCACTGGGAACGCCGACTGCAACATCTCTGAGCTGCGGCTGCAGAGCGTCCAGCCGCGGGCGGGCGGCACTGGATTTCAACACCGCGTGGCCTGGTGTCCGAGTTCGCCAGTGTCAGAGGTCCGGCCAGCGCGGCCTGAGAACTTTGGACATTGCAGTCTTCAGGGAAGAAGCGGCCGCTTCAGTCCAGGCCGCTGAAGAGTGTTCACCAGACGCCGATGATCCAGCTTCGCGGCAGAGGGCCTGAGAACATCGAGTTGGCTGAGGAGGCCACATATAGACCCCGACCTCGGGTGGACTATGAGGGGAGAACTGGATATTTTTAGTGCCTTCCCTCACAGTGAATTCTGCTGTGGGGGGACGTTTCATGTTGATTTTCTGTAGTGTACTGTTCTGTGTCTTTTTTTATTTTTCTCTTTTTTGTTTTGTATGGATTTATTGACATTTGATCTGTTCAATTAATTTAATCAATCTCTGTAAAGCACTTTGGTTCAAATACTGGTTTTGTTGAAAAGTACTATATAAATAAACATTATTATTATAAACATTATTATTCATGGCTCTAATACTAAACATTCCAATCACAAAATATCATTATATGCAGATGATGTATTATTATATATCACCAATTCTCGTTAGTAGTCCAAATATATTAAATCTTATTGAGGAATTCAGTTCTTTCTCAGGATATGGAATACATTGGAACACACGTGAAATTATGGCAATAAAACCACAAGAGCCGCCACACCTTTTAAAATTTCCTTTTCGAATTGCTACAGGAAAATTTAAATATTTGTGTGTCCAAGTAACTAGAAAATATAATTCTTAATTCAATTCAAACTTCTCGCCTTTGGTTACTAAATTAAACGTTCTTATTCAATTCTGGAAAATACTCCCGATGTCCCTAATAGGCAGAATAAATGCCATAAAAATGAATTTCCTCGCACAAATTCTTTACTTATTTCAATCAATACCGATATACCCATCTAACTTTTTTTAAAAATCTTGATTCCCGGATTACAAACTTTATCTGCGATTATATGTCACATGGAATTAATGAACGACATCGATGTAAACCCAAAGAAATGAGGGAGGGGGTAACTCTTAAATCTCTCCCTGCACGGGAGACCCGACCTTATCTTTGTCGGGTCTCCGTTGTCGTTGGGGTTGCGACGAGGAGCGGCCTCCAACAGGAGAAGACCGGGGACTCTGGTGCCGACGACTCACCTCACCTCGGAGCTGGCCGAGTCCAGTGAGCGGGTGGAGCGGTGGTGGAGCGGTGGTGGAGCGCTGCTGCTGCTGCTGCTGCGGCCCGACCTCCGGAGATTCGGAGGCTGCAACTGCGGGTCTGGCGGACGGCGGCACCGGGAGCCCGCGGGTCCCTGGAGGGGAGATCGCTTTTCAGGGCTCCCGCAACGGTGACTTCTCCCGCCCGAGTTGCGGGGCCGAAGAGCTCCTGGAGCGGGGCCTGACATCACCGCCCCGTGCGGCTTGGAATGGCCGCGGGACTCTGCGAGCGCACGCCGGGGGCTCTAACACCAAGACCCAGTGTGCGACCGTGCACCACCCGGCGTGGCTGTAATGGCCGCGGGACAATCGCCATCGCCAGCCGTGTCTTTGACTTTGACTATGACATGGGGGGGGGGGGGGGGGGGGGTGGTGGGTGGGAGTGCAGTGGAGAGATAAGTTTGTTTGTAGTGTGTGGCTGCAGAAACGGCATTTCGTTTGGACCTCAAGGGGTCCAAATGACAATTAAATTGAATCTTGATCTTGATCTTGAATCTGGATCTTGATCTTGATCTTGATCTTGATCTTGATCTTGATCTTGAGAGAGATTGCTCTCCTTTTAATAAATGCGCGATTCTTCTTTGCCCAACGAGGTTGAAGTACACAATATATGAGAACAATCCGATTATTCACAGCACTTTACGGATCTGGAGACAAGTAAAATCAACTCTTAAACAAAGAAATGTATCTCTTCATTCACCGATAGCTAATAACCCGTCATTATCATTACAACGTTTATTTATTGGGAAAGACTAGGAATTCAACAGCTTGAAGACCTGTACGGGATGGGAAATCTCCTGTCATTTCAGAAATTACAGTCGAAATACAGTCTGAAAGGTAATCAATATTTTAGATATCTTCAAAATCTAGATTATTGAAAACATATACCCATGATTATCAAACTCGGCTGCCAGATATATTAGGCGAAGGTATGAATAGAAACTGAGTCAAACCATCTAACATGATTATTCTAAAGATAAAAATTCCATCGTCAGACGCAATTAGAAGAGAATGGAAAGTGGAATTAGGCCTAAAGATTTCCAAAGACCGATGGGAAAAATATATCTGATATATGCATAATTGTTCGATTAATGTTAGACACATTTCAATCCAATTCAAAAGACTGCACAGACTCTACTACTCAAAGTCTAAACTGAACACTATTTTTTCAAATGCATCTCCTATTTGTGACAAACGTCTTCTTCAAGAAGCAACTATTACATATTCCTTTGCCTCTTGCATTAAACTACACAACTTTTGAAAGGAATCTGACAGTTTCTCAAAATCAATAAATATAAAACTGGACCTCCATACAGAACTGATTATTTTTGGAACAGCAGAAGCCTGCCCTGAGTTATCAATATTTCAAAGGCGTTTCCTTAATTAAGGCCTGATAATGGCGAAAAAACGCATACTTACATTTTGGAAAATCCATCTCCCCCAACTCTGAAAATGTGGATTACAAACATGTCTGAGATGTTACATGTTGAAGATATGAGAATTGTCTTAGCAGGAAAATCAGAGCAGTTTCAAAGATATGGTTTCCTTTCATTGATTCATTAAAAGGATAGTATGGTGTAACGCAACTTCGGAATTAAACCTATTTACGGACTGGGTGATGCGTGGGGAGAGAAAAGCAGGTATATCAACACCTTTTAGTTATTTTCTCCGTTTTTTTTAATTTCTTTAACTTTTTACTCACTCACTCTTTGACTACACTCATTTGGTAGTTTAGGGGTTCTAATCTAATCAATTCACTTTCTCTTTCACTTTCTTTCTTTCTTGCTCTTTCTCGGATTAACTATTTAATCTTTGCTAAAATTAAAATGGAAGCTGTACAATAAATGTATTATGTCATATGCCGCAGTGTATACTTTTGTGCACTGCTGCTAATAAAAATCTATATTACTAAAACTCTGTTCTTGACCGCTTTTGGCGATCGGTGCTGCGATTTCCGATAGAACGCCGCCACCTACGGCCGTCATTTTTGGCCACCTCGCTCAGAGCCCCTTCTGCCACATGTGTGCCGAGGATTTTTCGATGAAATATGACCGAGATATTCATGTTTTTACAACATTCCCCATTCTCTCTGGCGGCTGACAGCTGGAGGGAGGGACTATAAAACCCGGAAGTATCCTGCTTCACTCACTTTCTTCCGGACCACGATGTTACGGCTGTCTGAGCTGCATCTCAACTCCAAGGTGAGTCTCCTGCATATGCTTTTTCAGCCAATTGATATGTATGTTGTTCATCATTCACCATGGTCTGAAGTTTCTTGGCATTTTGTTGGAAATAGTTTGTAAATTTATCTATCTATATTGTCTTTGAAATGTGTATTGAACATGAAATGCATTTGTATATTTGTCTATCTATATTGTCTTTGAAATGTGTATTGAAAATAAAAAGCATTTGCAATTTTGTCTATCTATATTGTCTTTGAAATATGTGTTGAACATGAAATGCATTTACAAATTTGTCTATCTATATTGTCTTTGAAATGTGTATTGAACATAAAATGCATTTGCAAATTTGTCTATCTATATTGTCTTTGAAATGTGTATTGAACATGAAATGCATTTGCAATTTTTTCTATCTATATTGTCTTTGAAATGTGTATTGAAAATAAAAGCATTTGTTATTTTTATAAAGCGTTTGCAAATTTGTTTCTCTTGGGTTTTAAAATGGTTGCACCCGTTTTCTGGTGACTAAAGCATTATGCCTGTATTATCTTTGAAATGTTTATGTAAATTGAAATGCATTTGTTGCAACGTTTTCAGGAGGAATAAAGCTTTTTATTTGGACCAGAACTGTGATGTTGGCGGTTGCAAGATGGCGGCGATGAAGTCATTTCCGGTGATCGATAAGCAGGCGGCGATGCCGTCATTTCCGGTCGGAGGCAAGATGGCGGCGATGACGTAATTTCCGGTCGGTGGTAAGATGGCGCTGCCTGCTGAAGACGGAGTGCACGAGGTGTTGAATAATTCTACAGAACTGGTAAATGTTTGTGTGTTTGTTGCAGCAAAATCTGCATTGTCTTTCAGCAAAAGCTGCATTGTGTTGCAGCATTGTCTTTCAGCCACAGACTACAACAGGATTTGAAGATTCGTTCAAATATTCTGCTTTCTCTATGGTAAATCTGTGTTTGTTGGACGTTATGTAAAAGCAGCATTTTGTTTCAGCAAAAGACTACAGCAGGATTTGTATATTAGTTTTGCACTGTGTATTTTGGTGTTGTGTGTGTGATTGTGTGTGTGTGTGAATATATATATGTGTGTGTGTGTGTGTGTGTGTGTGTGTGTGTGTGTGTGTGTGTGTGTGTGTGTGTGTGTGTGTGTGTGTGTGTGTGTGTGGGGGGGGGGGGTGGGTGTGTGAATATATATATATATATGTGTGTGTGTGTGTGGAATATATATGTGTGTGTGTGAATATATATGTGTGTGTGAATATATATGTGTGTGTGTGAATATATATGTTTTTGTGTGTTTGAATATATGTGTGTGTGTGTGTGTGTGTGTGTGCGTGAATCTGTGTGTGTGAATATATGTGTGTGTGTGAATATGTGTGTGTGTGTGTGCGTGTGTGTGAATATATATGTCTGCGTGTGTGAATATATATGTGTATGTGTGAATATATGTGTGTGTGTGTGAATATATATATATGTGCGTGTGTGTGCTAATATATGCGTGTACGTATATATGTGTGTGTGAATATGTGTGTGTGTGAATATATATATATGTGTACGAGTGTGAATATATAAGTGTGTGTGTGAATATATGTGTGTGTATGAATATATGTGTGTGTGTGTGTGTGAATACATATGTGTGTGTGTGTGTGTGAATGTGTGCGTGTGTGAATATTTATGTGTATGTGTGAATATATATATATATATATATATATATATATATATATATATATATGTGAATATACATGTGTGTGCGCGAATATGTGTGTGTGTGTGTGAATATGTATGTGTGTGTGTGAATATGTGTGTGTGCGTGTGTGTGCGCGTGAATATATATGTGTGTGTGTGTGAATATATGTGTGTGTGTGAATATATATGTGTGTGTGAATATATGTGTGTGTGAATATATGTGTGTGTGAATATATGTGTGTGTGTGAATATATATGTGAGTGTGAGAATATGTATGTGTGTGTGTGTGTGTGTGTGTGTGTGTGTGTGTGTGTGTGTGTGTGTGTGTGTGTGTGTGTGTGTGTGTGAGTGTGTGTGAATATTTATGTGTGTGTGAATATATATGTGTGTGTGCGTGGATATATGTGTGTGAATACATATATATGTGTGTGTGTGTGTGTGTGTGTGAATATATATATATATATATATATATATATATATATATTATATATATATATATATATATATATATGAACGTGTGCGTGAATGTGCATGTATATGTGTGTGTGTGAATAGGGGGTTGCACGTAAGGTCACAAGGTCATAAGACTTGACGCACGGAGCCGCTCAATCCATCTGGAAGACATCCGTCACTTCCAGTATATGTCATTAATGCAAGAAACGCGTACTTTCCTATCTGTTAAAAAACGCCAAAATGTTGAAATTGTGCTCTGAAACAAATTGTGGAAGTTGGGGGTAACTGTGAGAGATGTGTACCCAACATTAGAATTCCAAATGTGGAATGAAGTGAAGGTAAAGAGAAGCGAGAATTGAAGGGACAACAGCAGCTAACGTGCTTGGTAAACATTGGCTGTGCAGATATCGTGATCGAAAATACTGGAATTATCGTGTTTGCTCACTGCATTTCATCAACAGTAAGGCATTATTCGTGTTTTGTGTGTGTGTGTGTGTGTGTGTGTGTGTGTGTGTGTGTGTGTGTGTGTGTGTGTGTGTGTGTGTGTGTGTGTGTGTGTGTGTGTGTGTGTGTGTGTGTGAATATGTGGGTGTGAATATATGAATATGTTTGTGAGTATATGTATGTGTGAGTATGTGAGAGGGATAGACAGAGTTGACGTGGAAAAGCTTTTCCCACTGAGAGTAGGGAAGATTCAAACAAGGGGACATGACATGAGAATTAAGGGACTGAAGTTTAGGGGTAACATGAGGGGGAACTTCTTTACTCAGAGAGTGGTAGCTGTGTGGAATGAGCTTCCAGTGAAGGTGGTGGAGGCAGGTTCGTTTTTATCATTTAAAAATAAATTGGATAGTTATATGGATGGAAAGAGAATGGAGGGTTATGGTCTGAGCGCAGGTATATGGGACCAGGGGAGATTATGTGTTCGGCACGGACTAGAAGGGTCGAGATGGCCTGTTTCCGTGCTGTAATTGTTATATGGTTATATGGTATTATATGGTATGTGTGTGAATTGTATGTGTGTGTACATGTGTGTGTCTGAATATGTGTGTGAGTGAATATGTGTGTGTGTGTGTGTGAATATGAGCGTGTACGTATATGTATGTGTGCGTGTGAATATGTGTGTGAGTAAATATGTGTGTGTGAATATGTGTGTGTGTGTGTATATGTATGTGTGTGTGTGAATATGTGTGTGAGTAAATATGTGTGTGTGAATATATGAATATGTGTGTGTGTATATGTATGTGTGAGTATGTATGTGTGTGAATTGTGTGTGTGTGTGTACATGTGTGTGTCTGAATATTTGTGTGAGTGAATATGTGTGTGTGTGTGAATATGTGCGTGTCTGTATATGTATGTGTGTGTGTGTGAATATGTGTGTGAGTAAATATGTGTGTGTGAATATGTGTGTGTGTGTATATGTATGTGTGTGTGTGAATATGTGTGTGAGTAAATATGTGTGTGTGAATATGTGTGTGTGTGTGTGTGTATGTATGTGTGTGTGTGACTATGGGTGTGAGTAAATATGCGTGTATGAATATGTGTATGTGTGTATATGCGTGTGAGTGCATGAGAATATATATATGTGTGTATGTGAATATGTGCGCGTGTGAAATGTATGTGGGTGTACATGTGTGTATACATGATTATATGTGTGTGAATATGAGTATGGGTGTGTGTGCATATGTGTGTGAGTGCATGTGTATATATATGTGTGTGTGAAATAATATAGTATTTCGTAGTTCAGAGCTTATTTGTTATGTTTTATAACGTGAAGTTGTTCCTCAATGTAGATGTTACAGTTTTCAGTTTACAAAAGTCGGACGTGACTCCAGAAGTCGGGCATCAGTCAGTCCACAAGCTGTGAGAGTCAATCCAAAGGCCATGAGTTAATCACAAGGCAGTGAGTGAGTCCACAGGTCATGAGTAAATCGCTCACTGCCCCCTCTCCTCCACTGACACCTCAAGACGCTGCCCTCCGCCTGGCTATAGGATGCACCCCCTACTGAAGCCGTCCACATCCCCTGCATGAGGACACCCCACCCCCTTCTCATCAGTTCACGACAACCCCCGCCTGAAGCTGCCCATGACTGCACGACATTTACCACCCATATGGCAGTGTCTTGAGGTGGGGGGGTGAGCCTTTGTATGTGTGTGTGTGTGTGATTGAGTGTGTGTGTGCGTGTGTGTGAGTGAGTGTGTGTGTGTGTGTGTGTGTGTGTGTGTGTGTGTGTGTGTGTGTGTGTGTGTGTGTGTGTGTGTGTGTGTGTGTGTGTGTGTCTGTGTGTGTGTGTGTGTGTGTGTGTGTGTGTGTGTGTGTGTGTGTGTGTGTGTGTGAGTCTATGGGTGTATGGGTCTTTTTGTGAAAGTGAGTGTCATTGAGTTTGTGTGTGCGTGAATGAGTCTGTGTGTGTTTGTGTGAATATTTGTGAGAGTGTCTGTTTGTGTGAATGCGTGTGTGTGTGTGTGTGTGTGTGTGTGAATATGCGTGTGAATATGTGTGTGTGTGAATATGCGTGTGAATATGTGTGTGTGAATTTGTGTGTGTGTACATGAGTGTGTCTGAATAAGTGTGTGAGTGAATATGTGTGTGTGTACGTGTATGAACATATGTGTGTGTGTGAGTGTGTGTGCTAATGTGTGTGTGTGTGTACTAATGTGTGTGTAATGTATACGATGCACCCCTTACTGAA